>BRZM01000033.1:8381278-8973482 GCA_033238685.1 Lates japonicus | reverse complement strand
CACGGATCCTGTTCAACATCTCTGCAAAGGCAACATCATCTTTCTGATGCATAATCTCAGTCAGAGTGATCATCTCAAAGTGTTCCTGCCACAGGTCAATTTGTGATGGGTCGTACACACACAGAGGTTTAGACTGTCGCACTGGTAGGAGCTGATAAAAGTCTCCAACTGCAATTACTGACATTCCACCAAAGGGTTTCTGACTGCCTTTGATCTGTTTGAGTCTTGCATCCACGTAGGCAAAGAGGGGCTTTGACACCATAGACACTTCATCAATGATGATGATTTCAGCATTTAGAAGTTCTGCTCTGACCTCATCCAGCTGATTACCCAGTCCTACAAAATGGAGGTTTCAAACATTCATGTATTCATGTAGATGTCAATAATGACAGCCTTAGCACTGCATTTTCCATATTACTCGACTGTATTGGCTTCTCTTAGTGTGTAAATAAACCCACTCACTGTTTCAGTCACACTCTCAATCTTGTTTTAGCCTATGGTATTGACAATGAACATGTAATTGTCTTCCCACAGAATCCCCTTCTATCCGATCACTTTTTAATCACTTTTGAATTCATATTGCTGGATTATGTATTATCAGCAAAAAATGTCCGGACTAGAAATATTATTATATTTATATTATAATACAGTAGCTAAATTCAAGGAAATGATTCCCACTAACTTAAGTTCAGTGCCTCATCTTAATTTAGCAGAAGCTACTCCCTCCCAGCTTGATCATCTTGTAGACAGTGTTGCAGACTCACTGCGTACTACTCTAGACTCCATCGCGTTCCACCAAACTGGAAGAACCCTGCTTAGCCTGGCAGGATAGTCTCAAAAGATATAAAAGGGCCCTCTGTAATGCAAGAGGTGCCTATTACTCATCATTAATAGAGGATAATAAGAACAACCCCAGGTTTCTTTTCAGCACTGTAGCCAGGCTGACAGAGAGTCACAGCTCTATAGATTCACGCATCCCTATAACCCTCAGCAGTGATGATTTTATGAACGACCTCCCCCAGCTCACATCAATTATTTTGGCATCTAAACCTTAAACATGTCTCTTAGACCCCATCCCAACTAGGCTGCTTAAGGAAGCTCCGCCCTTAATTTGCAGTCCTGTACTAGACATGTTAAATCTGTCCTTGTTAACAGGTCATGTGCCGCAGTTGTATAAAGTAGCTGCAATCAAACCTCTTCTAAAAAAGCCCACTCTAGATCCAGACATATTAGCCAATTACAGACCTATATCTAACCTCCCCTTCCTTTCCAAAATCCTAGAGAAAGCAGTTGCAAAACAGTTGTGCAACTTTCTACAGGATAATAGTTTATTTGAGGTTTTTCAGTCAGGATTTAGGTTGTATCACAGCACAGAGACAGCACTTGTAAAATTTATGAACGACCTCCTAATTGCATCAGACAACGGACTTCTTTCTGTACTTGTGAGATCTCAGTGCTGCTTTTGATAAAATTGACCATCACATCCTTTTACAGAGACTGGAACACTTTATTGGCATTAAAGGAACTGCACTAAACTGGTTTAAGTCCTATCTATCTGATAGGCTTCAGTTCCACAAGGGTCAGTGCTTGGACCAATCCTCTTCACTTTGTATATGCTTCCCTTGGGCAATATTATCAGGAAACACTCCATAAATTGTTATGCAGATGATACACAGCTTTATCTGTCAATGAAGCCTAAAGAAGCCAATCAGTTAGCCAAACTCCAGGCATGTCTTAGGGACATTAAAACTTGGATGACAAGCAATTTTTTACTACTGAACTCAGATAAAACTGAAGTCATTAGAATTGGTCCTGAACACCTCAGAAATACATTTTCTAATGATGTAGTTACATTAGACAGCATTGCCCTGGCTCCCAGCTCCACTGTGAAGATTCTTTGACCAAGACATGTCCTTTATCTCACACATAAAACAAACTTCTAGGACTGCCTTCTTTCACTTGCGTAATATCGCCAAAATTGGACATTTTCTGTCTCGAAAGGATGCAGAAAAACTAGTCCATGCATTTGTTACTTCCAGGCTGGACTACTGTAATTCACTATTATCAGGCTGCCTCAACAAGTCTCTAAAGACTCTGCAGCTGATCCAAAATTCTGCAGCAGAATTACTGACAGGAACTAGGAAAAGAGATCACTTACAAAGAGTCACTTACAAAGCCCTTAATGGTCAGGCACCATCATACTTTAAAGATCTCATAGTCCCCTACAATCCCACTAGGACACTGTGCTCCCAGAATGCTGGTTTACTGGTGGTTCCCAGAGTTTCCAAGAGTTGAATGGGAGGCAGAGCCTTCAGTTATCAGGCTTCTCCCAGTTTCGGTCTGGGAGGCAGACACCCTCTGTACCTTTAAGAATAGGCTTAAAACTTTCCTCTTTGATGAAGCTTATAGTTAGGGTTGGCTCAGGCTTGAACCATCCCTTAGTTATGCTGCTATAGACCTAGACTGCTGGGAGATCTCCCATGATGCAATGAGCTTCTCTCTCTCTCTCTCGCTCTCTCTCCATCAGTATGGATTCATATCCCATAAATACATGTTACTAATGTTACTAATACATTTAAACCTGACACTATCCTCAAAGTGAATAAAAACTATGGCGCACAAAAGATAATCCCCTTTGGTTGAAATCAGCTCCAAGCTACACAGCCACTCGCAGAGCACTTTAATTTTCTGTTTTCCTTTGTTCTCTTTCTACCAGGTGCTCCACAAGTAACTTTTTCTTTTGTCTATACACGCATGTGACTTTCAATATTTCTTAAGCCAAGCAACGTCAAGTTAAGCCAAAGGAACAAAAGTATCTGAATACTTAAAACTTATTTTTGATAATCCTGTGTTTTTATCCTGAAGATTTCTGACAGTTTTAGAATCATCTGGCTGACACCAGTCTCCTCTAAAGTTATCCAGTAAACATTAAGTAGGCTAAGTGAGAGCTTATTTTTCCTCAACCCGTGAGAGAGGCCTGTAGATTACACGACTGCCTGCAGAGAAACCTGCAAGAAGCTAAGTTTGCAGAGACAGAAAGCCTACTAGTAAACTCAACTAAAGTTGAAACGCTGAGACACCGGCAGAATCTGTCACCGTGTTAACTGGAGACATGGCTTCCAGGTGGATCCTCCTGGTTGCCACCGCAACCTCAGCCACCTGGATTCCAGCCAAGTCTGCAGCTGCCGTAACTCACAGTAGGCCAGTCTTAACATTCTGCTCATGACAAGGGTTGATGATAAAATAAGTCATCTTTAATTTTCGCCATCAATAGACATCTCAAAATTCAGTACAAATAGATTATAGTTACAGACTAAACCTATTTGCTTCCACCATACCATATCATTTGCTACCACTCTGCTCACTTTAGCTGCTGTTAGTTAACCATGCTAGTTTGATCATCCTTACATTTTTCATTTGGGGCGGCTGTGGCTCAGGAGGTAGAGCGGGTCGGCCACTAATCGGAAGGTCAGCGGTTCGATCCCTGGCTTCTTCAGTCCGTGCCGAAGGTTCCTTTGGCAAGATACTGAACTCCATGTTGCCCCCGATGTGTGTATCATCGGTGTGTGAATGGGTGTGAATGTGTTAGAGCGCTTTGTGCATAGAGCAAGCACTGTATGAATGTGTGTGTGTGTGTGTGAATGGGTGAATATGCCGCGTAGTGTAAAGTGCTTTGAGCAGTCAATACAACTAGAAAAGCTATATAAGTACAAGTCCAAGTCCATTTTATTTCACGTTTTCACTCTCTATATGTATATATTCACTTTAGTAATCAATAAATTGTAAATACACATGTAGACCCAGCAGTTTTGTGTGTTTCTTTGGTGAGCCGGATCCCTGGATCGAGAAATCACAGTCTTAGACATCAGACTGATTAAGAACGTACGGTGTGAATATTAATGCAGAATATTGATATCAAAATTAATATTCCCAATTTCCGTCCCAAAATTGGACAAAAAAGTCCACTACCAACTCCTTAGTTTTTGTAACATTGAGTTGTAGGTGGTTTAGTCCGCACTACTACACAAAACCATTCACCACACTCCTATACTCAGTCTCCTGTCACCTGTCACCTGCTGATACAGCCCACAATAGCAGAGTCATCCAAGAACTTCTGCAGGTAACAGGACTGTGAGCAGTATCTGAAGTCAGAGGTATAGAGAGTGAACAGGAAGGGAGATAGGACTGTTCCCTGGGGTGCCCCCGTGCTGCCCTTGATGGCATCCGACAAATTGTTCTGCAGCCTCACATACTGTGGCCGACCTGTGAGGTAGTTGGTGATCCAGGCCGCTAGTGGAGCATTCACCTTCATGTCTAGCAGCTTACTACTGAGCAGGGCAGGTCATTTGGTGTTAATTGCACCGGAGAAGTAAAAAAACATGACTCTCACAGTGCTGCCTGCCTCTTCCAGGTGGGTGTGAGCCCTGTGTAGAAGAAGGATGATGGCATCTTCCAGTCCAATATATGGCTGGTAAGCGAACTGCTGGGGCTCTGGGGCTGAGGCCGACAGGGCCTGCAGCTTTGCCTGGACTTAAGCAACTGAACTCCCTTCTCTGCAGTCCTCTGCAGTGGTCGTGATTGGAGAGCTGTAGAATCCTGATGACAGAGGGGGGCAAGACGGCTGAGGTGAGTGGTCAGGAGCCATGGGGTTTGTTGAAAAGAGCTGATGGGGTGAGGGTTCTGAGAGAGAATTAATAACGATGTTAGCCACCGTGCGTTATGTTTTTGCAGCCACAAATTCAGTTGTTTTTTCATGATTGACATGACATGGTTATTAGCACTGCGTGGTTTGCTAATGCTAACGTTACCTAGTTTGTCACTGTAGAGTGTTGAAGAGTATTGTCAGCAAACTTCGATTTTTAGATGCCATTACAGCATTTTTAGGCAGTAGACTGCCTTTTTGACACATATATTTGCTTGATTTACCTGCTACTCACATGTATTGGGCTGGTCTCAGGCAGAAGGCTGAAAGCTATGCTAATGTTCAGGGTTGTGAAAGGAGTGCCAGCATCAGGAGGGCGTTTAAACCTGCTACAGCTCTCTCTGCATCTAATGTTCAGTTACTGTAATAGTTGAAGTGAATGTAAATGTCTTAAGTAAGGAACAATGAATTACTCTTCCCAGTCTTATTGTTAGGCCTTGTTGAGAATTTCATGAATTTGATTTAAGACAGCTATTCATCATTGTCACAATCTTTTAACAGACAAAAATCTTATTTGCTAGTCTATAACAATGTTAACTGTAGTGTGGCTCTTCATCAAAATTGTGAAAATAATGTATTTGATGGTCAAATGTTGTACACTATTCATGTATAGTACACCATTAGCCTCTTTTATCACCTAAGTAATAGTCAAATAGTATCAGTCAGTCAAACAGTATGGAGAGAATCCATAGATTAGTTCCACAAAAGTAAAGTGCTCAAAACAAACCCCAGACTCAGATGCTGCAAGAGGCTTTTGCCTGCAGCAACAATGATGAAGAAGATAATGTTGCAACTTACATCAGCAAAGACATGGCTACAATTTACATGTTCAATAGTTATTCGTTTTTAGCTCATTTCATATGACAGTAGTTTAATAGAATATTCCATCCTGTTATTGTTACTGGCCAGTTGCAATGCAGGTGTCCTCCCAGGTATTAGAATTCACTGTAGCTACAGTGAGATTGCTCCTTCCCCCATGTCTCTCTCTACCCCCATCTATCTATCTGTCTATTTATCTATCTATCTCTCTCTCTCTCTCTCGCTATGTATGTATGTGTGTATATATATATATATATATATATGTGTGTGTGTTTATAAGCCTAGATTCTGACAGCA
Organism: Lates japonicus; assembly: GCA_033238685.1. Lineage (NCBI taxonomy): Eukaryota > Metazoa > Chordata > Actinopteri > Centropomidae > Lates > Lates japonicus. Next base: position 8,967,664 of record BRZM01000033.1, on the reverse strand, counting down.
GTGCAGATACATACATCCCTGAAAGCTCAAGTTCTGATACTGGTGATGACCCAGATGTACCAGCTTGGAGGAGATCTGACAGTAGTAGTTAAAATGAATCCAACTGTAAATAAAACAGTCAGTGGAATTAACCATCACGTCTCTCTATTAACCTTGTAGCTCTTGCAAAACCACACCAACTCTAACCCTGTCTAACACACAGGGTTCATTGTCAGGTTAGGTTGCCAAGTTCTAAGAGGGTCTCAGAGACAATTTAAGATTTTCACGCTTGGTTCATGTCTCTTCTTCTTTTAACTAAAAGCCTCTTGTATGTTTCATTTTCAGCTTACCAGAAAATATTGTGAATGGTTCTCCAAAGTATCTGAGTGATCAGAGGCCTGTACAAGCTGCATTGAAAGCACTGGTGATGACTATACTCCATCAGAGGCAGTACATGAGAGCAGTCCACAAAAACCTGACCGTCCTGTAACCAAAGTCCATTTGTGAAGCAGAAGACGTCACAGAGGACCTGTTGAAGAAGGACATGGCCCAGAGTTTCTTCAGAGGAGGACAAGAGGATAGGAGGTAAAAACTCTGATGACACAAACTTTTCTGTTACCTTTTCTACACAGAACACCGGAAGACAACAGGCACTATTAAAACTACCTCTGACTGGCAGCTTTCTCACAATAGCAGAGCACCTCAGGCTGATATGGAAGCCCATTTCCGCCAGTATGAGAAAAAAACTGCCTGTGTTAAGTCAAAATCATGAGGTAAAAAGTCAAAATTCTGAGATAAAAAGTCATAATTATGAGATAACGTCAAAATTCTGACATAACATCAAAATTGAGATAATAAATCAAAATTACGAGATAGTAAATTGAAATTATGAGATAATCTCAAAATTACAAGATAATAAATTGAAATTATGAGATAATGTCGAAATTGTGGGATCAAAAAAATTTATAAGTATGAGATAATGTCGAAATTACGAGATAAGATGGAATTATGAGATAAGAAGTCATAATTATGAGATGTCGAAATTATGAGATAAATTGAAATTATGAGATGATAAATCGCAATTATGAGATAAGAAGTCATAATTATGAGATAATGTCGAAATTATAAAATACACAACACTCAAAGTAGCAGTACTTTGGCGTGAGTTCTCTTATTCAACTTGACAACGAAATGGATTGTGAGCACATTGACAAGACTATTTTAAACAGGGCTTTACAACAGATGAAATAGTTAATTTGCTTGCTGATTCACACTGGATTATATGGAGCAAACACACCCTTGAAAAGAGAAGCAGCTCTTGTGTAGACAGAATAAAAATGATGTGGCTGAAGTGACAATCTTCATTGAACAGCAACTGGAAACATCTGGTCAGTGTCATGGTTACCTTATTTAGGATAACAAATTGTTGGCATGGCAAGGACAGCTAGGTGTGCCACTGGAGTGCATGCAGACTTTTCCAAATTATTATCTCAATTTCAACGTATCATCTCATGATTATGACTTACTATCCCTTTGACTTAATGTGAGCATTTTTTTTTCTTATACCGGAATGAAAACATTTGAACATCCAAAAAAAATATGATGCTTTTATTTCAAAGTTGCAGACACAAATGGTAAGTATTACTGTAACAGCAGAGAAAGATACTGTCTCTGTGTGGCCAAGACAAAGTACAGAATTTTCCAATCACTCTTTAGCTAGTTTAAGAAAAACATTGTACACAGTGCTTTCTTTATCTGCACTATCAATTAAGAGGCTGATAGTGTGCTATGTTGCCTACTAACTGACATTATCTTGTATTAATATACTCATAATTCCTTATTTGAACAAGATCCTCAAGGTCAAAGAAAATGCTGCAACCTGTTGAGTCTTACAGTGATCATCTTAAAACAGGTAGTTCACACACAAAAGATACTAGATGTCTTAAGTGTCTTTATAAAAAAAGTGGAATTAAAAGATAATACAGTGCAGAATTTAATTATGTTAAGACAAACTTACAAACTAAGCAATTAAATGTTTTCTCTCTCAGTACCACCAGTGAAACAAACTGTAATGCAGTGCACTGTTATGATTAGGTAATGTACGGAAGTCTATCTAGATGGCTTACATTCAGACAGTGAAGGTGTGTTATCAGTTAGCTGTCAGTATGTTGTATCAATATTCTCATAATTCCTTATTATACAGGATCCTCAAAACTAAGAAAAGACAGCAACCTGTTGAGACTGAAAGTGATGACCCAGAAACAGGGATTTCTTAGACTACATGCACTGGAATATGTGCACATTAGTTTAACTTGCTTTTGTGATAATGGTGTCAGTGTTGAAAACATGTCAATAGGTTACTGTAACTTCATAAATATGTATTTTGGGTGACTATCATTCTCAATGACAATAAATGCACCACCAGTCTTTGTACTTTAACTAATAAATATACAAATAATGGTTACAAAGAAGTTCATAGTTGATAGAATTCATATTAATGGTTATTATATACATCATTTCAGGTATTACCTTTCAGGAACAAGTTATGAGAGTCACTGTTTGATAATGTCACACGTCTTACTGTTTGCATAGCTCTTCATCAATTTACGATTACCTGAATTTGTTTTGAACATCTTTTTGTTACTCATTGTTACTATATGACACAAATATGATGGACATAGTAATAATGGAAATAGACTACCAGGCAGCAATCATTTTCTTGTATGGTAATAATAATAATTATTTGTCATTATCATTCATTATTTTAACAAGATCTTCAAGATGTAAGAAGGCAGTGACCCACTGACCATATAACAGGTATTTCAAAGACTACATCCATTGCTATTACTAATAGTTTTACTTAGTTAATTTAATCTTTATGAAAAAGATTGCGTTATTGCCATACAGTGCTATGGTTCTGGCTTTATTGGTGTTAAAATGGCCTCGATCGATGGCTACATTAACCAATGAGAGGTGTTATCTTTCACTGAGACTCCAAAAGCCTGATCTTACCTGAAGCTGTTAAAAACATCTGATGTCGCTCCCTTTCTCACTCACCATAGATGGTAATAAGTCAAGTCAATGCGTTGTTTCCATGTTTATAAATGCTGTCACTTAAAGAGTCCTTTTGTGCCAGAGTTCATGAATGGACTGCTCACCTCTTGAGGTTGACAGATTTTTGCTGAGCTGTTTAATTTCATATTGTCAACCATGTAAATCTCAGGGTCTCACTATGTAATAATATGATATAATGTGATCAGTAAAATCACCAAATAGGTGAATTTCAAATAATCCTAAATACATTTAAAATATGTAAGTGCTATCTTGAGACTGAAAAAGGGAAACCTCATGTTACTATGCATAAGGGGTCACCCACTCCTTCTGTCAAAGGTACATTTAGCCTATTATTGTTTAATATTTGTATTTTTGTACAGAATTAATGTTATTTTTATTAGTATTTGCCTATATCAGTGTGAGCAGACTCAACACATAGTGAATCCATGATAGCTAGATATTAGACTTAACTAGACTAGATAGCTGCTCTCAGAGCTTAGTTGAAAATGTCACTGAAGAATGAAGTCCTGATTTTTTTATATTGTTGTTAAACATCATCTATGGATCTGCGTTGATTTTAAAATAACCTATTAGTCTCAACTGTGAAATGTACTGACCCCAGTCCCATTCTGAATGTCAGTGCAGATCTGAAACTAGGTATATATGGCACCAGGCAGCAGAAAAAGCTGCTTACTGACCAACAGCAGGTGATCATCAGGTCTTAAGAGTCTCAGAGAGAGATACCACCTCTCTTCTCACAGTGGAGTATAACCTTGTTACACAAGTACTTTGTAAAAGTAGTCATTGGTTTTGCTTGTGTTCTTTATTCTGTTGTCAGCCAGTCAGTACAGACAGCCCAACATTTCATGCATTAACTTATATTCCTGGAGATTTCCAGTTTATTCTACAGTGTAAATTATATATCAGGTTGGGTACCACGCCAGTCTATACAAGTAATGCCGTTTAAAAAAGAGGTTATAGGTGCTGTGGTATGTTTTTATGACATTGCTGACCAACATTACATGTGAATAAGTAAGTCTCATTACTGCACAGTTAATTATAGGTAGTTGAGTTGCTGGTCTCCAAGTGGATGTTCATAAAGTAATGCTTGTATTGTCAAGTAACATATACTAAGATAGAACTTGGGACACTGAAGTTCTGTCACTAATGCACTGTACTGCGGAGGGAACAAATCAAGGGGCCAACTGTGAATCCAGTGTTTACCAAAGGTTTATATATTAAATAAATGCAACTGACATTTTGAAATACAGAAGTTTAACCTGTCTCTACTTTTTACACCGCATTTTGGAAAAACAGTCTGTTACCTGGAAGAGAACATTGTACCTGGTAGTTTACTGTAATTTATTTATTAAATTTTTTGTCTCCTCCTCTTTAAAGCAGTTCATATTTTTTGTATTTTCTAGGATATTAATTGACTAACCAGTGTCTAATTTTTAATGATTTCATTTACAACATGCATACCCTACCTGTGTTTTTTTAAGCTTTTATGTGCCTTAACCCTTCTGTGGTCTATGGGTCCTTTAGGGACCCAAAACCACTTTTGTCATATCATTATTAAAGGTTAACTTTTATAGAATTGCTTGAAGGTAAGTTAAAATTAGGTAGGTAAAATTAATTTCAACTTTCTTCATAAATTTATATGTGTTTTATGAATTTTTATAGCACCTGTGGTCTTTCAGGACACAAATGGACCCAGCACACAAAATGGAGTCTAATGGTCACAATATTGTAATTTCTGGCACAATAAACCCACACATGCACACCCACAGGCATGTCTCTGAAAACACACACACACACGGACACAGCCACATGCACATGCACATACACACACACACATAACAGATTTTCTTTCAAAGCTGAACCTGTGTAAGCAAATTTGTTTATACCTTTGATATGCCTGCTTGTTCAAAAGGACTGAACAACTAAACAAAAAACAAACAAAAAAAAAAGTTTAGGCTCCCTGAAAATTATCATTTGAGTCTCAGACAGCTAAATGAAGAAGCACTACACAGCAACATAGGCTCTTGATCTGATTTTCAACCCAACTGAGGAGGATAGTGAGCAAAAGGAAGATGAGGATGAAAACGCAGTCTCATGTCAATGGTATCAAGTCTTCATTTGATATGTTTCTATCAAGTCAGATTTTAAAAATAGTACTGGACATGTCAAACAAGGAGGGCAGGCGTATTTTTGGCAAAACATGGAAAAACATGGACCAGGTAGATTTGCAGGGCTACTTGGGTCTCCTGATTCTCACTGGAGTGTACAAGTCCAGCAAAGAGGCTACAGCAAGTTTGTAGAATGCCGACACAGGGAGGGCAGTATTATGAGCCACTATGCCACTGAAAAAATTCAGCATCATCTCAGGTGTTTCGCATTTTGATGATCATGACACAAGACCAGCACGCTGCGAGAGAGACAAAAGACAACAAAACATAAGAAGTATCAAGTGTAGCAAATGCAATATGTATATTTGCAAAAGTCACAGAACTATGACCACACATTGTCCATTATGCATATAAAGGCACAAGCACACACACACACACAGGTACATATCTTCTCACAAGGATGCGCACACACAGACTCACAAGCACATATGCATGCACACATAGTCACACATGCAGATACACACGATATTTGACATACAACTGCTTGTGATTCAATATATTGAATAAATGTGTTGTTGTTCAGTGTCTTGTGAATTGACTGAGAAGTTGAAACAAAAAATAGTTGATAAGTTTTGTTTATATTAGCTCTAAAGGGTTCATTTGTACCGGGTCATTTATGACCCAGGAGGACCACAGGTGTGATTATTTTTTGCTGCCATTCAAAAATTTACAATGCTTTCAAAACATAAGTTTATTGAAAAAAATATTCAGGTTTTATTACTTTTCTCACTTGTAAATGAGGACTAATTTTGTATATTTGACTAAAACTAACCAATAATACTGAAAAAAAGATGAAAATTATATATCAATGTGTTGGTCTTGATTTGCCCAAAAAGGTGAAAAAAATTATTATTAATTAATTATTTTTTTCCTAAAACAGTCTAATGTCATCGGGTCTTTTTTGATCCGGGAGGGCTAAAGTTGCATGGTTGATGGGAGGACTACACAAGGGTTAAAAAAGACAGTTGCTAACAACTGGCTAAATGAAACTACAGAGGTTGTGGACATCATAACACTTCACACAAAAACTGATCTACTCATCAGTCCACCTTTACAGCCTCGTTGGGTTTATACTCATGCTCACAAACTATTACTAACTTTATAAGAAGAAAGGCTTTTGTAGAAGAGGTCAGAGCTAAATGAAATTACAAATTGGAAGCTTGTTATTTCTGGAGATTGTATTTAGGCTTCAAAAAACATCAAAGTGGTGTTCATGTATTAAGATTATCTTGCTGAACAAAACGCTTAGGTATCATACACTTTTGTTGATCACAGAGCTTGTTTTCTGTAATTATCCAAAAACCAATGGAAAAATCCTATTGGCGTTTTGTTGAGAGAACCAGGGCAATGTTAACTTCTGGATTGGTTTACAAAAGTACATCATCGCTGCACCACTCTATTGGTTCTGAGTTAACTTTTGTGCATATGCAAAGTGTGACGTGCAGACCCCTGTCCACGATTGGACTGCTGTGCCGATGGCTCACCCTACTGATTCTCCTCCACTGGACCACCTCCGCACATGATTCGACCGCTGTCTCTGCCCATATGCCACTCCTTGGGGTCACCGCAATTTTGTCACTGGTTTAAAAGTGCTGTCAAAGTGCTCTGACTCTCAGTTTTCTGCCTCTGCGTTGGTCGACAGCACCCGAATTATATGCAGAGTCACTCACCTGTATCTCTGAATACTTGTAACCAGATTAGTAATCTGTTGTTTATCAGAATTACTTGTGCTGGAGAACAGGGCCAGGCTGCAGTCACTCATACACATGACTAGGTTTCTTTTTGATATAGACATATTTAGGTTAGTTGTAATTTTTTTTTCTGTCATGAAGATTAGGTTTTTTTTAAAGGATTTTTGTTATTTAGTTTTACTTTGACTTTTGAGTAGCACCTACTGGCCCCTTGTTCCCTTTTGTTGCTTTTGTTGATGTTTTTTAGCTAACTTTTGCAGTCTTTCTGTTCATTAATAAGTATTTAATTTTGCTTTCAACCTTGTTCACCTGTTGATGTTATTTCCCCTTCCCCTAGCCAGCTGGGGTTGTAGCATTAAAGCTGAGATATTTTATACAGTCTGTCTTTATGTTAGTGTGTACAAATATCCTATTGAATGTCCACAGACATCATTTTAAGCACATTAGAATATCCAGACTGGTATCACACATGGGCATACATGTACCTGTTTTGTTATGAACTGCTCTTTGTCACAATGCATTGTTTGAGACAATAGTTTGCTGTCTGACACAGTTGCTAAAACTGCACTTGTCTGTGAATTTTGAAGTGTGTGATGAATGCATTTTAAGTTGTCATGTTTGAGATTGGCATGTTAAGAGTTATTAATATTGGATGAAAGGAGGAGAATTACTTACTTACAACAAACAAGCAAAAAAGAAAACAAAGCAGGTGGGCATTCCACCACAGACAGACTTAAAAGCATGTAAAGAAAAACCAACATCAAAATACATAAGTTTCCATTTCATGTTCGAAAAGGAGTGGGAGGAAGTCTAAACTTATTTATTCCCACCCCCTTTCCACATCTCAGCGTAATTTCTATATTTGTGTATTTAGCTTCCTGATTAATAGCCCCGTTTAATGAATGTACTCTAGTTGTTTGTGCATTCTTTTAACTCCATGTTCAAACTATTCCACAGTTTAATTTCACAAACTGAAACACAAAAAACTTACACGTACAAAGACTTAAAGTTCAGGTCTCCCCTTAAATTATAACCCCCTTCCCTACCAATGAATAATTTCTGAATGCTATCTGGTAACAAATTATTTTTTTGCTTTAAATATTACTTGTGCAGATTGAAATACCACTAGATCTGTTAATTTTAGTAATTTTGACTGTAAGAATAGTGAGTTAGTATGATCTCGATATCCAGCCTTATGAACGATACGTATTGCTCCCTTTTGAAGTATGATTAATATAGTATAACCTAGTTTTATAATTATTGCCCCAAACCTCTGCACAGTGAGAGATATATGGAAGAACTAGTCAACAGTATAGAATGTGGAGTGCTCTATGATCCAAAACCTGTTTTGCTCTGTTTAGTACTGCAATGCTCTTTGAAACTTTTTTTGTATGTTTATTATGCGATTTTCAACTAATTTGATCATCCATTATCACCCCAAGAATTCAGATTTCCTTTACTTTTTCAGTATCCATGCCATCCAATGAAACTTTTATCTGCATATCACCTTTCCAGTTACCAAAATACATTATTTTTGTCTTACTCATGTGTAATGATAACATAATTTTAATTTACGCAGTTCTGTCGTGACATTAAGCATTAGTTTTTGTAAATCAGTACCAGAGCAAAAAATTTGTGCCATCGGCAAATAAAACCGATTTTAATACTTTTGATACTTGGCATAAGTTCATGTAAAGAATAAACAATTTAGGTCCCAACACTGACCCCTGGGGGACACTACAAGTAATGCTCAAACCTTTTGAACAGTAATCACCCAACCTCACAAATTGCTTCCTGTCACTCAGATTCCTCCTCACCCACTGTAAAACTGTACCCCTGATGCCATTTTGTTCCAGTTTAAAATTTCATGGTTTATCATATCAAATGCTTTTTTAAAATCCACAAATATTCCAAGTATGTGCTGTTTCTGATCCATAGAACTTGTTATTTCCTCAACTGAATCTATTAGTGCCAGTGATGTAGATCTGTTTGTCCTGAAATCATACTGATAATCAGAGATTAGTTTGTGTTTATTTGTGAAATTATCCAGCCGGTTACTGAAGAGCTTTTGAAGAATTTTGGAAAATTGTGAAAGCAGAGAGACAGAGAACAGTGACAGAAGAACACAGCATAACACAGATTCCATGTGAAAAAAATGTAAAGTGATACGAATAACACAGTAGTAGTAATGATAGTAGTAATAATTAAAGTAATAACTGCAAAAGTAGCAATAAAACTAGAAGCAGTACTAGTAATTTCTAATAACATCAGCAGGTGTTGTGCAGAGTTGTAGGAGCAGCCGGAGGCTTGTCATCACAGATCAGACTACAGCTCCAGAGGCAGAAGTGCCTGCAGAAAGTGACAGAAGAGGAGAGAGAGACAGAAGTGCACAATACTACGGGAAAGGGAAGATACTGAGTTAGTAACGTAATATGAATCTACACTGATGGAGAGAGAGAGAGAGAGAGAGAGAAGCTCAGTGCATCATGGGAAATCTCCCGGCAGTCTAGGCCTAAAGCAGCATAACTAAGGGATGGTTCAAGCCTGAGCCAACCCTAACTATAAGCTTCATCAAAGAGGAAAGTTTTAAGCGTGCTCTTACAAGTGCAGAGGGTGTCTGCCTCCTGGACCAAAACTGGGAGAAGGTTCCACAGTACAGGAGCCTGATAACTGAAGGCTCTGCCTCTCATTCTACTCTTGAAAACTCTGGGAACCACCAGTAAACCAGCATTCTGGGAGTGCAATGTCCTAGTGGGATTGTAGGGGACTATGAGATCTTTGAGGTATGATGGTGCCTGACCATTAAGGGCTTTGTAGGTGAGGAGGAGGATTTTAAATTCTATTCTGGATTTGACTGGGAGCCAATGTAGAGAGGCTAACACAGGAGAAATATGGTCTCTTTTCCTAGTTCCTGTCAGTAATTGTGCTGCAGCATTTTGGATCAACTGCAGAGTCTGTAGAGACTTGTTGGGGCAGCCTGATAATAATGAATTACAGTAGTCCAGCCCGGTAGTAAATGCATGGACTAGTTTTTCTGCATCTTTTTGGGACAGAAAATGTCTAATTTTGGTGATATTACTCAGGTGAAAGAAGGCAGTCCTAGAAGTTTGTTTTATGTGTGAGCTAAAGGACATATCCTGATCGAAGATAACGCCAAGGTTCTTTACAGTGGAGCTGGGGGCCAGGGCAATGCCATCTAATGTAACTATGTCATTAGAAAATGTATTTCTGAGGTGTTTGGGACCAAGTACAATAACTTTGGTTTTGTCTGAGTTCAGAAGTAAAAAGTTGCTTGTTATCCAAGTTTTAATATCCCTAAGGCATGCCTGAAGTTTGGCTAGCTGATTGGTTCCATTAGGCTTCATTGACAGATAAAGCTGTGTATCATCTGCATAACCATGGAAATTTATGGAGTGATTCCAGATAATGTTGCCCAAGGGAAGCATATACAAGGTGAAGAGAATTGGCCCAAGCACTGACCCTTGTGGAACTCCATGTCTAACTTTTGTGTACATGGAAAAATAGTTGTTAACGTGCACAAACGGAAGCCTATCAGATATATAGGACTTAAACCAGTTTAGTGTGGTACCTTTAATGCCAATAAAATGCTCCAGCTGTTTTGCAACTGCTTTATCCGGGGGGGTAGATATACAATAGGTCTGTAGTTGGCTAATATGTCTGGATCAAGAGTGGGCTTTTTTAGAAGAGGTTTGAAATGTACCAGTTTTAAATGATGATATTACAAATATAAGTGGTTTTGAAATACCCTCAATTATTATTATTTGTATTATATATTATTATTAATATTGTAAATGCCATATTTTAAAGAGTATGGTCTAGACCTGCTCTACATGAAAAGTGCCTTGAGATGACCATTGTTGTGATTCAGCGCTATATAAATAAAATTGAATTGAATTGAATTACCGTTTTAATTACAAGACGTGTCAATGTCAACACAGTGTGGACTCTTTTTCCACCACTGTTCATTCATTGTTAACAACATCATTCATATTATAATTTTCTTTGTCGCCCACATAAAAAAAAAATGGGCAACTATCTTGTCTTACAACATTCTTTATCACTTTATTTAGTATTTTCCATATTTCTTTAATGTTATATTTGTTATTATCCAATAGTTTACTATAGTATTCTCTCCTATTTGACCTTATAATATTAGTAAACTTATTTATTTTTTATATTTAATTTCTGCCTCTTTAGTTCTCTACCTTACGAATTCTTTGTAGAGTGTGTTCTTCTTTTAACAAGTATTCCATTTTCCCTCTGTGACCCATGGATGATTTTTATACGTTGTTTTCTTCTTGATTTTTCATACAGGTTAATTCTTATCATATAAATCTTTAAATATCCACAAGAATGTATCATATGCACTGTTGACATTGTTATCATTATATATAATGTCCCAGTTTTGCACCAAGTCATTTTTAAGTGCACTTATGCTCACTCTTATGCACTCTCTGTTTTTTGTTTCATCTGGTTTATGAGTTTTGTCGTTTGTATTGTATACTGTAAACACAGGCAGATGGTCACTGATGTCACTGAGTAATATTCCGCTTACTGTCTTAGTTGAAATATCATTTGTGATATTATCAATAAGAGTAGCACAGTGGGAAGTTATTCTGGTGGGTCTATTGATAGCTGCATACTGTGTACTGTATTGATAAAATAATTAGTCATGTTATGATTATTTGGGTTGAGCAAGTCAATGTTAAAGTCTCCACATATAAAAATCCTTTTTTGTCCTCTTGTTGTAAACATTCCCTCCATCCAGTCCTTTAACAAATCGATGCTGGACCCTGGTGTCTTATATAGACAGCTAATAAGTGCACTTTTATTTTTATCATTAAAGATTTCTATTGTTATGCACTCCAGTACATTATCAACAGTAAGTGACATTTTGTCCAACACCCTGAAATTCAAGTTTTTGTCCATATAGACAGCTACACCTCTCCCACTTTTGTTTTTCCCCGATCTATATGTATAAATTCATATCGCTCCAGCTCAAAGTTCATCTCCTTCTCTGGGTTGATCTATGTTTCAGATATTGCAATAACATTGAATACTGTTCCTCTCTGTAATAGCAGCAGTTATTATTAATAGGGTTGAAGAAGTTATTATCCGGTTCAGTGTCATGTTCCATATCCTGTACATTGTAATCAGTGTATTGAAATGTTTGAAATTCCTGATTTCGTGTTGACTTGTCCACTCTGTTATGTTGCCATTGTCACCAGATGAGTAAGTTCTTTCAGAATGTGTCATGGTTGTGTGATCAGGTGCTCAGCTTACCTTACCTTATTGACTGGTTCATATTGATTATTGGTACTTTTCCAGATCCTCCATGCTTCTCACCATCAGCACTTTGGCCTCTTCTGCTGTTCCATTTAGCCTGATGAATATTTTGCAGTTTTTAGTCTATGTACTCTGGATTTTTTCTTTTTTTTAGGTACATGCTTTTTTAGGGATGTCAGTGTTGACCTTCTTTAGATGCTCATTAATGAAAACAGCCGTTCCTTTAAGCTTCTTCCCTTGTTTCAGGGTTCCCACTCGCTGTCCGCGGTCACCACCCTTGCATAGCACTGGAGTTTAATCTGGAGCCCAGTGATGGCAACATCGTTCATCCTGGTGTATTTCTCCAGGTCTACGACCCAATTCTCTAGGTTAGGCGAGCCACTTCTCCTTCTCGGCGTTTTGCAGACGGAGAGCTTTCATCTCTTCGACCAGCAACAGGATGTTTTTCTGCTGTATCCTCACTGGAGAAACTTCTTCTGTGAGGAAGTCAAGTTTTTTACGTCGTCAACCTCTGCTGATGATTTTTTTCATACCCATATTGTCCAGTTTTGTTTTTCTATATTTAAATCGGCATCAGCTGATAGCACAAACAGCTGTTAGCTGGGAGATCAGTTGTTAGCTAGTGGCTTGTTAGCTCACCAGTACACGACCAGCTCCGTTCCCGTTCAGTCAGTCCAATATGGAGTCTTTGATTTTGGACAGTCCAAATCCAAAATCAAAGACTTTTCCAGGAAAGGGTTGAACCGAAGATGACAACACTTGACAACCAAAGTCCAAAATCAAAAATCGACAGCCAATAAGTCCAAAAAAATAGTCAGAAGGCCAGCACCACAACAGAGAACTCACACAAACAACTGGAAGCAGCCTGAGTAATAGTATATATGCATATTGGTTATGTGGAAAACTGTAATTAATGAGGTTCACTGGACAGGTCACACATTACAAATTTTTGTATACAGCACCCCAAGACCCACAGAGACATTTCCGTTTTTGCATACCTCTGTGTTTAACCTTGTTAAGTTGTAATTTTAAACAGTATCTTCTTAGTTTTACACATCCTAGAATCAGCCAGTAATATGTCACTCAAAGACTTCTATGCATTACAATAGAGAAAATTAGCCCATAAATAAGGGTGGGAAAAACAGATGTCAGTTTTTAGTTACTATTATTTAGACGGCATCACAACCAGTATCAAAACAAAATCTCAACACATAAAGTTGCACACACTTCTTTGGATTGTGGTGCAAGTGATTTGAAGCTTTTAAATTTTCTTTTCTTTTTTTTCTGCTTGCATGTCCCTAAATATAATATATATCATTGTAATTCCTGTCCAGAATCAGACACAGGGGCACCTGACATGCCTGGCAGCAGAATTGGGTATTTGCATGGGGCTCAAAACCACAGATTGTATATAAAATCAAACCTCTGAATCAGGCACTCTGATGGCTGTGAGGGTACCCACTGGAGCAAATAGGAGTGTCTGTTTTAGAAACATGACTATCAATGTCATCATTGCGGATGAGAATTGATTGATGTAACACATGTAACAATGCGTCACCATCAGTGTCATCTGTCAGATTTGGGAGTAATTCACTACTTTATCCAGCAAATGGAGCCATTGTATTTCTCTCTGGTGGGTTTTTGGGAGGGGGTATCTGTGTGTGTGTGTGTGTGTGTGTGTGTGTGTGTGGTGGTGGTGGTGGGGTAGGTGCACAGACTATTGTCTAACTATGGTATTTCAGGGTGTTGTGTTGTGGGCTGTTGTAGCCATATTATGCTACAAAGCTAGCAAATGTTTATGGTCGGCATAGAGTGAATTGTTCTGGGTTAATCTGCCTTAAAACTGTTGGTTAACCTGCAGGAGTTTGTGAAGCTGTTGTAACATGCTCTGATGCCACAGAGAGAATACATTCAAAACAGCCAAGACTTACAGCTGTCACAGACGATGAGCTCTGAAAAATATTAAGTGTCACAGAAAATGATTATGCAGGAGCATAAAAACTCTTCTTTTGCAGTTAAAGTCACCAGTTTATAGTTTAGTTTTAATAGTATTCCATGTCATTGATGTGTCTTTAATTATCTGCTCCATCAGCATTCATTTATGTGTTTATCTTACAGGGGTGAGCCACCTCCCGGGTTGGTTATATTATAAGTGACGTCACACAGTGAAAAGTTAGGGTGCGTCTCTCTATGTTTATTTATCCTTTACTAAGATGTATTCTTTAAGCCCGCCAAAATGCATGTTTCTTACATTTTTTAGCTTCACGATGCGTACTGCTGTATTTTCTGAATGGCGATGCATCGTGCCGCGGTGCAATGTTACACCACCCTATGACCTGCATTAACCCCGCGGTTGCCAGTCCCCCGACGGGCGCGGGGTGCAAGGGCCCATTCAACGCTGCTTGCAGCTTTAATGTACTTTGTATTTATTGTAGTCATTACACAAATCAACCCTCCTAACAAGCTAATTTTTATTATGACTGTCTGTCTAATAATTATAATCCTAACCAGAAATTGCCATTATATTGCTATTGCTCCACTGACAAAACAGTATTGTTTATTTACTTTTACTTCAGTAAAGGATCTGACACTTATTCCACCACTGAAAGTCACACAATAACACAAACAAATTAACCAATCAAGGCAGTGGTATTCTGCAAGGTAAAATTACTGTTTGTGTATGGTAGTGATATAACAATTGTTTCTGGTTAAACCAAAAGGTCTCTCTCTGTAGGAAACCTATCCATAATGTCATCACTGAGCCTTAGAATAACAATCTGAGCCTGTCAATGGCAAAAAATAAGCACTTTAGAGGTGGTACTTTGACAAATTTCCCATTGAACTACATTGGAGCAACTGTTCATGGTGGTCATGTACAACCTTCTTCCTCAGCGCTGTGAAGGTGAAGGTTCGGAAGTACAAGATACAGCAAGTATGTTCAAGAGCTGGTATCAGCGTTACTCTGGTCAAACATACAGGTTTGCACGGTTTATATGGGGGTGGTAGAACTAGTCTCAGCAGACTACACACACACAATAATGTGTCAGTTAATCATCATATGCACTGCTTGCTAGCTATATAGGGTCAGAATGCTTTTATTTATATGGTTAGCAGTTAGTGCTGCTTTATAGTATGAACATATGTCTATTTCCAGGAAGGAGTATCTAGTAGTGTAGTCACAAACATCCCAGAAAATAGTCTAGGAGTATGAGAGACAGGACATAGTTATGTTTTGTAATGGTTTGTCTGTGAACCCAGAAGCAGAACACAGGATCTAAAGGAGGAGATAATTGGGACTTTATTAGGGGGAAGGGAGGAGGAAGGGAAGAGGGACGATGGAGACAGGGACACTGGCGAGGGGAAGCTGATGCTGGGTCAGATTGGGATCTGGGGAGTCTGGAGGCCAGGTCAACACCATGGGCTCTTTGTCGTGTTCCTGGAGACATTTCTGAGCAGTTTTTGTGGTGTAGTGGGAGCATTATCCAGCTGGGGGAGGCCCCTGACATTAGGGAGTGTTGTTGCTATTGGGGGTGTGTGCTTGGTCTAAAACAATGTTTAGGTGGGTGGTATTTGTCAAAGTAACATCCAGATCAATGAAGGACCCATGGTTCCTCAGCAGAACATTGTATTGTAACAAGATAATGAATTTTATTCACTTCAACTGTCAGTGGTTTTAATGTTATGGCTGATCAGTGTATATACAGTACTGTGCAGAAGTTTTAGGCACTCTAGATGGTATTAATCAGTAGCATCAGGTAGGTGTCTGGTCAATCCCAGATTAATTCTGCAGCTGGACAATGAGTCCAATCACACAGTCAGCATCATAAAGAACTATCCTCGGAGACAAGAAGAACAAGGGTGTCCTGCAAAAGATGGTCTGACCCCCCCACAGAGCCCTGATCTCAACATCATGGAGTCAGTCTGAGATTACATGAAGAGACAGAAGACACTGAGACAGCCTGAATCCACAGAAGAACTGAGGCAACTTCTCTAAGATGCTGAAAAAAAAACAACTACCTAAGTACAGGTGTACTGAGGAGAACTGGGGCTGTTTTAAAGACAGGAGGTCAGCATTCACACTATTGTTATTGAATAAAAATTAATCATGGGATTATTTTTAACAGCATCCTCACCTTAACCATTATATATATATATATATATATATAGCCACCTCCCGGGTTGGTATTTTACATCATCTGCTCAATCTGCTGGGAACTGATAATATTCAGTGTTAGCTTTGAGGTGTTTAATGAGATTAGGAGGCATTAATAATTGAGCCAGTGCTTCCTCATCAGCCTAATTTTGGAAGATCATCATTTTGAAAGGATGAACCTTCTGCTTGAACAGATATATTTTGGCTGCAGGGCTTTGACTTTAAGATTGTCATGGTCGAACAGTGAGGCCTTTGCAGTGGCACATTCTTTCAGGGTCTTAATCCACATTATAGTTGGCTGGCATTCTCCTTCCCTTTAAACAGGTCCCAATATGTCCGGCTATTAGGCTTACATTCAACTTTTTGATAGCTTATATAGTTTTGGAATAATCACAGTTTATATTTCATGCTCATTTCGGACAATTTTGGAGTTTATAATGAGTGTGTATTGGAGAGGTCCACAGCGGGTGATGTCAGCTGTGACATCATCAGCTCCAGAATTTCAGCCGCTTTTCCAGAAATTTTTGTGCTTTTGCTCTTCTGCTGCCCACATCTTTCACTTCTCACTCACAATTTATACCTCAAATTGTTGACATTTTTGTGCTTTATCACACAGTATTTAAGCCATAGGATTTACGCATTTTCAGATAGCAGCGTCTCAACACCAAGAGGAGCCCTCACCGGCTCCATACAGTTCAATATTTAACATTTCATTCCCTGCTCGAGTGTCTGAGTTTGTTTTTAAATTGCAACACTGTGGTCATTTTTCACTTTATCTACACAAATGACACATGTCTGCATCCAGTTAAGTCTCCTGGCATAGATCTTAACAAAAAACCCTTTATTTCTAAATCTGCGTACTTGAGCGATCTTATATAAGCTCATTTTCCACAACTATGCTACCACCAGTGATAGTGGCGCACCTAGTAGTGAGATTGTTTGCTGTTCAGAAAGTCAGTGGTTTGATCCCAGGCTTCTTCTGGTACAACTCACAACATTTATTTCTGCATTTTGCTTGTTTTTCTGCTCTTCCATACTTTATGCTAGAGAAACACACACACATACACATACAACTGAGACCTGCACCTGTACCATTACATAGATTTTACCTTTAAACTGTTTGTACCTTCTCTCTCTCTCTCACGCACACACATACACACACATACAGATTTTCAAAGTAAAACCTCTGACAGTTATAGGAGCTTAAAAGAGTCAGAGACTAAAATACACAGAGAAAGAGAAAGACACTTAAACACAACATGTAGCGTTTACACACACACACACACAACTGACATCCATATATTAACAAATGGGCCATAAGTTTTTCTTCTGCATTTCAACAATAATTTCAGCCAATTTAAGCATTGTTTCAGCAATCCATTCAGCTATGAACATTCACACACATTTTCCACAGGAAATGCATTTTCTAGTTTACCAGCCACTCGGATATCTCAAATCAAAACGAGCGTCATATAAGCTTGAACCATAATTCCCACCTCAGTGGAACAGGCAGGAAAACACAAGAAAATATTGTTATGTATGGAAAATGAGGACAATGAATGAATAATAGCTTTTTAAAATTATGTTATCTGGTTAAATTCAGGGTGGCACAGTGGAGCAGTGGTTAGCACTGTTGCTTCACAGCAAGAAGGTTCGGGGTCTGAGCCCAGGGCTTCTCTGCATGGAGTTTGCATTATCTGCCTGTGCCTGTGTGGGTTCTATTCGGCTTCCTTCCACTGTCCAAAGACATGCAAGTTAGGTTAATGGTGACTCTAAATAAAGCAAATAACCCTTTTGTCTCTACACATGTTTTCAGAAACTATTTTCAAACATAAATAATGTGTTTTAAGTCTGTAAACTATGTATTACTGCATTGTGGAGTTGGACCGTTTCACAGTTTTCCATCAGTTCATTCTTAGGATTTTATGAGCTGCTCTGCAACGGTGGCTCGATGATGCACTGGAGCCACTATTCAGCATAATCCCGCCCCTGATACTGGCGCTCCTCCTGCTCGAGTGCAAGCTGACAGGTATCTGTCAGCCACTATGACACCAGTATTTGCATGTATTTTCCTGTAAACATCTCTGGCTGATCTTGCTGTTGATTGTTCACTGAAGATAAAATCTTTGGAGCTGCAGTCCTGAATACCCTGGCCTAACCCCAGGCTACAAAACTTACCTCTAGAGATATATAAATAATTTAATATGAACTAAAACATATCACCTTTCTGCCTGCGTGGGTTCTCTCCGGGTACTCCGGCTTCCCCCCACAGTCCGAATACATGCACGTTAGGTTAACTGGTGATTCTAAATTGCCTGTAAGTGTGAATGTGAGTGTGAATGGTCGTTTGTCTATGTGTTGTCCTTCGATGGACTGGTGATCCGTACAGGGTGTACCCCACCTCAGCTGGGATAGGCTCCAGTCCCCCCACAACCCTTCACGGATAAGCAGTATAGATAATTGATGAATGGATGGATATCACCTTGCTAGTGGGCAAGGAGCAGAGCAGGTGCAGTAGCTTGAGCAATACCAACTAGTTGGACACATGACCTTGGAAATAAAATCCTGCTTTTCTGGAGTTTTCTTCCTAGAATGAGAGTTGCCTGTGTGAGACTACACCACTGACATGAAGGGTCTGACTAGTGTCTGTGTTTATACATTACACAGCATTTCACAGTATCAGGCCTTCTTGGATGGAGGGTGCTGGATGGGAACTACATATTTCTGCTTGGGGATGAGCAACCATGGAGAAATGTAGAGGGGGGTGAATGAGAGGAGTATGAATCACAGTCAACACTCAACACCTGCTGCTGACGCTAAGGAACCATGATGCTCAGCAGCTGCAACCAAAACTACACCATGCCACAGCCATGGATGATGCAACATGCTCCCAACTTCTAACACCTCTAACTTCAATACTGCCTCTAAACATCTGCAGCCTACATAAAACCACAGTGATTGACACTAAATAACCATAACGATACCAAACAACTACAGCTGATGCTTGACACCCATGGGATACAGTTACCACCTGCAGGTGACAGCAAGCTACACAGCTTTAATCTCTCTAAACACCTTTAACCTTCTCTACTCACCTTTAACCAACACTAGACACTTGTTGGGTACCTGAGTATAGCACAATGGCCAAAACTGTACACCAATGGCTCAAACTAAACTTGAACATCATGTGTTTGAGATTTAACCCTAACTCTAACAAGTGCTGCATTTCTTCTGATGACACTTTGATCTTCAAAATCAGAAACTAACTGTAACTCAAACAGCATTCTGGGTGTGACCTGTGTTTTCTTTAATGACAATGAAAATAATTCAATACAACAGTGTGAAAGGTTAAAAAAAAAAAAAAAACGTGGCTTACATGAGAACAAGAGCTAAAGCCTGTCAGAGAATACAGTTTCTAAAAACCACTCAGTCAAACATGGCTGCTGTTTTTATTTTGTCAGACTAAATGAAGATGATAATCAAAGTATAAGTGTATAAATATGTGGCACCTATTGTCCACCAGTTTATCTGTAGACAGAGAAGAGACATGTTACTGCTAAGAAACCTTCCTCACATGTTCAGTAACTGATGACAGAGTCAGGTGGAGCTGGTGATTGTGTTATTGATCTGCTGTCATTAAATGATTAAAACATTTAGTGAATATACATGAATCATACATCCTTCTCAGGCAGTTGTCATAATAATTACTTTCAAAGCAAACATCATCTTCAGATGAAATGTCTGTGTGTATGTTGTCCTTCATCATCCTCAGCTGCTTAACATTTGATTAAAACTGTAAGTCTGGTCAGTAATCTGGTAAATATGTTTCTTCTTGTCAACAAATCTCATGCTCAGACTCAAACCAACAAATACTGTATGTGTATTAATATAATTTAATATAGCAAAGTCCCGTGTGCATCTGATATATCTGATTCCTCCATTAAAACTCATCATCATCATCAGTGATCCTCACTGTCTCTTTATCACCATCAACACACACTGTAGTTTATTCTGACTCAGTTCCATGCAGACTGTCCTGCTGCCACAAATACTCACTACAGCACCAACTGTGGATTAATTTGCCGCTGAAAATAGTCCCCAGCACATGAACTGTTTCCTATTGTCTGATAGAAACTACAATGAGCAGCTATTTGAGGAAATGACTGAGCTTTTATTTTAGAATGAAACTAGTGAGTTGTATTGAAGATTTATGTTTTTAGTAGGAACCAATGGGTTTGGAGCTGAGAGCCACAGACAGAGGAAGGAAGGTGATGAGAGACGGACTAAACACAATGTTGTTTTTAGTCTCCACAGTGATGCCACGTAACTAAGTACATTTACTCATATATTTGTACTTAAGTACAAATTTGAGATACTTGTACTTTGCTTGAATAACTCCAAACACTGATACTTAATTCTTCTACTGTACTGCATTTATTTGTTATTTGTTTATTTGGAGTGACAAGTGACAAAACTTATGATTAATAATAATAATACATTTATGAATATTAAATCTGTCTATAATGTTACTTTATCATTGATATACCTGTCTACATTGAGTACATTTTTAATGAATACCATAACTAAATTTAGATGATAAATCTTAACATTCAGAGTGCAAGACTTTTATTTGTAACCCAGTATTTTTACAGTGTGGTATTACTACCTTTAAAGTAATCTCTTCCATCTTCTGTCTGTTAATGTGATTTGTTGACAGTAAGAAAATATTCAGTGTTTCCAGCCTTGTCCTTTAACATTTGTCTATAAAAGTGAAACTTTGTGAAAATGGCTTAAATATTCGGCAGGACATAAAAACATAAAATAAAACAAGAAAAAGTGCAGCTCAATATAAAAACATTCACAGGGCGAACTGTTATAAAATCCACAGGAAAACATATTCTGCTTTTATAAAGCAAAAAGCTTTCCTTGTTTTTCATCATATTTAAAATTACATTGTCACATGTTGCCATGACAACATCTGACCTGCTGAGGGCAGGGCTTAAGGATACCAATGAGCATCCATCGGTCTGTAAAACTCTTTGGTCCACAATCGTCATCGACCAGTCACATCATCAATAAGGTCAGATATTTAAATATCTATGAATCAGATGATCAACAACAGACAGATATCTAAATACCTATCAATCAGATCATCAGTAAGGACAGATAGCTAAATATCTACCAATCAGATCAATAAATCTGATCTTGATCCTGCTCTTTGGAGCATGAAACCTTTTAGAAGTTAATGATGCCATGATGTTTCCTGTGGCGACACCCGCAGGACAAATTTTACAGTTGTAGCCCCAGAATCAATTGTTCGTTACAGGAGGTCATGTGCCTCCAAAAAGGTTGTTTAGAAGTTTCAAGCAGCACTAGGAACAAGGTCCACCAGGCACCAGCTGATCCTGGTTTACAGGGACATGTCCTCACAGTGCTGCTCTGAGGCCAGTGTACTCACAGTGCTGCTCTGAGGCCAGGTCATGTGACCGCATCAAATTAGCTGACTGGATTAAAGCAGTCAAACAATTAATCGACTCCTGCTGTCATCCACATGTGAAGAGACAGATTCTATAGAACAACAAGATAAAAGCAGTCCAACAGAATCTGCTCAGGACTCATAAAAAAATTCTGTCATCACTTCTGGTCACTTTGAGTGAGGAGGGCACATCACACCTCTTGTGGGTGTTGTTCAGGTTCTGTGTCATTGTTGTTTTTCAGACGTCAGGACAAACTCATCACATGTCTTCATACAGCAGCATGCCGCTGAAGATGGTGTAAGGCTCCGCAGAGTGAGCCAGTTTGCCCATCACCAGGTCAATGCAGACCGTGTCCCGAGTCTGCAGAGGAAGGATGATGTTGAATACGGCCAGAGAGCCTGGAGTGGTTTTAGCCTCAGCTACAGGGTTGTTCTCCAGGCCTTCGGGCTGGTAGCCTCCAGAGTCCACACGGGCCATGCCGTAGTTAGACTTTGACAGAACCGCTTCAATCTTCTCATTCTTATGGCCCGTCAGGATAGCACTGAAGAAGTAATGGCCGTCCACAGGGGCGGTGAAAATACCTGATGGTGACAGATTCACAATTAAAGCCCTGACCAACACTGGATCAATACTGGGAGCATTTTGGTGAGTGAAAGATCAAACAAAACATTTGTGTGGGATGAAGCAGGTAAAATATTCATCAGTGTAACACCATAACTTAATTACCTCAGCAAAAAAAACAAACAAACCCTCAGGTTTAATTACCAGTGCATTCACTCACTCACCCTCACTGACAGCAGTGACCTACCACACAAGCAGCTGGTCTGACACTCGAACAGTTTAGCAGTCTGTGTCTTGCTCAAGGACACTTTGACAGATGGACAGGAGGAGCTGGGGATTGAACCACCAACCCTGTGATTAGTGAACAACCTGCTCTACTTGCTGAGACACAGACACTCTTAAGTTCACCTGTTCTTGAGTCATAGAAATCTCCTTCATTGACAAAGATCTTGTCAAAGATGATGGTTCCAGCTCGGTCCATGGGAACACTGAGGGCAGCTGAGAACGACAGTCTAGGTACATGAGCATCAGCACCAGGCAGACCTGAAAACACACACACAGACACACTTACAATACCAATAATGTGTATAAACACAGCATTAATGACAGATTATATTAAGATCACTGCGTTGTTGATATTATCAGTCATGTTGGCATGTTTAACCATCTTGAGAAAGCTCGTACCTCGTTCACCTTTGGGACCTGAAAGAACCAGAGCAGATGTAAGAACAGGCAGAAAGATGTATACAAAAAATTTGGTTGATATTGGGGATGTGCAGGAATAATCAATTAGTTGATTCATCGACATTATATATAAATATTTATTTGGCTAATTTCTAATTGGGTGGAGGTAGGAGAAAAAGACGTGGAACTAATGTTTATGGTTCTGTTTCTGCTGAGTGCTTCTTCTCTGCTGCATCGTGCTCTGTATGCTGCAACCAAAAGACTGCAACAGACATCGCAATAAAAAGAAGTGAATTATGGCGGTGGTTGCTTAATGGTCTTCGCAGGAGTTACTGTTTTAGTAGTTTCACGTTCAAAATCTGTTTAATAAGGGCCTGCGGGCTGTTAACTGAGCTGCTGCTAACACTGTGGATTTATAGTACTGAAACACTCATATGACAGCTAACAACAGGAACAAATAGCAAATAGCTTTGGTGACTTAAATGATTTCAAATGATATGCAGCTACAGCTCTGAAAAAGAATGTGATGGAAGCCAAGAAAGTAGCAGCTGACGTCGGAGCTTTATGTCACTGTCACCTGCCATTACATCAACGGTGATTGGAACATTTCAGGTTCTGTGCTTTAGACTCTCAGCAGAGATGAGACACACGGCTGAGAACTAGTCTGAGGTGCGTTCTTGATGAGTGGAACTTGGGAGGTAAAGTTAGTGCATCTGTACACTACAGTGCAAAAAAACATGACTCGACATGACAAAATATTATTATTTTGGTTTGGGTGGAGAGCACATGTTAATTGTAACGTCATCAACTTAAATTGGCTTGATTAATCGACTTAAAAAATAATTAAAATGCCCATCCCTCGTTCATATTAAGGGTAACAGTGAATGTTTATTGGGGATCCTGTTGTACATTAAATTTCCCTCCACGTCTTCATCAGGCTCTGTCTATCTTACCAGGCAGACCTCGTGTTCCACTCTCTCCTTGACGTCCAGGTGGTCCAGGTGGTCCAGGTGGCCCCCGGGGACCTGGCAGCCCATTGAAGCCTCTTTCTCCTGGAGGTCCTGGGGGTCCAGGCAGGCCTGTGCAAGCAGTAATATAAAATGACGAGCACACTGACACACATTTTACTGTCTAATACGCATTTTCCTCCAAAAGTCATGCTGACACATTATTGGTGGAAATTCTGTGTCAACCAGTCTGTGAATTTGAAGCTGGCTGGGTTTAAAAGGTTAAAAAGCTTCATAAGTGCAGCACACAAAATGCAGGAATGTTAGCATGTTAGCAACAACACACTGAAGAACACAACACACTGAGGAACACAACAACACACTGAGGAACACAACACACTGACACACTGAAGCAGGCAACAATAAAAAAGAACAGAACAAAATAAAACACAGCAGAGTCCAGCTCACCGGTCAGGTCGTGCTCAGAGATACTCTGAAGGTCTTTGAGGACCTGGTTCACACTTGAATTCAGGTTCTTCATCCTGCTGTGGATGTCATCCTGGTTCTTCTGAATAAAGTCCAGGATTCCTCCATGTTGGACAACTGAATCATTCAGACCAGACACACAGGTCCACAAACTTGACACATGTCGACTCAGTCCTGAACATGGAAAACACCACAGCACAGGACACATTAATACATAGAACATTTTATCATTTTCAGGGAAAATAAAGACAGAAAGCTCCTTCAGAAAGAACCATACCTTCCTTAATCTTGTGGATGGAGTCAGAGACCCCATCCAGTCTCCCACAGACCCCTTCCAGCTTGGACAGCCTCTTCTCTAGCCCATCTCCAGACCTCTTACAGTCTCCCACCTCCACCAGCAGCGTGCTCTCAAACCGCCGGGCGTCACGGTCCATCCCATCCAGACGATCCCGGCTCTCCTCAACATGCTCCGTCACCTCCTGCTGGATTTTATCCAGCTCAGAGATGATCTTATCCTTGGTATTTCCTGGTGGGGATCAAAGGACAAATGAATGCACATTAGCTGGGGAGGGTGTGATAATGAATGTCAGTCGCTGTTAACGAATTTGGCTCACCAAGATCGGTGATAGTGCTGCCGTGTTTCTGCACCGTGTGTTCGAGCCCCTTCAGGGTGTCATTGATGGAGCTGAAGGTGAGGATGACTTCAGATAGTTCGCCCTGCAACGTCTTCAACTGGTTGTTGTTTATGGAGCCTCCAATCACACTGTGGCCGTCTAAAGGCTTCTCAGCATCCAACCCATTTCCATGTCCACTGGTACCACCACCACCCTCAGTGCTACCAGAACCACCACCTAGTGGGCGTTTAGTTTGGACACAGCTTTAATTATCTGCTCATAACAAAGTAATGTAAGCTCCCATTAAAACATTTCCAAGCTGATCTGTTCTACCAGGAGTCAGAGATAAAAACTGTTTAAGTTACAACAAAATCAGTATTAGTTCCAGTAAGAGCTTTTCTAAATTACTGTATCTTCAAATGTTTTAACATGTGAATAACTGAATTGGTTTATCTGACCCGTTGCTGTGTCTGGGCTGGTCTTGCATTGGCCGGTGCACCTCCTGGTGTCGTCTCGCAGCAGGCGGACTTCATCCTGCAGGTGTGAACAGATGTGGGAGCAGCCGTCTCTCTCTGAGTCAAGTCTGATCTGGAGTCTGTTGATATGGCTCTGCATGTGCCCCAGTGCATCCTGGGAATGATTCTTCAGCCTCCGCAGCTCATCCTCCACCTTCCCGCACAGCTCGCAGTCCTGCCCCAGCAGCTCCACCTCCGTCACGATTCGGTTAAAGTGTTCACCATGGTCACCAGTCAGAGCTTTGATCTTATGGACATCGTGGCTCAGGTCCAAAACCTGGATGATGGTTTACATGTTAATATTTCAGTAACAACATAACCACTAACTTCTGTTTAATCTGTGTCTTTAAGACAGCTGAAATCAATATCCTATCAAAGTCAGTCGTTCATGGTCGATACAGGCCCTCCTGCCTTATAAAAACATATTTATTTGGACACTAGGAGTCAGTTGGTAAGAACCTGCTTTAAAGACAAAGACATGTAAGAAATTCTCTTTTTTGCATGTATTTGTTTTTACATTGACCTGAATGTTGTTACCTTGTTGTAAAGAGAGTCTCCCGACACCGACAGGTCTTTAAGTCTGGTGTTAAAATGTCGAATCTGATCCTCGTTGGCCACCACTCTCCACTCCAGAGATTTCTCTGTTGTATTTTTTCTCTCTCCTCCCGTTCCAGATAATCCTCCCCCTGTACCTCCCCTGCTCCCTCCTCCTGTAATTACTCCTCCTCCTGCTCCCCACCTTCCTCCATCTCCTCTGTTACCTCCTCCTCCTCCTCCTCCTCCATAGCTGCACTTGTCCAGCCTCCTGTTCATTAGGGAGGTGATGTTTTCCAGCTTAGACAGCCTCATGTCATGGTCGCCCACCCTGTCCTTCACCAGCCCCACATCCAGCTCCACATCTGCAATCCTGAAGGCCTGGTCATCAAACCGGTCCAGGAACACGGTTTTCAGGTCCCCCAGCTCCTTATGGAAGTAGTCTTTCAGGTCGTTTTCCAGGTATGAGCAGTTCTGCTTGGTTCGCTGCACAGTGTTGTTGACATGCCACTCCAGGTCCCTCAGCCGATTGTCCAACATATCCTTGGTCACCACAGCACCACCTCCACCTCCGCTGATTCCACTGCCACCACCAAAACCTCCTCCTCTGGGGCCACTGTTGCTGCTGCTACCACCTCCTCCACTGAGCTCCTTGTCCAGACGGTCCCGCAGAACATCAAAGTTCTCTGAGGCTGAGCTGATCTTACGTTCAGCATCAGTGATGCGATTTTGGAGGTCACTGACGGTGTTGCAGCATCCATGTAAACGCACTATATCCCGGTGCAGCCCATCCAGGCCCTGCCGATAGCGGACATCCATGGCATTCAGCTGCTTCTCCAGAGCTCGAATCCTCTCTCTGTCTTCCTGCTGCTGTCGGCGCAAATCCTCCACACCAGCCTGGAAAATACACAGTGGTGAATTGAATTTGACTAAACTAGATGTTTTACTTCAGCTGTACTGAAGTCTGCTGTTGTCTCACAATCAAACAATCAGGGTCAGTTCAGATTTAGAAATATGTTACATGGAAATTTCATCATTTGTCTTAGACTTTATCGTCTCCTATATGGGAAATTCGCATGTACATTTCTGCTTGTTAACGGACTTATCCACATTCAGGACATGATTAGCCTGGAGGTAGACTGAAGACTCTTTATGCTAAGCTAGACTAATCACATCTTGGACTTCATACTGTGTTGAACAGAAATGTTGGACTGTTAGGTAAACAGACTGTAACCTCCATGTTGCTTAGATTATTGGCTCATTGAAGAGGGCTGATTTGATACCTGACAAGAGGAGCAGGACAGCGACACTCTCCTCTCCAACTCCCTCAGGATCTCCTCCTTCAGCGAGTTCAGCCTTCCTCCACTCACCCCTCCTCCAGGCAGACCATGCAGCTCATTACCTTTCCCATTCACCAGGTGGTTGTTGATGCTGACCAGGGTTTTATCATGAGCCTGTTAGAGGAGACACATCTGCTACAGTTCTTATTAAGGTCCAAAATAATCACAGAGCTGCACAAACCACTTCTGCTCATTTCAACAGACAAACAAACTGTCTTGTCTTTACACATGAATCTGTCCACTGTTCATCATAAACCTGTGGACTCCATCATGGTGAATGGAGGAGGAGTGAGGATATGGAACCATTATCTACTGAAATCTGATCAGAAAGACACTTCCTCCTCAGAAATAAG
The DNA here is from genome assembly GCA_033238685.1 of Lates japonicus. Taxonomy (NCBI): domain Eukaryota; kingdom Metazoa; phylum Chordata; class Actinopteri; family Centropomidae; genus Lates; species Lates japonicus. The sequence continues at coordinate 8,939,780 of BRZM01000033.1, read as the reverse complement.
TTAATGATTAGACACTGCAGCTGATCAGACTGATTTGATTGCATCACTGTGGTTTAAAACCAAGAGGAATATGAACTAATGCCAATCTTTAGATTTTTATTTGTTTCCGATTCAACATTTATTTTATAACAGTTGATATGTGTTAACTATCTGACAAAGAAACCACAAAACAATCTTCATGATTCATCAGGAAGATTTCATTCATCGTCTCTCTTCCTTTTTATAACATTAACAGCAATGGTAGGAGTTACTGTGTACACAGGTTATTACAGTACATCACATTATCTGTGATCCATTACCACCACAGGCTTAGACTCCTGCTGTTACCGAGTTTTGCTAATGTTGCTTCCAGCAGCATGACTACCAGAGAGCAGCTTGATCAACAGTAACTTTAACTGTTTGGATCTCAACAGTCGCACTGGGCCTACTTATCCTTATTAAAACTGACACACCTGAAAAAAGGGTCCTTATCCCTGTTTAGTTCTGTTTTCTTTGTCTAACGTTCATTACAAATATACTGTTTTTCCCATGGTTGCTTCACAATAAAAGTCACTTGATGTTTTGATAGTAAAATGCTTTTAATTTTGAGAAGTGGCAACAAGAAATATTTGGTAATAATAATAATAATAATAATAATAATGCCCTAAATTCATTGCCATATCTCAATTTAACAGAAGACTCCTATATTAGCTTTATTCCCTCCTAACTTGATCATCTAGTAGACAGCATTGCAGGCTCACTGCGTACAACTCTAGATTCTATTGCCCCCCTAAAAAAGAAAAGCAATAAACCAAAAGAGGCTAGCTCCATGGTTTAACTCTCGAACCCGTGTACTAAAACAAACAACACGTAAACTTGAAAGAACATGGCATTCCACCAAACTGGAGGAATCCCACTTAGCCTGGCAAGACAGTCTTAAAATGTATAAGAAGGCTCTGTAATGCCAAATCTGCCTATTACTCATCATTAATAGAGGAAAATAAAAACAACCTCAGGTTTCTTTTCAGCACAGTAGCCAGGCTGACAGAGAGTCACAGCTCTATTGATCCATGTATTCCTATAACTCTCAGGAGTGATGATTTCATGAGCCTCTTTAATAATGAAATTTTAACTATTAGAGACGAAATTCAAAAAAAGCTGTAAAACCTAATCTAGACTGTTTCTCTCCCATCGACCTCCACCAGCTAACCTCAATTTTTTCTTCATCTAAACCTTCAACCAGTCTTTTAGACACCACCCCAACTAGGCTGCTTAAGGAAGCTTTGCCCTTAATTTGCAAGTCTGTACTGGATATGATTAATCTGTCCTTACTAACAGGCTATGTGCCACAATCTTATAAAGTAGCTGTAATCAAACCTCTTTTGAAAAAGCCAACTACAGACCTATATCTAACCTCCCCTTTCTTTCTAAGATCCTCGAGAAAGCAGTTGCAAAACAGTTATACGACTTTCTACTGGACAATAGTTTATTTGAGGATTTTCAGTCAGGATTTAGATTACATCATGGCACAGAGACAGCAAGTTACTAATGACCTCCTAATCGCATCAGACAACGTGCTTGTCTCTGTACTTGTCTTGTTAGATCTCAGTGCTGCTGTTGATACGCTTGACCATCACATCCTTTTACAGAGACTGGAGCATTTCATTGGCATTAAAGGAACCACAGTAAACTGGTTTAAGTCCCATCTATCTGATAGGCTTTAGTTTGTACATGTTAACAACATGTTAACATCTCAATTATTTCTCAATTATCCTCAATGTTATCCTCAATGTACACAAAAGTCCACAAGGGTCAGTGCTTGGACCAATCCTATTCACGTTGTATATGCTTCCCTGGGGCAACATTATCAGGAATTACTCCATAAACTTCCACTGTTATGCAGATGATACACAACTATATTTGTCAATGAAACCTAATGAAACCAGTCACTTAGCTGAACTTCAGGCATGCCTTAGGGACATTAAGACTTGGATGACCAGCAGCTTTCTACAATTGAACTCAGACAAAACTGAAGTTATTGTATTTGGCCCCAAACACCTCAGAAATACATTTTCTAATGACGTAGTTATGCTAGATGGCAGTGCCCTGGCCTCCAGCTCCACTGTAAAGAATCTTGGAGTTATCTTTGATCAGAATATGTCCTTTAGCTCCCACATAAAACAAACTTGCATAAAAAGGACTGTCTTCTTTCACCTATGTAATATATATTACATATATTATATTACTTTTCTATCTCAAGAGAATGCTGACAAACTAGCCCATGCATTTGTTACTTCCAGGCTGGACTATTGTAATTCATTATTATCGGGTTGCCCCACCAAGTCTCTAAAGACTCTGAAGTTGATCCAAAATGCTGCAGCCTGATTACTGACAGGAACTAGGAAAAGAGACCATATTTCTCCTGTGTTAGCCTCTCTACAGGGTGGCACGGTGGTGCAGTGGTTAGCACTGTCACCTCACAGCAACAATGTCCCCAGTTCAAGCCCCAGTTTGAGCCCTGGGCTTTGGAGTTTGCATGTTCTTCCTGTGCCTGCATGGGTTCTCTCCGGGTACTCTGGCTTCCTCCCACAGTTCAAAGACAGGCATGTTAATGGTGACTCTAAATTGCCCATAGGTGTGAATGTGAGTGTGAATGGTTGTTTGTCTATATATATGTTGGCCCTGCGATGGACAGGCGATCCGTACAGGGTGTACCCTGCTTCTTGCCCAAAGTCAGCTGGGATAGGCTCCAGCCCCCCCCGTGAAACTTAACGGATAAGCGGTATAAATAATGCATAGATGGATAGCCTGCCAGGGGACTTTCCATGATGCACTGAGCTTCTCTCTCTCTCTCTCAGTATGGATTCATATCCCATAATTAAATGTCACTAACTTGATAGCTTCCCTTTCCCATGGTTTTGTGTTCTTTTGTCTCTCTCTCCTCTTCTGTCAATTTCTTCTGTATTCTTCTGTATAACACCTGGTGTTATATTTAGAAATTATTAGTACTGCTTCTAGTATTGCTGCCACTATTGCATTTACAGCTTTGTCATTACTATCATTACCTCTTTTGTATTATTGATACCACTTTACATTTTAACTCCCCCCCGTCCACCCTGAGTCTGGTACTGCTTGAGGTCTCTGCTTCTCAAAAGGAAGTTTTTCCTTGCCATTGTCGCCTAGTGCTTGCTCATGGGGGGAACTGTTGGGTCTCTCTCTATAATTATAATAATCTCAAGAGTACAGTCTAGACCTGCTCTATATGAAAAGTGCCTTGAGATAACTTCTGTTGTGCTATATAATTAAAACTGAATTGAATTACTACTACTACTACTACTACTACTACCTACTAATAATAATAATAATAATAATAGTAAATAGATAAAATTGCACTGTTTCTTTCCTTTTTCATGCATATACCGATACCCCTGTCCAGGGCCCTGCCATCATGAGAATGAGAACTGGTCCCAGCCTGGTCTCCTTTATGAAAACTGCCTGGCTCCACCACTGGACATTAATATTACCGCATGAACTGTGATGATGACGTATTCCTAACTGAACACATGACTGCAATGCTCACAGGTAAAGTCAGAAATTGTGACACACCTGTGTGCGGTTGTCCAGTTGGTCCAATTTGGTCTGAATACTATGAATCGTCTCTTTAATCTCTGGCTGTGCTGCATCTGCAGGGTTTCTTCCTCCTGATGAGTGACCTCCTCCTCCTCCGCTGAAGCCAGAATTGTTGACCTCTTGCTGGAAGCGTTCGTTCATGGTGTTCAGGGTGGACTGCAGGTCCTGGAGGTTCTTGGTCAGGATCTGGATCTTCTCCTCCAGCTGCCTCATCTTCTCGCTGTCAACTTGTCCTGGAAGAAACAGAAGCAGCAGTCACAGAAGCTGGACTTTCACTGTGCCCACATGGATCCAGTCTCCCCCAACTACACTAACTGAGGACGTTTGTCTTTGGTGTCTCAGTAAATTCTGTTTAAAAAAGGAACCTGTCTTAGGACTGATGTTCATAAGTGTCACATGAAAACAAGAGAATCCACTCACTGCCAGATCCAGAACTGCCGCCTCCCTGACCATAACCTCCTCCTCCTGGTCCATAGCTCGTTCCCCCTCCCTGTCCTGGTCTGGGTTGAGGTCTGGTGGTGGAGATCTGTGGTCCTGCTCCACCAGCTGGACCGTTGGTGCAGTCCTCTCCGCTGTAACCATGGCAACACTTCCACTCCATTTCTGTCACCATTTTGTAGGCAACTTTGTACCTCGGCCTCATGTAGGTCCGATATCTGCAGAGATCGGAGATCTGTCTGACATCATATCCTCAGCCAGCAGACTCCACCCCCATCCTCCCATGACATCATGATGTCATCATGGACATCATGGACACCAAGCCCCACAGCGTTGTGGGGCTTGGCTTCCAAGCAGACGCTCCTGGCACTAGCCAGCAACAACTATAAATTCAATTCAATTCAATTCAATTCAGTTTTATTTATATAGCGCCGAATCACAAGAAAAGTCATCTCAAGGCACTTTTCATATAGAGCAGGTCTAGACCATACTCCTTAAAATAGGTATTTACAGAGAGAAACCCAACAGTTCCGACCATGAGCAAGCACTAGGCGACAGTGGCAGGGAAAAACATCCTTTAAAGTGGCAGAAACCTTGAGCAGAACCGGACTCAGGATGGGCAGCCATCTGCCTTGACTGGTTGGGTTGAGAAAGGAGGGGGGGGACATAGCATAACATGGGGAACATAGCATAACGTGGGTTCCATGTAAAAAATGTAAGGTGATACCAATAATACAGTAGCAGTAATGATAGTCGTGATAATTAAAATATTAACTGCTAAAGTAGCAATAGCAGTACAAGTAATTTCTAATTATAGCAGCAGGTGTTGTGAAGAGTTGTAGGAGCAGCAGGAGACTTGTCATCGCAGATCTGACTCTACAGCTCCAGAGGCAGAAGTACCTGCAGAAAGTGACAGAAGAGGAGAGAGAGACGGAAGAGCAAACGACTACGGGAAAGAGAAGATTTACAGCTCTGGAAAAAATTAAGAGACCACTGCAAAATTATCAGTTTTTCTGATTTTACTATTTATAGGCATGTGTTTGAGTAAAATAAACATTTTTGTTTCATTCTTTAAACTACTGACAACATTTTAGGCGGTGGGCCAAGGGGAGATTTCGTGTATTTAAATGATCCCTGCCGAGGGAGGACCTCATTTTTTGTTAACAACATCTTCATTTTTCAACAAATGAAACAAAAATTGTTGGCACTCTTACCTCTTGCACATTTTTAACTTTGTAACTTTGTTGGAGTTACCAGTCTCGGCAAACCGAGCAGGCAGCTATGCTCAGGGTCCTACATGCACGACGTAAGTTGTAGTTATTGTCCAATGACATGCCTCGAAATGTGCCGGGTTTTAACTCTGCCGCGGCGGCTGTAAGCTAGCGCTATCAGAGCTAATATATCGCTGAGTACATTAACCAGTTAAAGATCGCACTACACGCTTACACACATTGTTAAAACAACAACAGATCTGCGTAGCAATCGCTATTAAAAGAGATGTGAAATGAATCAAAAGATAATGGTCTCCAAAGTTCGTTATTAAGTTTGATAAAAGGGAGAAAATGTCTGATTTAGATGTAGTTCTTACTGTCATCCCTTCTTTTAAAAACATAATTCTTCTGTAACATTAATGATGTTCTCAAAATGTCATTGTGGACACTGCACATGATAAATTTTACTGATTTTCCACATTTGAGTTCCAGTGATTAGTTTTTTTCACCTGTCAATCTTCTGACAAAATGAAGAGCATAACCTCACAACGAGCCACACACACACTACACCCCTCTTGCTTACTACGTTAGCAAACACCACAGATATGGAGTGCTGTATACATGTTTTTGAGAAAGACCATCCTGTAACCCCTTTTACAGACACAAGATGGAAGAAATGTATTAATTCTGTGTTTCTGTGGAAAGACCTTGGTACCAGAGAGAGTACTGTGGCAGAAGAGGCAGTGCAGAGATTTAATCTAAAGACCAAGGTTTGCTGTTGTCATGCTAGTTGTTGTGTTATGTGGATGGCTTTGACTTGCCAAGAGACTGAATATGGAAATTAGCTTTGGCTATATGTTCATTAATTGTCGCTTTATAAATAAGTTAACTTCAAACTTCAGGAATTCACTGCTGCGATTGCAGCTAACAGTGGCTATCACAGAGACTGCTACAGCCACTTTACCAACATAACTAATATAAAACGAGCCCAGAGAAGAAGTGAAAAGGCACCTTTATTTCAAAAAGAGGGTAGGTGTCAAATGAGAAAAGAATAATCATGTCAATGTGAATCTTGAATTTCAGTGAATCTGTGGAAAAAAAGATTGGAAATTAGCATCAAGGCACAATGACATTATGCACATTACATTTGAGAACCAAACTTTGTCTTTAACTCTTATGGCATAAGCTTATTATTACATTCTTCTCAGAAATATGTGAAAAAATTAAGATATGATAACAACTTTCTTGCTGGACACTATCCCCATTACAACATGAATGTAATGGGACTGTTATCTCTCTCTCTGGCAATTTACATTACGGTAACACCAATGAAATACACTAAATAAACTAACCAGTAAGGTTAATCTTAACACAGTGTGTGAGTATAAGTTTATACTTAGCTTAGCTTTATACATAGCTTGTTAAGCTCTTAATGATTGATGCTGGCCAGCTGCCACATTACCACACGCTTAACTTCCAACAATTTAGGTTATTTCTCACCACATGAAATGAATAATGTAATATTAATACGAGAATAGTCAGCGATATTGAAATATGGATTCAAGTCTCTTGAGCTTCACGTGCACTTAAATGTAAACTATGCAAATCCGGTCATTTTTCCTCTGTTTTGCTAACCCTCCTCTCAGCCGTGTGCAGCTGTTTTCAACGAAGCTGGTGAGAAATTAATCAGTGGAGCAGTGGATTATCATAAACGCGTTACGATGTGTGTATTTGTGTAGTATTATCTGTCATAAACAAGAGATTACGGGTTACGGGACGCGTTTTGGTGCCACTGAGACGAGAGCTGGAACACCGGGTCGGATGTCGTTAACAGGACTTAAAATTAGGCTAACGGCTACCTTTACACTTAATAAAATTCGACAAATGTTATATATCAAATAAATAGCATAGCTAGCATTTTCCAACAACATTAATACTTACCTACACAAGTAGAAGCTGCTTCTTTAGCTCATATTTCGTGGTGTTTTTCGCTGTGTCCACCCAGTGTCCACCAGCTGAAACTTGCGATCAACAGCTGTTCTTCGCATATCTACGTCTGATTCGCTGAATAACGTCACGTGATTTGTAGCTTTGTGTGTCATTGGCTCAACTGACATAGTAGGCTACGGCGTTTGCATGCAAATTTAACAAACTTTAAACTATGATTATGGAAAAATGTGCAAGAGTTACGAGTGCCAACAAACAAAATCTAAGAAAAAAATAAGCTTTAAAGCCTGAGAGATCCAGGTCCTCCCTCTCTGGGGATCATTATTTTCAAAAACTAAAGCTGATACGCGGCTTCGGCCCATCGCCTATTTCTCCCAAATTCCAAATAAAAATATTGACATTTATAGCATTTATTTTACATATATATATATAGCATTAGTTTTAACTTAGAAAGAGTTCGGAAATCAATATTTGGTGGAATAACCCTGATTTTTAATCACAGCTTTCATGCGTCTTGGCATGCTCTCCACCAGTCTTTCACATTGCTGTTGGGTGACCTTATGCCACTCCTGACACAAAGTTTAAGCAGCTCAGCTATGTTTGGTGGCTTGTGACCATCCATCTTCCTCTTGATCACATTCCAGAGGTTTTCAATGGGGTTCAGGTCTGGAGATTTAGCTGGCCATGACAGGATCTTGATCTGGTGGTCCTTCATCCACACCTTGACTGACTTAGCTGTGTGGCATGATGATGTGATGACCCCCACTAAAGCAGCAGGGGCAGCAGAGCTTCATCACATAAAGTTTCAATGGAGGCCTGGTTCTCTTTCCTTGCAAAAGCTGAACACCACAAAAATGGTCTTGGTGTGTTGGGAAGAGTGAAGAGTGGTGTGAATGTGGTTGAGAATATATTTTTGTTATAAATTATTGACCTGGTCAAGGCTGTAATAATCTCATCCCAAATATTCCACTTTGCACTTCACTTTTGGAAAATATCGCATATTTTGTGTTTTTCCCATCAGGGGTTCTTATGACAAAAAGAGCATAAAAACAAAAATATTTTAAGAAATAATAAAAACCTTAATATCTATGGTTAGGTCTGAAGTTGTTGAAAAGATTTCATGTGGTGAAAGTGAAAAAAATAAATTATATATAACATTTTTATTACACTTTTATGAGGGACTGTTTTGGGACCTAAGGGTTAAAAGTGTAACGTCATTTTTAAGGGGTTTAAATTGAAATAAGGAAAATGAAACAGCTTCCGGAGTAAAGGTAAAAAAAGAAAGAAAGAAAGACACACCTAGGGAGGTCTGGTGCTTCTGCTGTGCTGATGTGCTGCGGTAAGTGTGTTTTGTCACTTGTCCACTTAATCTGCAAATTCACAGTAACAGTAGTTGCTAATTCACCCACAACTCTCTTATTCTGTGTGACTCTTTTGCCACTTCTACACCGATTCACACTATCCTCTGCTAGTGACTTTAGCTGAACTGCTAGCCATGGCCTCTCGTTCTCCTTCTCCCTCTCCTACTCTCTTGCTCTGTGTGTCAGATGTTACACCTCTGCCTGGTTTAGTGATAACGGAATGTGTAATAATTGTTTGTTTGTTGTTTGTTTGCTTTGCCCGAGGCGAGGCTTAGTGAATTAGAGACCTGGCTCCACACCATCGAAGCAAATCCAGTAGCTAATGCTAAACAGCCCCCAGTAGTCAGTGCGGACCAAGCTAGCATAGCTCCTGTTAGCCTTCCCCCAGCAGTTCCAGAGCAGTTGGGAAAGCAGGCTGGCTGGGTGGCTGTTCGTAAGGACAGGCGTAGTTGTAAGCAAGAGCCCGCTGCTGATCACCATCCAGTTCACGTTTCAAACAGATACTCCCCACTTAGCAACACACCCGCTAAGGAGCCAACTCTGGTGATTGGTGACTCCATTTTGCGGAACGTGAAGATAGCGACTCCAGCAACCATAGTTAAATGTACTCCTGGGGCCAGAGCAGATGACACAGAATCGTATTTAAAGCTGCTGACTAAAGATAAACTTAAATATGGTAAAATCGTTATTCACGTCGGCACTAATGACACCCGACTACACCAGTCGGAGGTCACTAAAGTTACAACCCGGTCTCAAGGCAGTTCGTTCAATAGTCACAAAATGTAATCTATTGATTCGTGCCCACGGACATGAATTTTCCATTTTTTTCATGCCTCTCTGCACAACTTTCAGACTAATGTATTTCAATTGGAAATAACTTTCACCACCTATTTTCTTCTGTCACTCGGGACTCCGCAGCATGGAAACTGTTTTTCTTATGTTTGCTATTTTTTAAGTGTCTGTCACATACAGTATTTTAATGTATGTATACATTTGTAGATTCCATTGCTGTTCTCTATGATACGTTTCTGTAATTTATATCAGTTTTGTTTTGGGCTCAACAATATCCATAATCCTCAGCTGTTTTGCTATGGAGAAGAAGCATGTCCACTTCGATGATTTAATATTTTCTATGCCACCAAACTCTATAAATTTCCATTAGCCATTTCCCACAGGCTATCAAACGGCATTTGTAAACAGAGATGGTAGTTTTTGGACAGCGGCAGACCAGGGGAAATTCGAAAAGGAATGTAGCCCATCGACGGCGGCCAACCAAAAGGGATATGGAGCGCACCCACGTCTACCCACAACACAGTGGCCGCCCCGAACCCCGACCTACCTGCTTTTACTCTAATTTGCAGCAAATCTAGTAACATGGCCACATAAACGGCACAAAGACGGGGTGACACTATTCATGTCCCTCATTTAATCCCTGAAGTCATCACTTTTATTTAGGTTATTTCATAAATATGAACTTTTCAATGCTACACTACATTTGACCTCCATTATTTATTTATTTATTTATTCATTCATTCAGTCTACACTTTATTATATGATGTTTTTTCTGAGATGAGAGGTGATTTAGAGCAATTGGTGACAGGCCCATGCATTTTCATCCCCGCCCCCCCAATTTCACTAAAAACAAAAAGTAATAAAATATGTGATAACAGTTATACTCGTAGAAAGAGAGGGCTGCTCACTGTAGCCTACTTGAGCCTAATATCCTGTAGCCTAATATCTAGCTAGCATTTTTATATACGGATATATATTGGACTATATTGATTGTAAAGGGAACACTTCATCATCACAGCAAGTAACACCAAACAGGTACAATGGAGAGACAAAAGCAAGACAACCCCCAAAAAGTGAATAGTTTTACATGTGGTGGCCACAGACAGTTGCTCTCTCCTTATCCTTCTCTAGTTTTGTGTTCTGCTACTGTCCTTGTCACTACTGGCAGCATGAGGTGGTAACTGCAGCCCAATCAGGTTGCACAGGTAGTCCAACTCCTTCAGGAGATGTCCTCCCAGATCTGGGTCAGAGCATTGGTTAGCTCCTGGACAATCTGTGGTGGTACTTGGTGGAATCAGATGCACAGATACATAATGCCTGCTGGAGGTCATTTTTTTAGGGTTCTGGCAGTGCTCCTCCTGCTCTTCCTTGCATAAAAGAGCAGATACTGCTGCTGGTCTCCTGGTATCTCCTCCATGCGCTTGAGACTGTGCGGACGTTCAGGTGGTGGAGAAACACTGTTGTGTGGACATCGAAGTGCTGACGGTGAAGTGCAGACCCTTTTATTTACCGAGGGAGTTTAGCACTGTGTTTATGCTGGCTGTTTATGGCGCCTGGACAACATCCCTGGATGTGCTTTGAGGGTCTGCTCTTCAGAGCTGGCTGAGGTTTCTACAGACATTCTCAATTTGTCCCTCTCTTGGTCATCTATGCCTACATACTTCAAGTCCACCACCATAGTGCCCCTCTCCAAGAAAAACAACATAACCTGTTTGAATGACTATCGCCCCATCGCACTCACTTCAATTGTAATGAAGTGTTTTGAAAGGATAGTCATGTCCCACATCAAAGAGGCCATCCTGGACACATTAGATCCCCTGCAATTTGCATATCGTCAGAGCCGTTCTACTGGTGTTGCCGTTCATGCAACCATCCATACAGCCCTTTCATACCTCTAAGACAAGGACAACCTACGTACGAATGCAGGCAGTCAGAGTTGGTACCAGGACATCAGGCACAAAGACAGTGAGCACAGGGATGCCCCAAGGCTGTGTGTTCAGTCCACTCCTGTACACCCTCTTCACCTACGACTGCGTCCCCACCCAGAGCGACACCTCCATCATCAAGATCACTGACAACCCAACCGTCATTGGGCTGATCACTGGTGGAGAAGAGGCAGCCTACAGGGTAAGAGGTGGCTCAACTGGTGTCCTGGTGCCAGGAAAATAATCTCTCCTTAAACGCTGAGAAGACTAAGGAGATGATTATTGACCCTAGGAAGAAGAGAAACCAGCACGCCCCACTAAACATCAATGGGACTCAGGTGGAGAGAGTGAAGACCTTCAAACTCCTCAGCACCCACATCAGCAAGGATCTCACCTGGACTCACAACACGCAGCAGATCTTCAAGAAGGCTCAACAGAGACTCTTCTTCCTAAGGAAGCTGAGGAAATTTGGATTATCCTCCAAACTCCTTACCAACTTTTACAGATGCACAGTGGAGAGCATCCTGACAAACTCCATCACAGTGTGGTATGGGAACTGCACCATTCAGGACAGGAAGACTCTCCAGCATGTGATTAAAATGGCACAATTCATCTGTGGAGCAGCCTTCCCACCACTACAGGACAGTTACAACACCCAGGTCAAAGGGCACACATCATCATCAGGACCGAACCCACCCACAGCATATTTCACATTCCTGCCGTCAGCAGGCAGCTACATGAGTGAAAGCAGGCAACCACTAAAAAGGTTTGTATCCACAGGCCATCAGGATACTGAATCTTGATAACTGACTATTGAACATGATTATCTCTCAAAGCCCTTAAATATCTTGGTTGCATCTGACTGTGGCGTGGGAAATGGCTAATAATTTAGATTTTCAAGGTTTGGTGGCATAAGGCAATATCAAAATCATCATAAAATTTGTGTCGTGCTGAAATCAATAAATTACATTTGGCGACTATTTCACGAACTGCTATGAGACGAGTTGATTGTGAGTCAGTGTGTAACTTTGCAAGACAATATGGGGACACCATAGTTTCTCTGTGATCCCCTGCCCAATCTGACCAGTGATGACATGTGGCCGCGTACTCAACCACTTGTGTGTCAGTGGTGTCCAGAAACAATGAAACTTTGTAGTCGTGGAAGAGCTACAGGGGAGACCTGGTCTGATTAGGAAGATGGCATTCATCCCACTTTGGGTGGGTGTGAACTGTAAATATCAGATCTCTCATCAAAAGCAATTCTGTCTGACTGAAACACAGCTGTGTCAGGATGAGTATTTTAGCCTAAATGTATCCACCCCCCAGTCATGTGTGTACTCACACCCTGCAGTAGTGGAGGTGGAGTTGCAGCCATTACCGATTCAATTTACTAATTAACCCTAAACCTAAACTCAATTATAACTCATTTGAAACTCATTCTTAGTCTGTCATCTTGTGAACAGCGTTGCCGACTCACTTCGTCTAGACTTTAGACTCTATTTCCCCTAAAAAGAAAAGCATTGAAGCAAAGGCTGGCTCCATGCTTTAACTCTTGAACCGTACCTAACAAATATCACATGAGCTTGAAAGAATGTGGTGTACCGCAAACTGGAGGGAATCATAGCAGCCTGGCAGACTGTCTTAAAATGTATAGAAAGGTCTCTGTAATGCCGAGCTGCCTGTGCTGTCATTAATAGAAAAGCCATTGACAGAAAGTCTGACTCTATTGATCCGTATTCCCTCTGCAGTGATGATTTTGTAGACTTTTTAATGATAAAATTTTACTATTAGAGATGAAATTCTCATCCTGCCTTCAACCCTTTTCATTTATCCTCAAAACACAGGATCCCTATTAACAGCTGCAAAAGAAACCTTGCATTACTAGAATGTTTTTTTCCACTCCATTGACAAAGGAATGTCATGCCAGCGTCAGAAGTGACCCATAGCATATACAAAGGCTTGAAACTGGATGGAGTCAAACAGTATGCAGTATATACTGTTTCAGTATGTAGTAGGCAGTATGTTAGTAGGAGGTTTCAAACACAGCCAGTGGCTGTAAATAAAAATGGACGTCGCTGCCCATGGAGCTAGAACAGTAGCATTAAGATTTGGCATTGAAAACAAAACCCAAACTGAAAAAGAAAACATTGGCAATGAAATATTTGTATTGTAAAAAGGAGCACTGGTGGGTGGAGTAAAGCGCTCTCGACATCTAGGCAAGAGACACACACACACAACGGGAGAGAACGCGAGAGACGTGGCGCACCTGAAAACCACCTTTAGAAGGTGTCAGTATTATATGACGCTGCTGGTATGATGTCAACATGACTATAAACAGATCTTCTTGTCTACTTTTGATGGGAACTGTGCCTGTCACAAGTGACATATTGACATCATACCAGCAATATATGTACATTCCCTATACCCTCCAAAGCAAAAGAAACACACTTCAAAATTCTGAAAAGCATTTATCCTTCAAAATTACTCAGACTTTGATACTGATGCTAATGCACAAATTTTGTGAAAACAAAACCATATATTCTTTACGCATTGTACATATATTCTGACGACATACAAAAATGGATAAAATAGGATCTCTCATCATTCCCAGCTTCTCCCTCCAGAGATGACATAACTTTTGATATGATCTTGTAAACAAGAATAATGAACTCTGTTGTGTTATACCATGCCTTAAACATTTTATCCATAAAAATAGGTTTACAATCAACCCCAAAATTTCTTACTTTTCTGAATGTATTTAAGTGGTATTTGAAATCTAAAACTTAAAGAAGGACTAAAGAACAAAAATTGTATATAAAACACTTCCACACCACTTCCTTTTTGTAAATTGAGTAGCATTTAGAGGAAATAGATAATAAATCAGGGTATGCTTTGAGGGCATAGCTGCCATCTGATTTGCAACCTACCACAGCATCAACCTGTCAATCATGATGGGGACATAGCGATGTGTTAAAACATCGTTAATTTTTAATTAATTTCAACATTGTTTTCCTTACCACCAATGTCATTCAACACTCAGATTATACTAACAGACGCTCTAAGTCAGCTGTTAATTTTTGGTAATTACATTTAGTTTTATTTGTTTGTTTTACTTGTAATTAACATCCAGTTAATATCACGGTTAATGTGAATTATGGATGTACCTTATTGTCAGCTAACAACTAATGCTACCAATAACTGTAATGCTACCCACATGATGACTTAGGGTTGCTGTACTATCAATGCGTGGCCCCGCTGATGGTAAGCCTGTGGTAACCATAGACTCTGGGGTGTTAAGACAAACAGCAGTAAAAAAGTAAATTAACCAACAATGATGATGTTTGTTTTTGTGCTCAGCTCACATTTAAGTGTACTACGTTAAATGTGTACTTGCATCAATGAGTTAATAAAACTGTTCATCACATGTAGTTCAACAACATAATATTTAGATAATGTACATGTGGTTAAACTGTTTAACTTCACGTCATGATGAGTCTTAAACACATTGAATCTCTATTTGAGATGTTGTTCATTCTAAAATGATCATATCACAAGAAAGTTAAAGTGTTCGTTTATACAAGACAAAGTGTGTGAAGATCATTTTTCTGCATGATTCAGTAATTTAATACCAAAGACATAATAGTCCACAAATGAAGCAATTGTTCATGCCCTGACAGCTGATATATACTATGTGAGACATCTACCATGTCTCAACTAAAGTGTTTGTCTTAATTTGTCGTAATTTGAAGGTATCCACATATGAAAACTAGTATTATTAACAACAGAAGAACGCTTCATGGAGCAGTGTATTTGATGCCATTTATCTGTGCTGGAAAGGTGGAGCTAACTTTTAACATTCTCAATTCTCAAACAAAGGTGTTATGATGATGTCAGAAAATCACTTCCAGTTCGCTTCCTCAAATAGCGTTTTAATTTATTATTTCTCTGCCATCATAGATGCAATTTATGGCCTTTGACTTTATTTCTGTTATTAGGTGATAGCAACTTTTTAAAGTATAATTTATGAAATATTGCAGTCTAAAACTGGAACTAGAACAAAATGCATTCCACAGAAAATGCGTGCTGGTGCTGGAAAGCATTTGCACACAAGCTTGCTCCCTCAAAATCTTTAATAATATTATTATTAGTAATATTATTTTTAAATAGAACCCTCAACTGGTCTCGAACAACTTAATCTCATGATGATAGGCAACTGCTCTACTGGTTGCACCTGAAGACACAGGGTACTGTGTGGTGCTAAGGTAATTATGATGGTAAATAAAAATTGCAAAATTGTATAAGTAGCAAAATCGCAAAAAGTAAAATAGTCATAATAGTCTCTATTATTATTCTTTTTGGGCTTGAACACATTACTGCTGGAGAGCATTCACACTAGTAATGTTATAATAATATTATATATATATTATATAATAATATAGTTATATAATAATAATAATAATAATAATAAAATAAGAGAACAATATAACTAAAATGCATTTCTCACGGAAAATGCGTGTGAATACTGATTATTTCGAATGGTCGCTGAAGCAATGCTGAAAGATGGCTAAATTATTGTTGATGAAGAAAAGTTAAAAGTTGAAAGCATTTGAATAGCAAAGGTACGAACAAGTTGAACATTTAAAAAGCATAAAGTTGAAGAAAGTTGAATAAAGTACAAATGTAAAAGTTAATAGTTTAAACACGATAGTTGAATAGTTTCTGTAGCAGAAAGTATGCAGGATGTGTGTGCGTGATGAGAGAGAGAAAGAGAGAGAGGTGAGAGACAAATGGAGTTAAATGGAGAAATGTGTGTAAGGTAAATCACCAATCAAAATGACCAATGTGTTAATGTACAGAGGCCTGCCTGGCGAAATTTAACCTCCTCTGATTAACTCAGCTTATCAAGAAAGTCGGGGAGTTGACAAACCTGGCACCTTTTCGATCTGTGTTAAAGGTACAACGATGGTTAAGATATGATACAACGAGTCGGTGTGCTTAATCAGAGTTAGTCGCGTGTGCATAAAGCAGTACGTGCAGTATCTGTGATGAAGGTACACATTAATTCTGTCGGTTACAAGAATTTAAAGATACTCTAACGACAAATGTAAACTATTGGCTGCTGTAATGAGGGGAGACTTTGTCACATGTTCTGGATTCTTAATCTGTAATAATAAGTCTTAAGGACATAAAATATGTGATAGTACTCAGATACTTGGATTACAGTCCTTTGTGGGTCACATGTCTGAAAATAATATTATTCACTGTTAATGATGTTCTTGTCTGGAACACTCAGGCTGTATATGTATGAATGTAATATGTTATGTTCAGTATGAACCGTGTGATATTTCAATATCAGTGGAAATCTGAACCTGGTTGAAATATAAACATTCTATAAGTGGTACACATTCATATTCCATCATTAATACTGCATGTTTTGGTATGTAGTCTACAATTACAACAGCCTGTCACATTATATTGTCTTTCAGGACAATAGCGCCCCCACCCCAATTTAAATGATTATTCAAATCGATATATACAACACTAATGATGCTAATTCTGCTGACTGTGAGAAAAAAATAAAATTAAATAACTGAAATTGAAAATGGAAAATGCAGAGCATAAAAACACCATCTTCCAGTCCACATATAGCTACCATCCTACATACTTTTTTGGCGGCGGTGGGGTGGGGAGGGGGACTGACTGTCTTTAGACAAACCCCATCCCATGGTCAGCCTCTCCAGTCATTGAGCCAATATTGATTGGTTGCTTCACCTGTAGGTGGAGCTTAGGTAAATAACACGGTAACACCAAAATTGTACAATTATATACAACAAGTAGTTCGACCGAGCAATCTAGTTGGTCCCACAAGACATAGAATGTGCTCAAATCAGCGACAGCACCTTACTCTTCACTAAAAATATTACTCACCCTTATACATTTGCTTTGTTGGTCATAGTTGTATATTAACATTACCTCCGGGGTGTCCTTGCGTCATTTTGAACAAGCGCCGACTCCATCGCTGTGTCGGTGACAGGCGCTATAACTAAAATTCATGTAAATATTTGCGGTTATGACTACATCTGTGTGGTAAATACAGTGGTATGAAAAGTTTGGGCACCCCTGATAATTTTCAAGATTTTCCTTTATAAATCACTGGTTGTTTGGATCAGCAATTTCAGTTAAATATGTCATATAGCAGACAAACACAGTATATAGTGAAATAAGTTTAGGATTTACAGAAAGTGTAATAATTCTTTTAAACAAAAGTGAGCAGTGCATAAATTTGGGCACCTTGTTTAATGATTTGAATACCTTTAGCACTAATTGACAATTTTGAATTTTATTTGATAGCTCATTGACCTTGACCTACATACACAGGTGAAATGATCATGAAAGGGTATTTAGGGTGGCCAATTGCAAGTTGTTCTCCTCTTTGCATCTTCTGAAGTGCCAACATGGAACCTCAAAACAACTGTCAAATGACTTGAGAAAGCAATTGTTCAACATCATGGTTTAGGGAAGAGGTTCTAAAAAGCTGGCTCAAGTTTCAGCTGTCAGTTTTCCTGTGAGAAACATAGTGGAAAATGGGTGACCACAGGCACAGTTCTGGCAAAAGGCCGGGTGGCAGGCCAAAGAAAAATCTCAGATAAGCACAGGCGAGGATGGTGAGAAGAGTCAAACTCAACCCACAGACCAGCTCAAGACCTACAACATGATCTTGCCTGGGTGCTGTGCATCAACTATTCGATTACGCCTGGTGATACTGTATAGAATGTCACGGAAGAAGCCTCTGCGCACATACCACAAGCATGAAGCGCCTGAGGTATGCTAAGCATTTGAACAAACCAGCTTCATTTTGAATAGGTGCTGTGGACTGATGAAACTAAAATTGAGTTATTTGGACATAACAAGGCGGTATGCATGGCGGATGAAGAACACAGCATTCCAAGACAAACACGCTACCACAGTAAAATTTGTGGTGGTGGTTTCCATCATGCTGTGGGGCTGTGTGGAAACGAGTGCTAACGTCTTATTGAGTTGAAAGTCTGGAGTTCCAGTGAAATCTCTCATGATTCTTACGAACAATGTTCAAAATCGGTGACAAAGTTGAGATTGCTTGAGGCTGGATACTTCAACAAGACAACGACCTAAACTACTGCTCAAATTCTACTAGGCATTCATGTGCAGAGGAACAAGTACAACGTTCTGGAGCCATCATCCAGTCCCCAGACCTGATATTATTGAAAATCTGTGGTGTGATTCATGGGCTGTCCATGCCTGAAACCATCGACAACTGAACGGAGATGTTTGTAAAGAAGAATGGTCAAAATACCTTCAACAGATCAGACCCTCATTGGGCTATAGGAAGCATTTAGAGGCTATTGTTGCTGCAAAAGGAGGACATACTGAATATTGATGTAATTTTTCTGTTGGGTGCCTTAAATTTATGCCACCTACTTTTGTTTAATTGTGCCTACTTTCTGTAAATCCTAGCTTGTTTCACTTCTCATATATCACTGTGTTTGTCTGTATATGATATATTTAACTGAAATTACAGTCTGAACAACCAGTGATTTATAAAGGAAAATATGAGGTATCGAGTTAAACTTTTCATACCACTATAGGCGGCGTCTGATATAACGTGGTTGATAGTAAGCATTCATTGCAGTAAAACTGATTTAGTTTGGTAAAGTCAGACCTCGATAAAGCATTAACGTCAGCTCAGAGTTCACTCATTGGGACTAGAAAATCATTTCTGTTGCTGAGTGGGTTACTAAGGGTCTGATTATTTGCGTGGCGATGGCTTCGGTTCCGTTACGCGGAGACCACTGGCGTGATGATTGTGTTCCAGTTAATAGTCTGACCCCATGTTTCATGAAGCCAGGACAAACACTCGCCAAAACCTTTTAATTTTGAGAGCAAATTGCTCCTCTTGTGAACGAATTTGAGTATACATTTTACTTTGTTGGTAATGATTTATAATCGCAATATTATGCTCGAGTGTACTTGCGTGTTTGAACGCTGGTGATGTGCCGGACCTGACATGCAGACCGCGCTGTGGTGTAACAAATGACGATGCGCCCTCGTTAATATTGCTTAAACGCCATGCTCTTTGAGCAGTTTAGAGGATACAATTAAATTACCGTGGCAGCAGACCTCGGAAAACCTATCCACCTTTGTAGTACAGGTTAATCAGGAGTTACACCTGGCGTTACTAAGTTACTCTAAGTTACCCTGATAAGCCAGTAACCTCGCCGTGAGTACGGGCCTCAGGTCCAAATGTCCATCACCTGTGTACAGGCAGCTGCAATGGCTAAGCCTTATTCGATCACACAATACTGAGAATGGCTCAACCACCTCTGGAACTTCATTCTGATGATTAAAAAATAGCTGCTATCAATGAAATCGCCAGAGACTTTGAACACAGACATGTTTCATTGTGTAGATAAAGTGAAAAATGGCGTTAGTATAGCGGTTTAAAGCTTCAGCTGGTTTGGTCACTACCAGCGACATCTTACTCTAGCCAATTTAATACACACCATTACACTCGAAATTGCCAGAAATAGGCATGAAATATAAGCTGCTGTAATTCAAGCTGTACAAGATATCAGAGGATTGAATGCAAGCTTAAGAGCTGAACTTCTTGGGAACTGATTTAAAGTTTAAACTGAAGGTTGGCTAGTAGTAAAGGTTTAAAGAGGCTGAGATTTTTGGAGGTTGAACATTCGTCATTCGACAGATGAGAAAATTTTGAAAAACTAAATATTGAGTATAAATAGTACAAAAAGTTGAATACAAACAGAAATGTCTGAATGAGCGGACCATTTTGATGGTTGAATGATTTTTAATAGCACAGTATGCGGGGACTAGTTAGATCTGCGAAAAAATGTCGGAAGAAAAAGTGGCCCAAAGAAGTTTACGGATGGAAGGTAATGGTGAATGCCTCAGCATTGGTCCAGCATGGTCCCACTCCAGCACAGTCAAGTAGCTAGAAGTGCAATGGGTATAATGAATTATGGTACGGTGATGTACTTGTACAAGCAATGTGGAGAACATGTGTGCCAGATACGTAAGCAGAAGTAGACAGACATCACTATTGACATAGCAAAGTCTGCAGTAGGAGACAGATATCCTGTTTATCCAAGACTATGGTATAGTACTAAATGTTCTGTGTGTCAGGAGAACCCTCGAATCCTCAAGAGTCGGGTTTTAGGTCTCCTTTGTTTTCTTTGTCTGCTATGACCTACGATCAGGACCCACCTTTGAAATTTGTGATCAGTTTGTTAAATTGAATTTTAAATAAACACTGTGATGTGTGGTACTGGGTGCATTTTCATCAAGTGGTCCTGTACCTAGTTTTCAAAATCAACCAAATGCAATAGGACACTTGGGTGAATATATTGTTCTTAGTATCCATTAAAATTGTTAGTATATGACAAACATGAAGACGAACAAACCAAGCAATATCATCTTTTGATCCTTCATTATCCAGAAACAGAAACTGGTGTTACTAACAGAAATACTAGGAACAAATGTTAAAATAACTCAAGTTTACTGCTGGTTTGTGCTCAATCACAGTGTGAAAACACTGACTCTAAAACTCCAGGAGAAATTTGACGATGGTGGTGCTACAGGAAAATCAACATTTTTCTAAATGTTGACAGTAAACTTAAGACAGATGGGATCTGAGACACAGTAAATACTGCAAAATTTAAAAATGAAAAAGTTCACTGTAATATTCTTTATTTTTCTGACCTACAGTGAAGTTTAGTCTACGGGTTTGAGAAATGTCCTCACAACCACAGAAAGACCAGTGTGTGTGTGTGTGTGTGTGTGTGCTCGTGTGTGCACTCACACACCACCCTGCTGCACTGTCCACTCCCCAGCTGCAGGGATGATAATCAGGCTTCACGTGGGTTTCAACTCGGAGTCTCAACTACACACAACTCACAGTCTTTGTCACCACAAATGCACCAGTTCCTATTTAACAAACACACACACACACACACACACACACACACAGTGTTTAGTTCAGTGCACAAACACAGAAAACTGAACTCAGACATTTTAAAGACGCTACGAAACAAACATGAGAACAACGTAGTTCTTTGTGGTCTGTTCAACTCTTCACACCAACATGACGAGGCCAGACAGGAGGTCTTGGTCTGTGATCTCTGACAGGACCTTTCTTTAAAACCATGTTGCTTTTGGAGCAAAGCTGAATCTTCCATAAGGACTCTTATTTGAAACTGCAGTGTTTCCCCAGCTGTTAACTTTGTTTTATTTGAAGATGATGGTTGTTCATGAAAACATGAGTTAAAGTGAACCCACCCGGCCGCCTCCCAAAACTGCAGATCATCGGCCTCATAACATAGTCAATGTTCATGTGATGGTAATGATGGTAAAGTCTCAGGAAATGTTCAATGTGGTGATGTCATCAGTGTGACTAACTGTGACACTTTGTATTTAAATCTAATTATGGGAAAGATTTTTCGATCAGAACAACAAGCAGAATTTAAATGATTTCAGCAGTCAAAAGAAAAAGCGGGGAAGTGATTATAAACGGAGTTCTATATTCCAGTTAAATAATATTGTCATGTACATTGTAGAGAAAGAAGAAAAATCTCTGATTTAAAACACGTCCCATGGATTATGATCCATATTGTTTGTT
The DNA here is from genome assembly GCA_033238685.1 of Lates japonicus. Taxonomy (NCBI): domain Eukaryota; kingdom Metazoa; phylum Chordata; class Actinopteri; family Centropomidae; genus Lates; species Lates japonicus. The sequence goes on along the minus strand of BRZM01000033.1, from coordinate 8,917,825 downwards.
TGTGTTTTCAGTGGAGACATGGCGCATCATTTAACATGAAGACTGAAACCTGACAGCGTTTCTATGGCAACCACCATTGTATCATCTCTATTCACGACCACCTGTTTTATCGTCTCGGTGACCACCTGTTGTACCATCTCTATAGTGACCAGTTATATAGTTGTATAGTTGTACAGAATGTAGAAAACAACAGGTTTCAAATCTCTGAAATATTGGGTCAAAAGGCTTTAACTGTCACTGTCCTCCTCCTCTACATGACGGTGCACAACACACACCAGCTCTGATCTCACTGCTGTCACTTCATCCTTAGCATCCTCCACCTCTGACCTTTGACCTCCTTCTTCGACCGACTTCATCAGAGGCTGACAGAGAACATGATTCAACAAACAACACTTTCTCTACAGATTATTCAAACTTGCAAACTATTGTCTCTGTTGTCTCCTCTCTACGAGCCTCTGTGACTCACTCTGTCATTAAGTCAAAGTCAACTATATTTATCCATTTGCTATATGTTAGGACCTTACAAAGGATCAAAATACGTTTCTCTCGAACCCCAGTGTTCAGACATTAATAAATAAAAACAAATAAATAAAAAACGAAAAGGATTAAAAAGGAGAAGCAAGGCACAAAGTATATATAAAATGTAAAAACTGTATTCTTATGTATACATATATACATATATACATGTACAAACACAACCTATTAACATAAATGTGCAATAGTATCTGAACTTACAGGATGTTTAACATTTTCAAACAGATTTTGATCTTCACCAGAAAACTAGACATTTTCTGTTTGCGATTCACATACACAACACTGAAACACAAACACACACACACAGGTGATGTCACTTTACAAAGAAATGAGTCATTGGGCGTTTGTTCAGTTTGTTGCTGATGACATCAAAACTGCTTCACTGCCAAGGAGGAGGCTGAGTGTGTGTGTAGCAATTTATCTCAATTTGTAGTGAATCTGCTTCATGAAATGATAAATTATGTTTGAAAAACGCTGAAGAAACAACAGAATGTTTCGATCTGAGATCAATCAAGGTTGTTAACATCTGCAGTTTGTTGTTGTGAATTGACACAAAGTGAACAAATTATCAACTCCTCTAGCATTTACAGTGTTTGTGTGTGTTTCTCAGAGGAAGAAATCATCTGTTTTTATTATAAATGTCAAAGAAACTAAAACTGGAATAAATTTGAACTGGATTAAACGAAGACTCAAACTGAACTCACTTCCATTCATCTCTGTAAGCTGACTTTAACCATTAAACATAAAGATTTGTCTGTATGTTGTCCCCAAACCAAGTCAGTCCTCTCCTGACATGACACCACAGTGAACTGACCACGCACTTTGACCACACCGACTGTCTGCACCTGCTGACCACTTACTAACCTTGTGAGATACTGGTGCACCACAGAATATCTCTTTAAAACAATTTATGTCTTTGTGCAACATTGTCATGTGTCTTTACAATGCAACATTGTCATGTATGTATGGCTAACATGCACACTACAACAACCCTGACTCAAAATACTGCTCGTCTCACTAACATGTTAAATAATATATGATTTCATTAGTTTTTAGATGAGCTGTAACAACAGTCATTCACCTTCATTAGTGAAAGTCTTTGTTGATGTCGAATCATCTGTTCATGGATAATTCCAGTCGAAATCTGATTTGTACTCAGATCTACGATGTTAAGGTTCAGATGATTCTCAGCTACTTTTTGATAGATGTCTGAAGTTACTGTACGTCATAGTTTAAATTTTTTTCTTCTTTACAAACTCATGTGATTGTTGTGTTGAAGTTCCTCTCCTGCCTGCGTCTTGAGACTGTGAATCATCTTTTCATTCAAACCTTTGTCATAGTTCCATCTATTTTCTTCTTGGATGTCGTCTGAGGCCGACTTCATACAGTCTTCCTCTCTGTCTGATCGGTAACTGAAACAGTTTCACTGATGATCTCGTCCTGAAGCTCTGACTTGTCTGTCGGTGAAAAGCGAAGAGTGACCTTCTTCTGTTATTGGTCATAGCTCTCCCTCTTCCTCCTAACTGCTGCTGCACCTTGTGTCTCATAGCTGTGCCTCTCAGTCTGGTTCTTACTGCTCAGGCCCAGGACAGACTGAGAAACTGAGAGGTTCGTGTTCTATAACCTTGTTCATGCAGTCAGTCTCACCTGGAAGTACAGTGCAATTGTATCTCATTGATTGTCTCTTTGATTGTCTGAGCCTGTTTCTCTTTAATTATATGACATCAAATATAACTTAAAAATACAATTACCTAAGATAGAACAAGTGATTACTCAACATATAGTGCTATGCTATTAGTTTGTTGTTATAATGCAACACATTCACTTATGGCCAAAGTTTTTAGTTAAATATCTCTGTTTCTGGCTCTGTGCTTCAACGTCCTTCAGTTGAACTAGAATAACAATTAAAGTGATTCATTTATTTAAGCAGCTTTCTCAGGAAAGAAAAAGTTTTTTAGGAGGGTTTAGAATCTATTCTGCCCTGTATATGCTTCCTTGGGCAACTTGTTATTAGGAATCACTCCATAAACTTCCATTGTTATACCAAATGATACAGCTATTTGTCAATGAAATAATTTTCCACTATTTAACTCAGACAAACTGAAGTTATTTTATGGCCCGAACACCTCGAAATACATCTTCTAATGGCGTAGTTACATTGAGCGCCATTACCCCAACAAGTCTCTAAAGGTTGATCCAAATGCTGCTGCAGCCTGATTACTGACAGGAACAGAGAGACCATATTTCTCCTGTAGCCTCTCTACAGAGGCGACACGCGTTGGTGATAGTTAGCACTGTCACCTCTCCTTGAAGGTTCCCAGTCGAACCCCAGTTTGAGCCCAGAGACTTTCTGTATGGAGTTTGTATATTTCTTCCTGTGCCCATGGGTTTTCTCCATGTGCTCTGATTTCCTCTCACAGTCCAAAGACATGCCGTTAGGTTAACTGGTGGAGTCCTGTTGCCCATGGGTGTGAAGAGGTGTAGATGGTTGCAGTTGATCCAAAATGTAGCACACAATTATAACAGGAACTAGAAAGACCATATTTTTCCCGTGTTAGCCTCCTACATAATCCCAGTCAAACCCAGAATAGAATTCAAAATCATCCTCCTCACCTACAAAAGCCCTTAATGGTCAGGCACCCTCAGGAGGTATAGTTCCCTACAATCCCTAGACATTTACTCAAAATGCTAGTTTACAGGTGTTCCTAGAGTTTCCAGGAGTAGAATGGGAGGCAGGCCTTCAGCTGTTAGGCTCCTGTACTGGTTTCTTCTCTGATTTTGGTCCAGGAGGCGGTACCCTCTACTTTTGAAACTAAGCGTTCCTTTTGATAAAGCTGATGGTCAAGTTGGCTCAGCTTATGTTGCTATAGGCCCTAGACTGCCAGGGAAATTCCATGATGCAACGAGCTTCTCTCTCTCTCCCTCCTCTCTCTCTCTCCTCTCTCTCTCTCAGTATGGATTCATATCCCATAAATACATGTCACTAACTTGATATCTTCCTTTTCCATAGTTTTGTGTTCTGTTGTCTCTCTCTCACTCTTCTGTCATTTCACGGGTGTTCTGCCTCAGGCTATGAGTCTGATCTGTGATACAGCAGGTCTCCTGCCTAATTAAATCTGTAACTTGTCCTTTAATGTAGAATCTATTATCTCAGATTGGATATGCTGAAGCTCAGAGGCTGAGAACAATAAAATGTTGATCCAAATCTCCCAGGTGGTTGACAACATGTCAGAGATGCAGCAAAGATCTGTTCAGTATGAAGCTAAATCAAACAAATCTGTCTGCTTCAGTTTTTTAAACTGATGACAGTTCAGTGTTCACAGTCTTAGATCCCCCACTTGCAAATAAAGTCCAGAACACTGGATCCTCAGACACACAGGGAGAAAATCAAACCAACCCAAACTGGACACTGGGACAGAAATCAAACAGGCAAACAGCAAATTCTATACATCATATTTCAGTTAAAAGTTAAAATAAAGGTCCAGAGCAATGGCTTAATACGTTAGTTTGGTTTCTCACATGACTGATCATTACAACAGGATCAGTCTGACACCTCTGTCTCTGACTGAACCAGGTCTGTCTCTGAGCAGCAACTTCCTCTGGTTGGACTCCAATCGAGTTCAGCTCCACTTAACGAGATAAGCACTGAAGAAGAGGAAGAAGAAGGTAGGAGAAAAAGAAGAAAAATAAGTGGATGCTGCCTCTCCACAGATCCAGGTAAAACAGGTATATGAGTTATGACCTTTACTCTGACCTCACACAACTGAGAGCATCCACATAATAAACCTGCCTCTGATAATGAAGCTCTACTAACTTCTCTTATGTTTCCTGTAGCTGTTTCACAATAAAACCCAACCGTTTGTGGAAGTCTTTCAATGTGAAACAGCTGCTGTGAACCACGAAACATTACAACAGGGCTGAAACTAAACAGAGACTCTGAACATAGACTGCCTTTAATAAGATGAAGCTTTAAGTCATCTGATTCCAAACAGCTGTGAGGACACAGGGAGTAGATTTCAGATTTTAACTGAATCAAAGTGTAGTTTCCCCTTCTGCTGATAAACAGCTGGAGATGATTCTCCAGTTACTGCCATTAAACCACCACAGAAGAAGAGGAGGTCGGAGCTCCAGTCAAAGCTCAGATGTTTCATGTGTTAATGTGAGAAAGATTCAGCCTTGTCTTCCTCCTCACATACCTGATATTTCACCACAGACCAGGTACTGATCTGGACTGGGATAGGTATTGGAATCACTGGTGACAAACATAGCATCAGGAGCTCTGCCAGGAGGAGCTGCCAGGAACTGGGTCAGGATTCAGCCAGAACCTTTAAACACTTCCTGTCCACTCTTTCACAATAAAACATCTGCTGCATGCACACACATATACACACACATTGTGGTGAGGTCATCGTATCCTGACGTCACCATCACCTCCTCCTTCATCTCCACCCTCACATCTCACCACCCTCATCGTCGTCATCAACATCCTTTCCGTGCACGTGTCATCTTACCTGTGTCTGCTGGTGGCGCGGGCTCCGTGTGCGTGCCCGCCGGCGTAAAGGCTGTAGGACGGCTGCAGCGGGAACGTGCTCTTGGTGTGTCCGCAGGTCCAGAGCGCGAGCAACATCAGGCGGAGCGCGGCCATCCCGCTGATCAATACACGATCAATATGCTATCAATACGGGGTATCAATATTTGATCAGAGTGAGATCAATTCCTCAGCTGGCGGGAAAAACTCTCGTCTCCATGAAGACGAAATAAGTTTCCACAAAGTCCGTCAGTCCTCCTGACCCATGATCCGTACTTTGATCCGAACTCCCAGAAACCAGACCTGAAGCACAGTTCAGTCTCCTCTGATCCGCTCCGAGTTCCGCTCTGGGTACGGGTCTTGCTGGTCCTGCGTCTTTAATGCGGTTTTAATCCGGCTTGCTGCGGTCACAGTTTGCTCATCAGAACTTTTCATGTGAAACAAAGAGAAGAAAACGTTGCGACAGACTGAACCGAGACCAGCTGCTCCTCCTCCGCACCCCCACCCCCCCCAAACTGTCCCCGCCCCTCCCGGAGGAGAAACCAGACACGTGCGGCTCCGCACCCACACCTGCAGCTGATGCCGACCTCACGGTCCCGGTTCTGGTTTTGTTGATGTAGAAATAAAAACGTGAAGAAAGTTTTGAATAAAGCAGGTGATGGTTTGTTTTTCCTCTGCTGACTCTTTTAAGGGTGATTCCGCTGTTTTTCACTGTGTCTCAGTCAAATCCTCCGTTATAGAGCCATTCATATAAAGTTTGGTCACAGCTGTTACATTGTTTAAATGAACAATCAACAGCTTCAACTTAAAATCTGTTATAAAATTAATTAGAGTTTGAAGTTTAGTTTGTTCCATATGTTCACATTTAATATTTTCCAAATAAATTAATAGTTTTACACAAAAAAAATGTTTTAAGCGGAGACTGTATTTTAGTTTATATGAATTTCTCAATACTGAGGTCATTATTTATTATTTAACAGTCTGTAACTGGACATTAAAATGTGTACCTGTCCTTTAATGTAAAGAAACTTCAAATAAAAGAAAATTCAACATATTATTTAATAATTTAATAATATTTAATGTAATTCAATAATAGGCCCTATTTGATGTGACTTTAAAGAAGTTGATTTCAAACCTTCGGCATCTGTTTGACGACACCGAGGTGAAAACATCCTGCAGATTTCCTGAGGTTAAAGGATGTTTTATATCTGCTGCTCCTAAAATAACCCAGTCAAGATGACCTCTGACACATACACACACAGACACACTGTAGATAACAGTAGTACTGATGATAACAACAGGACAAACAATCTCTGAAAGCCTCTTGTTCTGAGGGTGTGTTGGATTTAAGTGTTTTTATTCTTCTTTAGGCATGAAAAAACATTTTGCAATTGCAAAAATTGTGTTTAAAAAAAATGAAGTTCAAAGAGTTTCTTACATGTCCACTCGGGTGGACTGCATGCGTTTTCAATTGAAGAGCTACGTATTTAACAAACCAATCAATGCATTATGTTAAAATGATTAAATAATATGATTTTCTAATAATGTTAAACTAATGTGTTCACATATTTGAATACTGATCAGTGCAATATAAAAACATTGAACTTTGCTCCTGACTCCTTAGATTCTCAGCATCCTCAGCTCTACTGTCACTACTGCCAGCATTTGTCAATACTTCACAATACTTCTGGCAGCTGTTCATCTTCACTGCCATTAGCATCATCCTCATTTGACTCAGGTGGTATTTGCTCCACTATCCTGTAGGCCTTTCTATCATGCACTGTACTTGAGCTCTACAAAATATACAAGACAACTGTTACGTACAACTCAATTGTGAGTGCTCCACGCAACAATGCACTGTAAAAAATATATACAATAAAAATACAAAATTTACACAATATAATAGAAAATGTACACAATACAAATAGAAAAGTTTAAATTGAAACATTTTAAATTTAAAATAGAAAACTCGCATTAAATAGAAACATACATTTAATAGAAAAGACAAACACATGGTTTGTGCAATAAAAAATAAAGAATAAAGCCAGGACTGTTTAAAGGTGCACAGGTGGAGTCCTTGGCTCTGTGTATGTGTGTGAGTTGAGGAACTAATCTGCATATAATTTTGTTTTTGTTAGAAAAACTGCAAGTTACATTCTAATAACATGAAGCAGTTGATTCACAGCCAAAACAGATACTGCAGATGAAGTATTTTCAAGAAGAACTAAGTCTGCACTTTAATCCATTGATGAAACAGCTGCTTATCGGTCACTCATTCTGTGCAATATTTTTTAAAACTGTGCAATATCAGTATACAGTTCAATCTGTTTCTATGTATATAGTCCTATGTATATTGTTTTTTTGTTTATATTTTTACAATATTGGCTTGTTATATCTTGTTTGGTATTTTACCCATATTTATGTTTTTTTCTATTTTTTACAATCCCTGCTGCTTCTGGAACAATGTAAATTTCCCCGCTGTTGGACTAATAAAGGATTATCTTATCTTATCTCGTCACAGTAATAGTATGAAATATAGTTGAAGTGTTGCATGATGTCCAATCTAGTGGACGGATGATTAATTGTAATTTCCTCCCAATATAAAATCAATATTTGGAAATTTTAGCAATAGTATTACTCCTTAGATGTTACTTGATGTTACCTAATTTCGTTTACCCGCAGGGGTCTCCTTCTACAGAAGGACTGGCAAGATATTCGCGAGCTGCTCAGCATTTCTGGCCATCCGTTGGTCATTTTGGTTTTGAGAAATTTGTGCTAGACTTACATTGACTGGCCAATGGGTGACAGTGTATGGAACAACACTCTAGAGTCCATTGTGGTGGCTGATGTGCAATTCTACCATCAAAACCCATGCATATACAAGAAAACAGCTTTTTAATAGCTGTCCACTGTAGTGACCACCATGCATGAAAGGGTTAAAGGAGTATTTTGCAGATTAATAATGAACTCTGTCAGAGTCACAGTTACAGGATCAGACACTCTTCGTCTTTGTCAAAATCGGGGGCCTACATTACCCACAGTGCACCTGGGCGTCTGACAGTTGTATCAGGAGCCTGCAACAGACAACACTGATCGCAGACATGAAGAACAATCACAAAGGTGAATGTTCTGATAAAATGATGAGTCTGTTTTCAGGCTAAAGTTGAGTCGATGCCTGACCAAACTGATGTTTCTCTTCCTAATAAGAACAACAGAGGTGGGCAGTAAAACTGAACTCTGCAGTGGAAATAGTCTTTATCAGATGTCATAAATCATGTGGTGAGCCCCCCCAGCGGCCCCGCCCTCCCCGGGTGGAGAGACAGACCACCCAGACTCCATCACTCACACTAACCATTGTTTTCATGTTTATGAGGCTGTTTTTAAATGAAGCTTTTGTATTAAAGAGTCACATTCCAGAGTAAAAGCCTCAAGTGAGATCAGTCACTCTCACCTGAACTCCACATTTTTTTAAACACTAAAAACTTTTAAACTTTTCTCTTCTGAATAATCCAGTGGACTGTGACAGTTTTTTTCCTTCATACATGTTGAAACTAACCTCCTGCTCCATCTGCTGCTCTGTAAACACTCTGTTACAGGAAGAGTTCGGCACTGACACTTGGTTGTGATTGGACAGTGAGTCCAGTTCCATAGCATGAACGCAGCACACTCTCATACACACCCAGGGCAGAGCTGGCCTGGGGCATAGGCAGTATAGGCTAGTACTCTTATTTCTTAATATGAAAAAAATAAGCCCACATTAATTTAACTGCATAGCAAAGCCTATTAAATAATAATAATAATACTTTCATAAATCTCGTTGAGTTTTCTGACGTGACCCCGGAAAGCGTTATCAACGATGTCGAAACGGAGGAGGAAAAACTTGATAGAGACAGAGGTACAGTAAAGATAATGTGATGAAATTATTTGTCTGTTGCATTGCATTAGTTATCTAGCAGTGTAGTGTTAACTTGCTAACTTGCTTTTGAATGATAGTAGCCTTTAGCCTAACATGGTTTGCTTATCAATAAATAGCTAGTTTTAACGTCAGTTAATGTTACTGCAGCCGAGCGTTATGGAAAATAGTAATGTAGTAATGTAATACTTCTCTCACCTTACATTCCTTAGGGAAATTTGTAAAGAGTAGATCTATTCAGCAGGTGTTATACATTTGTCTACATTTTATTGACATCTGGTTAGCCAACGTTTGCCCTGCTTGTAATAGTCAATCAAAATGCTATTCCTTTTCCACCCCATTATATATCATAGATGTTAGCCTAGTTGTTTGTTGTTTCAGTTCATATTGTCTAAAGTGTGTTTATAGTGTTAAACTTTACATCAGTGTTAAAGTTCACATCATTAATGTTAATACTCGATAACTTAGCATTCCAATATGCTATAATATACTGCAGTTTATTGCTTCTTTGCATTCTGCTAATCAGCATTTCACTGACAATAACATTGAATCTAATCTAATTTGCATATCAGAAAAAAAAACATTGTATGTTGTACATATACAGTATAGTGAACATCATGCATCTCTTGGAATCATCTTTTTTATTATTAGACCTAACACCCAATGGTGTCACATACTCCTCTCTTCAGATGCGCTGTTGAGATATTTAAGTCCCACCCCTGGGCCATCTACAAATATCAGTTTCTTGTGTGAGTGTATGTAAATTGGCAGTGGAATTCACTGTGATGCAAGGGGGTCACCACCTAAAATCTTGCCTAGGACACCAAATTGGTTAGGACCAGGACTGACCTAGGGCACACTGAGGTGACCAGTAAAAACTTTATTTTACAGTCTACCAGCCAAGAGATGGGGCAGCCCACCAGGATTTCTCCTCGTGTCTCCAATGGCCTGTCCGAATATGTACTGGAATTTACTGGAATTTACAGGAGCAGCTGAGTCTGAGTGTTTTATTAAAAAAACTGTAAATATCAGAAAGAGTTTCAAATTAAATTAACTTAATTAAACTTTAACAATGACAGATTTAAAAAAAAAACAAAGATGCTGAGTCTTCAATCTGAAAATAGCTGAACAGTACACATATGAAAATGAACAAGTACAAAGGTAAACAGTGGCTCATTGATACTACATGTTAACCAGCTGCTGATCAAGTCACAGTTTAATGATCAAAACAACATAACTGCAGTTTACTGACAGCAGCTGTGAGATCAGCTCTACTGACATTTATTTCACAAAGTTTAGGTTATTATAAATATGGCTGCTGAAGAACAGACACTTCTAAAATGTTTCCTGTGGACATTGAAACCACTACAGATCCAAGACTAAGCTGGTATTACAGCTAGATTATGCCAGGAACACAGTCTGATCACTGCCAGATCACAGCCAGAACACAGACAAAACATAGCCAGATCACAGCTGGATCACAGCCAGATCAAGCCAGATCACAGTCTGAGGCCTGTACTACGAAGCAAGTTCAACATACCCAGGATATCTTTTTGTTATCCTGCTTCACTAAACCTATCACAGTCTGGCTAAGCGGTCTTATGACGCTGATTATCAACTTGTTAAGTCAACCCAGGATTTCCTGAGCGCATTCCTGTGAAAGAGGCGGAGTTATTAGTTAAAAGCAGCACTGAGTAAGGTACCTAATATTATGTGAGGAATAATGCTGATAGCTGCATGTTGTTTCAGTTATAGCAATGTCCAAAAATTTAACAAGGTGAAATGTGAACAATATGATCACATGACTAGAATAGAAACACTAGAAATAATTTCCAATTATCAAAGTCAGGCTGAGGATTTATTGTAAGTAGTACAAAAATGATGTTTGCTCTTTTGTCTGATGGTGATTTATTCTGAGTCATTCTGAATATGTAATGCAGATAAAAAAGTTACAGTACTGTCAGGCTGTTTCTGCTGCCAAAGCAGAGGAGAGGAGAGAGTTAATGTCTGATGAGGTTGATTTGACTGAAATGTTCATTTATAATTGTGGGAAATATTTAACAGTGTGTGGATAAAAGCATCATTGTTCAGTCAAAATGAAGATATAATAGTAATTATGTGATCATTTAGTGTGATTAACTCCATTCGTTAGAAGCTTGGTTGTGGACATGGAAGGACTGGAACAAAACAAATCCACAGAGTCATATCTATATATCTTTATTATTTGTCATTTTATTGTAAACTCTGTCCCTGTCGGGATCCTCCAAAAATGACGACGATCCAGTGATCTAATTGGTCAGTAGTTGGGCTGTTGACAGGTTTTAATCTGATCTTCTGAAGTTAACCTGCCCTGGAGCAGGTTACCATGGCGATTTACCCTGATAAGAAGTGAACCACTGTCGTAAGACTGAAAACCTGAAGTTACCTTGCTAACCGCAAATCCTGCTTTGTAGTACAGGCCACAGATCACTGCCAGATCACACCTGGATCCTGCAGACCATACGATACAGATGTGGACAGAGATGGAAAAAAACTGAAAAAACCCAGAGTAGAATACTACACAAACACACACAGTGTACTGTCTTGTGTGCTGTATTCAGGTGTAAACTGTGTGCTGGTAAACACCACTTGGCTCTCTTGGTATCTGATGCTATCCACCTGTATCACCGCCTGTATCATGTAGCTGGTTATCACCTGATTCTGTTAACTCTCGGTTTTATAATCTGGGAGTTCTTGTGACTGAAATGTTGAATTTAATCCTGGGAAAATCCTGGATTATTTCTCTCATAGACATCAGAGGGTTTAGTTTTTATTTATCATCACAGAGTCGCAGTGTGTTATTCTGAGCTGCAGTGATGGAAGAAGAGTACAGTATAGACACTGTCAGAAATCAAGCTCTGCACAACACCAAAATAAAACCCTGGAGCACAGTTCCAGCCCTTTTGATCACAGTTGGAGCCCTGGTCTCCTTGGAAAGGAAATTCTTTAAATTTTACCACCAGAAAGTCAGAATGAGAAGAAGAGACACTGAAGCAAAGATGGACCTTTCTGTGTGGAAAACACTTTGGAGCCACAACTCTGAACCAGTTCTGTGTCACAACTGCTGCAATGATTTGAGGATCCTAAAAGACTTCGCACAGAGAGAATCAGAGACTTAGAGCTTTTAAACACTATTGAATTTGTCAAGATTTTTGAAGCCTAAGTCCAGTTCAAACCAGAACACACCTGAAGTAGCTCTACCAACACTGAAGTGTCCCACAGTGGGCCAGTGGACTTCAAAAGCTCTATTTCTGCTAAAACTAAAGTGACAACTTTGCAACTGTGACTACAGTGTTGTTTTTGTTTCCATGTGTTCATGGAAACCCACTGCTGTATCTGTGAGTACAGAGCTCATACCTGACAGTCCACACTGAGGGAATACCAACACTATGCCTCTGAGCAACACACTGAACCCTCCAAATCATTCTTCAGTGTCACTCACAGTGAGACAACAGTGACCTGTTAGTGTATCTTGGAGTCTGGATTCTCCTGGTTTTGTTGGTCCAGGACCAGACCCTGATCACCTCTGGAACTAATCACTAACACTGATCAGCTGTTAGCTGTCTTGTTGGTCTTGAGTTCACTTAACCTTTTCCAGGATGCAAAGGTCCAAGATTTGAAAGCAGACCATCAATCCTTTCAGAAATGGTCGTGTCAGGACAAATGACATCCTGAGGGAATGGCTGAGCCTGCTGACCTTTCCACCACCCTCCATAAATGTTTTCAGGCCCCATTCCGAAGTCAGTGTTCACAGATGAGTCCACATCCTTTACCATCAGTAACTAGGAGTTATTACTGTTTCTGAGCTGAACTTTAATTCACACTTTAGCATCATCGCTGAAGTATCTTCGATCTTCATCTCTCTTTGTCACCAGCAGACTGTAACTTCCTGCTAAATCTATTCAGCTCCTGCTTATTTAAAATTCAAATGACCCTAAAGTATGGAACAGTCTGTCAGCTCTCTGTGTGTGATATCTGCCTGTATTCATGTCCAGACCTGTTTTTAAAAACCTGTGTTTTTATTTGTTACACTCTGTAAAGCAGTTTGATTTTGCTTCTGTGTGCGATGCCTTTGCACATCAATATATAATAATAATAATATATATATATATATATATATATATATATATATATAATAAACTGATCATTTCTTAAGTGAGACAAGATCCTGAGCAGGAAGCAGCTTGTTCACCTCCAGGATGAAGCCTCGATCCCTCCTCTGTCACCTGTCAGACCTGCAGGTGATCACTTGGCAGTCAGTGGTCAGGTGGACAGCATAAACCAGCTCATTATCAGTCCAGCATCCACTTTACTGTTGCTGCAATAATAACATAAAGACAAGGCCTGCAGACAAAACTTTAACCCATTCATGCATGAAATATGCAATCCTCAATCAGGATTTTTTGTGGGTTTTTTTGTGTTTTTAAGGGTTAAAAAGGAAGTGCCTGCAGTGAGTGCTGCAAATGCATTGTCGTCATGAGTTGGTTTCAGCCCCCCACACCACTGTAAACTGTCTGCGCCAGAAAAAAACTTCATTAATGTAAAAGCAGCAGTAGGCTTTTATTGTGAAACAGGAAGTGTTTACTGAGAGCTGATCACCTGCTTCCTTTATCCCTGAAAAGCAGGCCCTGGACCAGCTGCTGTTTGGACCCATGGTTTCATTACAACATGTCTCTGGGTCAGACTGACACCAGTCATAGCAGTCAGGAATGTTTGGGAATATTTAGGAATTTCAGGTTTGCTGCTTTACAACATGAAGCACAAAGTGACTGAGTTGAAACAGTTGGAAACATTTTTGACTGAGAGGAGGAGTGGGGGAGGAGGAGGAGTGGGAGTGAAGGAAGAGTGAAGGAGGAGGAGTGGTGGAGTAGGGGAGGAGTGAAGGAGCAGTAGGAGGACCCTGACAGGAGCTGATGTCCTCAGCTGCAGTGACAGTGAACAGCTGTTGTCTGATAGAAACACTGAGAATAAACTTCTCTTCTAAAATGTTTAGTTTCTAAAAGTCAGGATGTTTTCAAAACAAAAGAAAGAAGAACAGTATAAATAAGCATAAATCAGATCAGTATTTGCTGTGACCTCCCCTTTTCTTTAAACCAGCTCACAGTTTGTCAGATCCAGCATCAGACTGTCTGTTGCAGGACTCCTGGTTCTCCTGGTCCCTAAAGTTCTTTATGAATCTGTTTTAATCTGGGACTAATGATGGAGAGAACCTGAACATCTTTGGCTCAGTTCTGTGTTTACTGTAAATTTACTTACACTCATATACATTTTTACTCGAATAGGATTTGAATACAGGAACTTGAGTTGAAGTATTTTTCTGTTTTTCCTGTTTGCAGTAGATGTCTCAGTTTGTCTTCCTCACTGTTACAGAGATAGGTAAAGAGAGGACTGCAGCAGACTGAGGAGCTCTCTGCTGCATTTCATCTCTCTGAAAAGGTTTTCTGCTGTGTTCTTCTGAACGTTTGGACATGTTTATGGAGTTTGCAGCCAGCTGTAGGTTGCTGTACATGTTTCAGAGGTTGATCCAGTTCAAGCTGGTTGTCTTTAAACACAAACTGCTTCATATTTAGTCTGAGTCTGCTGCAGGGTGGCTAATCTAAACTGAGCTAAGAATCACTGGGGGTGGAGGACATACCTGGGGGCCCAGTTAACCCTTGCTCTGCTTTTTCCACTCAGCTCTGTAACCCCCAACCCTCCCCCACCCTCTCTCTCTTTGTTTAAATTTCTTCCATCAGGACCTTTTCTTTCCACAGAGAAAAAGGTGGGACAAAGTTCTGACAAACTGGACCACTGAGGCTCAGAAACAGAGCAATCATTATCATCATCTCCAGTCAGAGCAGCAGTGGGCAGGAGAAAAGCTCCAAGGAAACATGAAATAGCTTCAGGTTTCAGGTTTTACTTAATCAGATCTTAACCAAATCACCAAACCACCAAGACACATCACCACCAAACAACCAAACCACCAGGAAATAAAGAAATATTTGTCAAGTTTTTAGTTCTGGATTGAACTTGTGCAGAACCACATACAGCTGATGTTATTTTTGTTTATCCTGAAAACAGACATACAGTGACTTTATCTCAGCCCTGTGAAGTGAAACCTGAGCAGAAAGCCACATGTTCAATAAACTGTAGAGGGAAACTTGTTGTTTGATGACAGTAATTCAGGCAAACTTCAGGTGGGAAATTAAATGTTCAACATTCAGCAGGTCACACTTTCTGTTTCTGACTGTGTAGAAATCAAACATCCTCCTCTGCTCGGCCTCAGGCAGCTGGAAGTCATTACACCCCACCCCCACCCCTTCCTTCTCTCTTCCCCTCCCCCTCCCAATACAGCCTGACTATGTTTTTACCACATTATAAATCCATTCAGGACTCTGAGCCAGCAGACTTTAGGCCAACTGCATCAACTTCAGCAGCAGCATTTACTGGTTAGTAGCGACAACTCAAACTCTCTTGACCAACTTGGCCCACAGACGTAATTAAATATTCAGAGCTAAGAGCTGACAAATCTTTAAAATACAACTGCAGAATAAATTGGTCTGATCAATGCAATCAGCTGCTGAAAGCAAATCTCAAACACAATCACTGGATCAATCTCTGTATCAATCATTGGATAGAGGGCTAACAGCAGCATAGTTGTGAACAGTGTTTACCAGCCTCACACTCACTACAGCCCAGGTTTAAACCTCTGAGGAGAGAGAAGATGAATTAAATGTTTCTAATGAAATTAAAAAAAAGATCAGTTAATAATGAGAGCAGTTTGAGACCGTGACATCCTGTAAAACCCTGTTTTACTGTTGTTACAGTGACACGTGACATGAAAATTACAGGGAGAAAAAACTAAGGAACAAATGAAGAACCTGAAAACTTGTTTTTTCTTTACAATGTGCAGCATAAAACAGCATCTGTCCTCAGTTCACATTAAAAACTCTACTGTTTTAAATCTACTTCAATCCATTAAATCACTTATGGCTTCAAATGTCACATATTAT
Organism: Lates japonicus; assembly: GCA_033238685.1. NCBI lineage: Eukaryota > Metazoa > Chordata > Actinopteri > Centropomidae > Lates > Lates japonicus. The sequence goes on along the minus strand of BRZM01000033.1, from coordinate 8,901,819 downwards.
ATTGTTTATATAATCTGGATCTGTACCTAGGTTTGATTTAATGAGTTAAACCTCTAGGAGAGAACAAACACTGACTTCAAACAGGCTCCTGTTAAAGTTTATACACTAGTGAAACCTGCAGCAGATCTGAGATCAGTTAAAAAGATGACAGCAGCTCTAAGATCAGTTCAAAAAACAACAGCAGCTCTGACATCAGTTTAAGATGACAGCAGCTCTGAGATTAGTTTAACACAAATCTGATTACTGTGGTGGCTCAAATGAGGACAAGGTGTCAGAAATCCACTTTTTGCCACCAAACAACTTCAAAATCAACAAATGCTGCGTTCTGGGAGAACAGGAGGAAAAACTGAAATCCGAGCCACAGTGTTCGCAATTTCAAATGTTTATAAACATTCAAGACATTCACTCTAGCTACCGTGGTGGCTGAAGTGAGGCCAGCGTGTCAGAAATCCACTATTTGCTACTTTTGGATGCTTAATAAGCTCAGAATGAACAAATGTTGTGTCCTCTGAAAAGGAGAGGAGGAATTGAAATCTCAGCCACTCTATTATCCACTTTTGCAGTGGGCGGGTGGTAACACCCACTGGGCTTGTGTTACCACACCTTCTACTGGGCATGTTTAACTTTAGAATGTAGCTGGTAAGCTGGGTATTATAATGTTTATATGTGTTAAATCCCCTTACTTTATTTAATGTTTGATATAAAAAGATATAAACATCAAATCAAAAATATCTAAGTTCTGAAGGATCTGAAGCACTGTGATTTGTTTAACCATGTTGTGAGTGTTTGGGGTTTGTGTGTCTGAGGAGGCTACTGAGAAAGCTAATTCATTGTCTTACTACAACACAACTCTTTCTCAAAACACTTTGTGATAGGGCAGAAAGTAACCAATGGTAAGCCATAGTTTTTGGTGGGCATGTTTAATTCGCAGTGGTGCATATAAACACCATTTAATTCATCATCTCTTTTTTCGACTGCTGCTCGCTCCAATGTCCTTGCTATTTTCTTGACTCAACAGCTCAATTTTACCTGATCAAAGTATGGTTCTTCCAAATGGTAAGCATGTTACAATTATAGTCTTTTTAAGTTTAGATGGCAACCTGCCTCATCAATATTTCATTCAATCCACTGAAAAACAAAAGCCCCAAGAAAATTACATTTTGTACGATTTTGAGACCAGATACCACAACGGCAAGCATGAGGCCAATTTTGTGTGCGCAATGGACATAAGGGGAAACAAGTTTTGTTTCAACACAAGTGTGTAAGCGCGTTTGTTAAAACATTACAAATGTCCAAGATTTCGCAGATACACCTTTATAGCACACTACGTATCAGGTTTTGACAACTACATACTGTTGGGAGTACTTTGTCAAAAATGGAATTTCTCCTACTGTGACAATGAGAGGTAGTAGAGTTATTCTCATGTATGCATACCAGCAGCAGTGGATTGATTTGTTCAGCTTCCTACCAATGCACATGGCCAAAACACTGGTAGCTCTAGGCTTTGACGACATGGAGAAAGGCTATTTTCCCCACAGGTTCAACACCAGGGACAATGAGCAATATGTAGGTGTGTATCCAGACCCCTCCTACTATGACAAAGGGTATGAGTGTGAGAAAGTCAAATTTATGGCGTGGTTTAAGACGCTGTTTCTCCCCAAAGACACGTTGACTCTTATGTACAAAGGTGCGTACGTGGAGCAGAATAAGACCTATTCAGACATGTCAATACAGTGGCTTGAATATGTCGCCAACTCACAAAACATCGCAGTAAAACAGGGGTGGACAGCGAGTAGGGCCATACTTTGTGGATGGGTACACTCTTAGAAATGAAATGCTGTATTTACTTAATCAAGTTATGTCAACCAGTCCCACAAAACTCAGTTTAAATGGGAAAAGTAATATACGAGTAATTGGAACAATATGTTTTAAGTAAGTCTAACCAAATTAAGTTAATTAAATGCTACATCAAGGAGTTACATTGAATTAACTTAATATCATTGCCTTGGATGTACATCCAACAGGTTCATTTAACTTGACATGATTAAGCTGAATTTACTGAACACAAATGAGCTTCACCAATGTTCTATGTTTGTGTTTATTTTACTTAATACCTGAACCCTAGTTTAATTCTGCAGGTTAAATAAATACAACTTAAGTCACTTTAATTCACCTACCTTTATTAAACTGTCAAACATGACATTTTGCTAAAAGGTTGTCAAGGTACATTCCATTGACTGGGACTATCACAATGTAAACAAAATTGTTTCTGGTACTTCACACATACCATATATACATATAAAATAAAATGTATATAAGTCCCCCACCTTAATCATTTGAAATTACACGTAACCAATCTGTCAAGAACCTCCAAGACAAGCATAATGTGTCTCAAATAACTGAAAGGGTTGCCTGCCCAAAGAAATTGACAGCGCAGCGATTACCTAAAACATAATTTACACTTCCCACTCTGTTCCAGTCACTTTCAAAACAAACAAAAAAGGTCTTCCTCTTGTAACACCAGCTGTTCTTGTGACACTTGATACGTCCTGATCACCTTTTCACATTAAAATCCTTCCTCTAAAGCACATGTGTCAAACTCAAGGCCCACGGGCCACATCTGGCCCGTGAGTTAATTATTTGAGTTAATTATTTGAGTTAATTGACACCCCTGCTCTAAAGGGAGGGTTTCAACACTTTAGTGTGAAAATTTGGGGGAGGAAGTGCTTACTTTTCAGGGTAACTGACATGGTTATTAATTGGGGTGACTCCTGCTGTGCTGATTGATTTAGCACCGTTAAAATCAAACCTCAAATAAATGCCTGTTTAAAGAACAAAACAATCTCCATGTTAAATATCAAAGTTGTTGCCCGTGCTAATGTCCTCCATCCATCCATCCATTTTTTTTTCTCCAGCAAGAATTCTGTAAACAAAACTTGCTCAATTTACAGTGACAAAATGTGCTGCTCTCAAACAGCACAATCATTACCATCAAACTGTCAGGCCGAGACTAAAGGCAGGACTCAGACGCAGAGATGACGTAAATAAAACAGACTTTATTAACAACAAAAGTTCTCTCACTTGAGTGACAAAGAAACAGAGGCTATAAAACTTTCCTAGGGCGGATAAGATAACAAAAACAAAAAGTCACTCTCAAAGGAGGCAAACAAAAGGCTATGAAAGGATTAAACAAAAAACGCTCCAATAGGAGGAAAACCAGAAAAGCTCTAAATAAAACTCTGCCACTAAAAAGCAGGACACAAGAAAGCTATGAACATAAGCAGAGTAAAACAAAATCGCTCCAAAAGGAGGAAATCAAACAACAGAAAGTACTCTAGGCTGAGGCAAGAAACTGAGATATCAGGTACAAACAAAAAATCACTCTCTTACAGAGGAACAATAATGGTTTACTGGAGGCAACACTGTGGCTGGATTCAAGGCTGGAGGTAAGTCGGGTGAGCAGTTGAACACTCTGGCACAAGACAAAGTTACAGACTATTTAAACACACCAAAGGTAATAGAGCAGGTGGAGACAATGAGTAATCAGGACACACAGGTGACACATGAGGAAGGGCAGGGTGCTCGCAACCGAGGAGGAAATCGTCTTCAGAGCAAACCAAATGACAAGACCAAATCCCGATAGAATAAACCTCACCGCGGTGTGACTGAAACAAAATTTGGTCTTTAGATTGCTCATTGTTTTGTCCAGCATTAGTCCAAAATCCAAAGACTCAGTTTTTTCCTCTGCCCATTTAGAGTCACAGGTCCAGTCTTGTCTAGACTGCAGGTGATTTCACTTGTGCATTGTTTTTTTGAGGACATGCATCTGAAGGGAATCCAATTCCATCACTTTGTGAAGAAATCACCATGTGTATCACAAGTGAAAACTTGAAGGAGCACAACCATTACAATAACTCAATATTCATTCTTTAGACTGCTCATTGTTTTATCGAGTATTAGCCCAAAATCCAAAGACTCAGTTTTTTCCTCTGCCCATAAGAGTCACAGGTCCAGTCTTGTCCACTGCAGGTGATTTCACTTGTGCATTGTTTTGAGGACATGCATCATGATGGAACCCAACTCCATCACTTTGTGAAGAAATTTCAAAGTGTATCACTGGTGAAAACTTTAAACAGCACAATCATTACCATCAAACAAAATTTGGTCTTTAGATTGCTCATTGTTTTGTCCAACATTGGTCCAAAATCCAAGGTTTTCAGTGAGGTCCAATTCCAGGTCCAATCTTGTCCGCTGTAGGCAATTTCACTCATGCAGTTTGTTTTTGCACTTTTGTGGAGAGCTTGTTCCCATCCAATCCCATCACCACTTTCTGAAGAAATTCAAAGGTGTATCTAAGGTCCTTGGGATAGCTCAAGTTTAGACTGCAGATCAAGCCAAACAGGACTGCACACCCTTTTGCCACATCTCCTAGATCTTGCAGTACTGTGCACCCACCCACCGGTGGATCTGTAGCATCTGCTCCCTCGTGTCGCACAGTGTAGACACCCAAAACCACTTTCTCCATTTCTCTCGCTGCACCAGAATCAATATCCTCAAAATGGCAGAAAGAATTAGAATTAATTATTAATCTATGATGCATAATAATAAATGCCCCGTTTTGTACAAGTAACTGTACAAACTCTTCACATATTCATCCATGAGAGGTTTATTATTATTTTTCATTAATATTTGCCTATTTTTTAAAGAATAAGGCTGGTGATTGCCTGTATTTTTCAGTTCAGTAAATCCCATGAATTATTAGTCTGTAGTTTTTTGTAAATATACTACAGTGCCCATATCATCATGTTAGCTCTGTACACCACAATGACTTTGATATGAAACAATACTGATGTACTTTAAAGAGTATGTTGGCTTAAATTTTAGGGTTCTGTCAAAGGTATTTTATGAACCATAATTTGGTCTTTTCCTGAGATTTGATACAGAAAATTATCAAACTTAACATTTAAAATGAAAAAAGACACGCAGCAGCTTATAGCCAGCTAAGCTATTGTAGCTTGGCAAGCCAGAGAGAAATCAAAGAACAGGGAGAAATTGTGTAGAAATTGCTGCCCATTACTGTTTGGCTAATGATCCAATTGATTAACTAGTTTTCTTCGCTATTTTTGGAACATTTGATCCTGCATTGTCAGCACTGACCATATCAATTTAGCAGAGCATGCAAATACCAGTTCTTACTCCATCATGACTGAAGAAGTTGCTAGGCCTATACATCAGCAAGATATTTTCAGTATAGGTACAGATAGATTTGTTGAATTAAAATATACATGTTAACAAAAATGTACATATATTTTCAATTATGCAATGGTTGATAAATACTGTTGCAACTTACCAAGTACTCCTTAATAAGGCCAACAGGCTCTTCATTCAAGTAGACACATAATGCTTTTAGCATGCATTCCCGTCGTACTTCAACACTGGGATTCTGTGGGAAAACAGATTCAGAACAGGTCTGTCTAAATGCACAAAAGGTTCCAGATTTGGGTTCAGTTTCAACATGCATTAGATACAAAGCAAGGGAGCAACAGATATAGGGTAATGAGATAGCATTAAAAATACTTTGTTAACGAAGGACCTTATAGGAAAGAAGCAAAGTTGTGAAAGAGTAATATTAAAAAAAAAAAAAAAAAAAAAAAAAAAAAAAAAAAAACTTAAATCCCTGCGAGTCAGAGGCCAAATTACAAATACAAACTCATAAAAAACTCATACCTTGTCCATGACTGCCATGATCAGGCTGATAGTGTGTCCTGCTGCCCTGCCCCCCCCCCCCCCTTTTTTGAACACCCTCATCAGCTGGTCGGAGTAATGATCCAGTTGGGCCATAGATGTTGAGAGCAGGGGGACTGTAGTGATGCGGGTGAACTCAGCATTTACCTGAAACACAAATTAATCTGCTGTGAATCTCACATTTAACTAAAAATTACCTCAGATTACCACATAATCAGCTTGCTTTTGGCTGAATATCTTTAGGTGTTGTCAAGCCACATGCATGGAATATTTTCACTTTTCCTCTAAACTTTTGTCGATTTCAAATTAGATGACTTTGTCCATTCACCTTAATCACAAGATTTAGACCTACACTTACACACTCAAGTCTTTTTTCAAATTTAAGATACATGGACAATTATTAAAAATACAATACACAGGCTGAGTAATACATTACCTGACTCTCCGAAAACAGAGCTGGCCATCTGTTTTTGAACTCTTCTATGAAGGGCATATCCTTGATTACTTCCTGTCTTCTGTATGCAAAGGTTCTTTCCGTTTTACTCTTGATGAGCTGTTAATTGTTCTTCTTCTTTGCCTCTAATGTAAGTGCTTGCCTTTCCTCCTCGAGGGTTTCTTTAGTTTCACCTGCCGGGTAATCAGGACAGAAGTTGACCTCTGCTTTCCTTGGTTTCTTCACTTGGTTAGGGCTTTGACTCATGGCACCTCGCTTTTCTTTTACAGCATTGATGCTCAACTCTGGGCAGCCAATGTTCCTTAGTCTAGTGCATTTTGTACTTAAGACTTATTTTCCATCCATAGAAGCCAGTGACTGATCCTTGCTCCTTTAAACAGGGATACTTTGTTATCAGAGCCTGAGCCACATCATCAAACTCTGCACTTGAGGGGTAAACTTTGTACTTGACAATTTCTGTTGCCAAACCATCTAGTATATCTGACTTGAGTTTGGTACTTGGACTGAGAAGAGTACCACTGTTATAGTAGGCTTGGTTGGCCCTTTCCAACTGAATCTGTACCTCATAACTGAACTGAGGTATCTGGAAGTTTGAGGGCCATGGCTGTGATCTAAGGGAAGAACCTGAAGATGTAGATTCACTGAAGGAAAGTATGTCCGTGTCTGATGTGGTGGACAATGAGCTGTCATCTAACCCCTGCAGAGCAGTATCTTCAGTGGTTGTGTCTGACTCATTTGTTAAGTAAATAACTTTAACTGTGCCCTTGTCTTTGATTTCTGAAGTCACTGTCAAGTTTACAAACTCATTGTCAAATTCAATGTCTCTATACTGCAGCCTGAAATTTCTTTCTTTCTTCTTTAAGGTCCTCTACTGAATTGGGTATCCCAGTGGGCAGAGTTAACTTTGATGTGTTGTCCACTCCAAGTACAACTCTCAGAGTTGCAGCCATCTTGCATTCATTCTGAAAAACAAAAACAAGACAGGTTTCTTTAACAATCATTTGTAATTACCACCAGCGTAGTGATTATTTATTTAAAATGTTATGCTGTGTTATTTCAGAAATGAGAAACGCATTACATTCTACAATTCATAAAATCTACATTTTAATATGTCAAGAAGATTGGAGTCTTTGATTTCTTCCTCTTTTATCTCATTCTTTTATGCCTTTCATTTTCTGCCTCTCTTTTTGTCTCTGTATCCTCTGCCTATTTTTACACCTCTTTTCACTTTTTCCTTTCTGCCTCATTTTTCACAGTTGCTTTTTTCTCTAGAAGTTTTATAACCAAATTTGTATAACAGCCCTATGAAATTGTTTCAGCAGTAATTAAAGAAATCTTTTTAAATTTCAATTTCATCAGCTTTTTTATTATGAATTTCTGCATTGCCACACCTTCATAAGGTACCCACTAGTAACTATTAGTGACTGAAATCTGAAAAAAAGTTTTTAATTTACACACTGAAAAAATTACCTATCACATGTACAAATCTTTTTAAAATCACCACTTGTAGGGATCCAACTCTGTAGTCAGCCAGGATACTGGTCAGTAAGGTCCTTCAGATCAACCACTGCAAGCTCTCTTGTTGGGTGCAGCTCAAATGCTCGATAGTGCTCTCTGTACCATGAGCTCAGTTTTTTAATGATGAAACTTAAATTGTTTTTTATAGGGCTGCAACTAACGATTATTTTAATAATCGATTAATCTGTCGATTATTTTTCGATTAATCGATGAATCTGATTTTAAAAAAACACATTTTTAATTTCCGCCTCTTTATTCAGAAATAGAAGATTTGGACTGACAGAGCAAATAAGTGCACAAACAACAGGTTGCTGCTTGAATATTCTGTTAAAATAATATTAGATAAAAAACCTAAATGTTAGTCAAATAGCTTCAGTAAAACAATAAATGTACACAAAAATACATACAAATGTATGCTATACACCTGCAAAATATGTAGGCTACTTCTTTTTATAAAGTGCAAAAAAGAGGCATTTTTGTTGTTTAAGGGACCTGAGTTGTTGGAACAATAAATAAATGATAAATAAAGAAATGCAAATCAGAAAACCCAGTAACAGGATTTGTAGGATCCAGTGTAACCTGGATTAAAGGTGCGGATCATTGTAGTGAAGACTTCGTCTTCAACCGACAGAGGCCTCATGTCAGTGACGATCATGTTGAGGATGCTCTCAGTCAAGACAGCTGCTTGCAGTGGCGTACATGATGTCTTTCTCATCATGAAGCCTGTCATTGTTTGCTGTTTTCTAATGAAATGAGAAAGATTGTATAGTATGAGTATGTATTATAGCACAATTTACAACAACTCAATAATTACCTTGTTTTATTTGCAGGTTAAGGCAAGTAAGTAGCCCAAAGAGCAAAACACAAAATACATACACACACACACACACACACATATATATATAAAGTACAAGTACCATAAAAAATACTTCATTACACAAATTTGAGTAGATGTAATAAGTTACTTTTTTACAGCTAACAAGCAAACGCTAGCATCAGGCGAGCTACCAGAGAGACTAACGTTACGTTTCCTCACTTTAAAACGGAACAAACGTAGGATACTGTAGTGACTTACCCTGCTGTTGAGCTCCCTTCATCCTCATCGGTGACTCCAACATGTTTCCGTTTCAGGTGGTGCTCCCGTGCCATGTCATATCACTTTTGCAAAGCTTGCATGTTACGCATTTTTTTGTTTTGTGAAGGGTGGAGTGCTCCCACACTTTTGAGGACTTAGGTCGAACTGTTTTCTCCGTGTCGGTCATGTTTCATTTGTTGAATTTACTTTTCCTTTGAAAATACCGCCTCTGCTCTGCCTCCACCTCGCTCTGTTCAACTCGCTCTGCAGGTGGAGTCTTTTTTTTTTTTTTTTTACTTTATTTCAGTCAGCCAGCATTGACAAAGCTCTGCAGGTGAAGTAAACGGCTCCGCGACATGGTGAGTGATGCATAAATCGCGTGACACAACGAATCGATAATGAAATTCGTTGCCAACACTTTTAATAATCGATTTTTATTGATTTTATCGATTCGTTGTTGCAGCCCTAGTTTTTTATAATGCACAGCTGAATTATTTCTGAGAATTCTGGCAGACTCCCACATGATCCATGTACAACTATCATACCTTTTTTGTATTTTATGCCATTAACTGTGACACTTTGGGCAAGGTTTACAGTAGTGATGTCAGGGTACTTCTGGGTAATTGTGTTCACAACATCCCCGTTAAGGACATCGATGGGGACTTCTGAGACTTGGACAACATCCAAGGAAGACTTTTCATTGTCAGGACGAAGCATATTATAGGCAACCATTAACTGATGCTTTGTTGCTAATGACAAAGTTACATTCTTGAAGTTATTTATATGCCTAACCACCTGCTTAAAAAAGCTGTGTTTGGCCTCGAATCGCATAGTCCATAATGATACAAGGGGACCAAAACATTTAATCATTTCTGGATAGAGTTCCAGAAAATGATGTTTGGGCAACAACTTTTGACCAGGAAAGAGTTCCTGATAACATTTTCGATGCTCTGAGATTTTGCACTCCAAGTATGCAATTGATTCTAGACTATGAACAGGGGCAACAACCAATTCTGCAATATGCAAGCTTTTCTTACACCAAAGCAGCTTACCCCTTTTCTTGAGCTGTTCTGACGTGAAGCTGATGAACTTCCTTGCTTCTGCTCTGAAATACTCCTGATTTCACTTCTTGCTCCTGAATGTCACAAAGCTGCGCTGTACAAAATCGACAGAAATATTTTCCTGAGAAACTCTCGACAAATCCAGCTAGCCCATGAGCCCCCAGATTATCAACCACGACACACTGTACTGTGCCCCTGATAAATGACCCAAGCTGTGGAATAAATAGCCCTTGCTGCTCTAAAGTCACAATATCAAGCAACAGAGGCTCAAATATTTCTTATAGCCATAAGCTTTGACATGATCACTTTTGCAAAACAGTGCTAGGTAGATTGAGGACAAGGCCGAGCTGCAACCAGGAGGCAAGTTACCTAAAATCCAATAAACTGCACAAAGTTTGTGTTTCTTGCGTGATGTTCCCAATGGATTGCAAATCTCAAAGTCATCGATGTACAAACATAGGGAAATCCTTAAATCCTCACATGAAAAGAAAGGATTGTCTTTGTGATACTTGCCATCCTGAAAACATGCATAGTGGTGAGGATTTGCAGAACAGGCTGTATGATTATCAACAAGCTTATCAACGATATCTTTACGTTCAAGTAATTGCTGTAGAGACTTCAGTATGGGAACATACTGAAAGGTTTTGTTGGACCTTGCCTCTAGTACATACTCAACAGGTTCCACAACCTTAAAATTTTCCTTGTAGAACTGTTTACATTTGAAGGCTGATGCTAGAGGACCTCCCCTAGCTATACCTTTACCAAAGGATTATTAGTAGAAATGGCAAGAGTGAGTTCATTAATTATGGACTGATTTACCTGAAGTTTATGCTTTTTTAGAATGTCAAGAGCTGTACTGTGTAATACAGGCACTGCAGCAGAGGTAAAAATGAAATGTAACTCCTCAAGTAACTCATCAATAGCTGAGCTTGGTACATGTGACAAGATCTCTAGTTTCAAAATGACAGATGCCAATTTTTGAGTTATTGTGTCTTGCAGGTTCTCATTTGGTGCATCAGCTTCAATCAAATTATGACAATCTAAGTCAGAAGTAATTTCTCCAAGATCAGTTGAATGTTCTTCAGATAGCTGATGCTCACTATTTATATCACCACTTTTCACTACTTCAACTTTAAAGTCTTTTACGGTGCAATTTGCATGCTTCCTACTTTTATGGGATTTGAAAGTAGCATATAAATGAACAGTTCTGATATATACAAGTTACTGTTTCATGACGTCTCAAATGGTTGTTGATATGAGAAAAGTATTCTCTACTAGATGATATTTCACTTCCAGGACACAAAAGGCATGTAAATATTACTAGTTCTACACTTTTTTTTTTCATTATGTAAAACATCAACATGACATCTACTCAAATGTGTTTTAAGAGCATTCCATGTTTTGAATGAGCATGGGCATTCATAGTATGTGCATGGATATGAGCGTCTCTGACCATAATGGCCATGCTTCAACCTTTAGTGTTTTAATAATTGGTACCTTGTAGACACACTTTCAGAGCACTGTTTGCATCTCCACATTCAGAGCCTAAAAAAGGGGAAAAAAGAAAAAAGAGATGGTAGTGTCAATGATCAGCAATTACATAAACTCTAAAAATGTATTATTTCTAAACAGTAGGTATTGTTACACAATGTGAGTCCCTTACAAATCTGTATCATTAAGTAATCATCATCATTAAGTAATAGATTTAATGAGTAAAGAATTTTTACAACTACATTTGAGTCTCTGGCTTTGCATCCATCAGGTGAGACACTTGCTGACAGAAAATTTATTTTTAGCCTTTATAAGAAAAGTATGTAAGGATATAAGCATTTTACAATACAAATTCAAAGGGAGCTGAAGCCCACAAGGGCTCCTCCGGCTGTCCAGTTTTATGCAAGTACATAAATGCCGTTTTAGGTCACAATTCTATGAATATCATTTGATCGTTTTTAAATCACATTTTCTGTAAGTTACTTGAACAAAAAAATATTTTTTTTGTCAAATTACACCCGGGACATGCTGCCTGCTTTGCGAGTGCTTCTTCAGGAGACTTGACAGAGAACGCGCGAACCGGAAACAAGTGCCTGGTGTCTGTTTATGTAATATTATTTTATTATGCTATCATTATGACTATCCTTGGGAAAAGCGCGCATCACCCGCAAAAACTCTCAACATGGCTCGCACCAGCCGGGAGGCTCTGCAGCGGCTCTTCCCTGTTGACTGTTAACACAGGCGTGTGTCCCGCGCGTAATTATATTATTTCAAGACTTGGCTTATAATACTGCAGCCTGACGTATTTTGTTCATGTTCAATGTCGCGCTTACCTGTGGCTATGCGTGATATATCAGGCTAATGTTAGCTATAAAAATCAAATCCCCAACACATGACAAACATGTTAAAACACAAACGTAACAAAACTCACACAGAAGGCTCAACACGTCGTTACTGCAGCTTTCAACACAAACGGGAGTGGAAAAATATCACGAAAACAGTTTGCAAATTAAGCTAGCAATAAACTGTTTTTAAATAAAAATCAAAATACACTACCGACTGCATAAAGACTGATAAATACTTATGGTCGTTTGTCAGAAATGTACCGTTTCATTCCATATTAATAAATAAAACAATATACTTACCAAATCATTGACGATGGTGATTTTCATGAGGGCACAGAGCATGTGGAAAATGGCGTCCGTCTTCCCTGGGCTCGCGAGTACTGCGCATGTGCGAGACTGCTAGAGCGCGCGAACCGGAAAGCGCTTCAGATCAAAGACTAGTATGTTGGAAGTAAGATGGTTATGTTGGTTTGAATCTGTGGTATTTTGTAGCCCTGACATCTCATATTATTATTTTAATGCAATGAAACCTGCTTATTTTGACTGTGAAAACTCAAAACTAATAGTAATTTCACCATTAAAAAAAGTATGTAATACAAACAACATCAGTGTTTCATTTCTTAGAGTGTACAATGCAGCCACAAATACTGTACGTGTTATGAGTTTCCAGGTTGTCTTTACCAGGGATGTGTCAAATGCCACATAGAGAGTGACATGAACCCAGTCATCAAGGTTCCCTTTACGGTCTCTTTAGTGAGAAGGTGGCTGCCTTAGAGTCACAGTATGGTATGCATGCTGTTGTGATATGGGAGTGTGAATCAGAATCAGAATCAGACTTTATTGCTAAGTAAGTTTGCACATACAAGGAATTTGTCTTGGTATATCAGTGCTTGTTGAGGAGCCCATTTGCAGACGGGAAGAAACTGTTCTTGTTAGGTTAGGTAAAGTAACTTCATTAGTACCCTTAGGTAGATTTGTTTTGCAGCCAGTAAGATCATGGCATCCATTTATAACACAAATAAAATGCAGATACAACATTAAAGACCTACCAGACATGTTAAAAAGTTCCTCAAAAAAATTTAAAAGCAATAAAACAATAAAAACAAGTAAATGATAATGATAAATGTACTCAAAGTTCCCCTAACCAAGGTTGGTTGATAAAGTCACAGGTAAATCACTTCTGGAGTTAAAAGTTAAAATATAATAATAAATAATATAAATAAATAAATATGTGCAAAATCTACCTACAGCTTATTCAGTGCTGTTACGGCAGCTGGAATAAAGCTGCTTCTGTATCGCTTTGTTCTACTTCTTGGGACTAAAAACCTCCGGCCAGACGGGAAGCAACTGAAACTTGACATGTAGGGGTGAGAGACATCGTTAAAAATGGAAAAAGCTATCCACTTAACCTGTTTGCTATGCAGAAATGCTTGCCAAGTAGTTGACTGGGGCGGCTGTGGCTCAGGAGGTAGAGCAGTCGCCCACCAATCAGAAGGTCGGTGGTTCGATTCCCAGCTCCTCCAGTCTGCATGCCGAAGTATCCTTGGGCAAGATACTGAACCCCAAATTGCCTCTGATGTGTGTGCATCGGTGTATGAATGTGTGTGAATGGGTGAATGTGATCTGTAGTGTGAAGCGCTTTGAGTGGTCGAAAAGACTAGAAAAGCGCTATATAAGTACAGTCCATTTACCAATAAAACATGGTCATTATGGTTCGATCAATGTTAAAGTTCAACAGTTTCCTCACACAATACAAACGCTGTTGAGCCTTTCTACACACTGCTTCACAGTTAGCTTCAAAGTTCAGTTTTGAATCAATAATGGTCCCAAGGTATTTATAAGTTTGCACATATTCAATGGCCTGGCCTTTAATTACAGTGGCTTCATTCACCTGAGGCCTCTTCCTGTAGTCAATTACCATATCTTTAGTGTTAGATATGTTGAACTAAAATCAGAATCAGACTTTATTGCCAAGTAAGTTTGCACATACAAGGAATTTGTCTTAGTATATTGGTGCTAAAGTTATAGTAAAAGAAAAGAGCGAAAAGCAAGAACTATATTTACAAGAAACATAAATATATATACAAGGAGCATAAATATACATAATTAAAATGTAAAGTGTAAAGTGTAGAGTGCAAATGTTTGAAGGTGGCAGTGATTGACCGGATGTGCGTTAATGTATCTCATAAATGTACGTTAATGTAACGTGTAGTGGTGGGTGGGGGGATATAGTCTGTGACAGTCTGTGTGTGTGTATGGGGGGGGGGGGCTAGATCTTGTTGAGGAGCCCAGTTGCAGAGGGGAAGAAACTGTTCTTGTGGCGTGAGGTCTTGGTTTTGATGGACCGCAACCTCCTGCCACAAGGGAGTGTCCTGAACAGTTTGTGACCAGGATGAGAGGGATCAGCCATGATCTTTCCTGCCCGCCTCAGGGTCCTGGAGGTGTACAGGTCCTGGAGAGAAGGCAGGTTACAGCCATTCACCTCCTCCATCACCATCTGGTACACTGCTGCTACTGCCAGGGACAGAGGCAGACTGCAGCGTGTCATCCGGTCTGCTGAGAAGGTGAATGGCTGTAACCTGCCTTCTCTCCAGGACCGGATGACACGCTGCAGTCTGCCTCTGTCCCTGGCAGTAGCAGCAGTGTACCAGATGGTGATGGAGGAGGTGACGATGGACTCAATGATGGAGGTGTAGAAGTGCACCATCATTGTCCTTGGCAGGTTGAACTTCTTCAACTGGCGCAGGAAGTACATCCTCTGCTGGGCCTTCTTGATCAGGGAGCTGATGTTTAGCTCCCACTTGAGGTCCTGGGTGATGATAGTCCCCAGAAAAGGGAGGGACTCCACAGTTCTGACTGGGGAGTCACACAGGATGATGGGGGAGGGTGAAGCTGTGTTCTTCCTGAAGTCAACAACTATCTCCACTGTCTTCACAGCGTTAAGCTCCATGTTGTTTTCACTGCACCACGTAACCTGCTGATCAATCCCCCTCCTGTAGGCAGACTCATCCCCACCAGAGATGAGCCCAATGAGGGTGGTGTCGTCTGCAAACTTCAGGGGTTTGACAGACTGGTGATTGGAGGAGAGAACACAGCCTTGAGGGGAGCCTGTGCTGATGGTCTGAGAGTCGGAGATGTGTTTTCCCAGCCTCACATGCTGCCTCCTGTCCGACAGGAAGTCTGTGATCCACCTGCAGATGGAGTCAGGCACGCTCAGCTAGGAGAGCTTGTCCTGTAGCAGTGCTGGAATCATGGTGTTAAAGGTGGAGCTGAAGTCCACAAATAGGATCCTGGTGTAGGTTCCTGGGGAGTCCAGGTGCTGCAGGATGAAGTGGAGGGCCATGTTGACTGCATCGTCTACAGACCTGTTGGCTCTGTAGGCAAACTGCAGGGGGTCCAGGAGTGGGTCGGTGATGGATTTGAGGTGGGACAGCACAAGGCGCTCAAATGACTTAATTACCACAGAGGTCAGGGTGACGGGTCTGTAGTCATTAAGTCCTGTGATCCTTGATTTTTTAGGGACAGGGATGATGGTGGAGGCCTTGAAGCAGGCTGGCACACGTGAACACTGGAGACAGCTGAACAGCGCAGTGCTTCAGGGTGGATGGAGAGACAGAGTCTGGCCCAGCTGCCTTGCGGGGGTACTGTCTCTTAAAGAGTCAAAATGTGGGGGCGCCCCCATAGCCGAATGGTTGGGGCGCGTACCACGTGGGCCTAAGTGCTCTGAGCAGCTGGCCCCCGGATCGACTTCCGGTCTGGCCGGATCTTTACTGCGTGTCATTCCCCCACTCTCTCTCCCTGTTTCCTGTCTCCTCTCCACTGTCCTGTCAATAAAGGTGAAAAAAGCCCAAAAAAATAACGTTAAAAAAAAAAGAGTCAAAATGTGAGGCTGGATTGTGTTAAAAGCAGATGAAAAGTCCACAAACATGTCTAACAGAGTTAGACTCTGTGGGGCCTATATGCAAACTGCATGGGATCCAATGCTTGTTCTGTTTGCCTCAGAATCTCAGACATGACCAGCTTCTCTAAAATCTTCATTACAACTCGGGTAAAAAAAAATCATTCAGAAGTTTTGGGCTGTTGCGTTTAGGAACAGGAATAACAACAGCATCTTTCCAAAGGCTGGGGACATGTTGTGTCTGCAAGGACTTATTAAAATTATGATAAAATACAGGACTCAGTTCTTTAACACAAGATTTAAGTAAACGACCACAGATATGATTAGGGCCATGTTTTTTGTTTACTTTTACCGAAAGGAAGGCTTTTTCAACATCCTGTCGGGTAATGTTAAAATGCTGATTGTCCCTGAGGTTATGGCTTAGTTCCAGAACTTCTTTGCTAAAATCAAAGGTATCAAAACAACAATAAAAACAATTAAGAGCAAAAAGTCCCAGTCAGTGCAGTCATAACATTCCTGCAGGCAGAGAACTGACTCTTCTGACCAGACCTTTATCTCCTTAGTTGCTGCTTTTTCTCTTTTTAATACTGTTTTATACATAGGTAGTAGATGCACACAATTATGATCAGCAGAGCCCAGGAGTAGAAGTGGAAAAGATTTGTATGCGTCACTGACCCATAACAGAGATCCAGTATTATTATTATTATTATTAGTACCAAAAAAGTCACCCACAACCAGCCTTAATGACTACCGCCCTGTTGCCTTCACACCTGTAATTATGAAGTGCTTCGAGAGACTGGTTCTCCGGTACGTCAAAGACTGTCTCCCATCCACACTCGACCCCCACCAGTTCGCATACCGGGCAAACAGATCCACAGAGGACGTCATCACCATTGCTCTGCATGCTGTGCTGAGCCACCTGGAGCAACAGCAGAGCTATGCCAGGATGCTCTTTGTGGATTACAGGTCGGCATTCAACACAATCATCCTGGATATCCTGACCACCAAACTGGTCACCTTGGGCCTCCCCCCTCTCACATGTACCTGGATCAAGGACTTTCTGACCACCACAGTGGTAAGACTGATCTCAAAGGGAGACGAGACAGTCTACAGAGAGGAGGTCCAGAAACTAACGACCTGATGTACAGACAACAACCTGGCACCGAACACCACAAAAACAAAGGAGATCAATACTTCAGGAGGAATAGAGCTGACCTGCCCCCCCTCTACATCAACGGCGAGTGTGTGGAGAGGGTCCACACATTCAGGTTCCTGGGAGTCCAGATCTCTGATGACCTCTCCTGGATGCACAACGTCTCAGCGGTCATAAAGAAGGCAGAGCAGCGTCTACACTTCCTGAGAGTCCTCAGGAAGAACAACCTAGACAGGAAGCTGCTGCTGACCTTCTACCACTCATCCATCAAGAGCCTGTAGACGTACTGTGTTTCCACCTGGTACAGAAGTTGCACTGAGGCAGACAGAGCAAGGCTTCAGAGGACAGTCAAGGCAGCACAGAGGATCGTTGGCTGCCTTCTCCCCTCCCTGACGGACATCTACACCACCCGGTGCCTCAGCAGAGCTCAGAACATCATCAAAGACAGCTCACATCCTGGTTCCCAACTGTTTGACCTGTTGCCCTCTGGCAGGCACTACAGGTGCATCAAAGCTAGGACAAACAGACTGAAAAACAGTTTCTTCCCAAGAGCCATCACCACCTTGAACTCTCACATACAACGGCCCCCACCATCAGCATAACATAGACTGTGCAATATGCCTCACTCTGTGCACTTTAATTATTTAACTATTTAACTGTACAACCGTCCTGTGCAATACAACACACCTGTGCAATACATTCACATTTATGCCTTCTTATACCTCATTGTATATAGAGTTGCACTGTCTTTTATCTTTTTTATATATTTTGTTTCTGCATATTTTGTATGTTTGCACTGAAAAGGAGAAGCTCTCCAATCTTGTTGTACTTTCAGTATAATGACAATAAAGGGCATTCAGATTCAGCATTCAGATTTTATCCTGTCTGGTTGGACAAGTTTCTGAGTGACTTTTTGAGAGAAACGTGGTTAAAATCACCCAGAATGAAGTTTGGTGCATCTGGTGAGATGGACTGCAATTTCGGCACCACATCAATTGCCCCGCTTCCTGCTCCTGTTCTTCTTAAAACTGTTCGATTTGTTAAAATCTCTTCGGATTAACTCCGGAAATTGTAACGTGAGATCAGTTGGTTGAGTCAAAGTAGCAAAGTTGAGCTGCAGCAGCGCGTCCCTGATGTATTGAGTCCTGATGGTTCTCACCAGGCCCACTGCCCTGTCAACATGGCAGATAAACAGCCAATAAAGAAGAATCCACACCATGGCGGATTATAGAATATCCATACTTGATAGGTGGAACTAAGAGCACTGAATCACTTCTCATAAAATTGTAAAAACAGGTAGATAAAAACAATAAAGACACACGAAAGGACGCCAGCTCTCACTCACTGCTGGTCACTGCGTGCGCATGCGCCCAAGCAAGATATATGTGGCGTGAGGTTTTGGTTTTGATGGACCACAACCTCCTGCCAGAAGGGAGTGATGATCCGTGGTGAGAGTCAGAGATGTGTTTTTCCAGCTTCACATGCTGCCTCCTGTCCGAAAGGAAGTCTGTGATCCACCTATAGATGGAGTCAGGCACACTCAGCTGGGAGAGCTTGTCCTGTAGCATACCTGGAATGATGGTGTTGAAGGCAGAGCTGAAATCCACAAACAGGATCCTGGCGTAGGTTCCTGGGGAGTCCAGGTGCTATAAGATGAAGTGGAGGGCCATGTTGACTGCATCGTCTACAGACCAGTTGGCTCTGTAGGCAAACTGCAGGGGGTCCAGGAGTGGGTCAGTAATGGTTTTGAGGTGGGACAGCACAAGGCTTCATTACCACAGAAGTCAGGGTGACGGGTCTGTAGTCATTAAATGCGATGACACTACACCACAAGGTTGATTGTAACAATGATGAAAAAAATCATTATTTTGATTTCACCAGCCTTTACCCAACAGTTCAATCTAAAAAAGAATACCCAATTGGTCACCCGCAAATCATTTATGAAAACTTTAACAGAATTGAAAATTATTTTGGTTTTGTCAAGTGCACTGTGTTACCACCAAGAGGCCTGTATCACCCTGTCCTGCTCTACAAGTGCCACAACAAACGCATGTTCCCACTGTGCTGCACATGTGCTGAACAGCAAAGTCAAAATGGTGAGTGCAGGCACAGTGACAGCGCCACACAGCTGTTGGACACATGGGTGACATTTGAGCTTGAAAAGGCTCTGCAGAAAGGGTACCAAAATGCCTGCGTTGATGAGGTGTGGCATTTTCCTAACAAGACAGACATGTTGTTTGAGGAGTATGTCAAAATATTTCTAAAATGCAAACAGCAGGCATCCGGTTACCCAAAACACACGAAAACTCCTGAGGATCAGCAAAAATACATTGCTGATTATGATGAAAAGGCCATCATGTGAGTTAATTACAAATCCCGCCAGATTCACACAACTGTTATTTAGTGACCATTATGATGTGAGGCAGTTCTGTTTTATCTCCGATGATGTGGCCATGGTTCAGTGGCACTATGCTGACTGTAGTGAGTCCTGGGTAAAGGATGTAAATGTGTTTGGATGTAAAAGTGCCATGACTACCGCATAACCATAGCATCATTATAGCCCAGATTAGTTTTATACATGTTAATAAACCGTGTATCAATTTTTTTCAATTTATTTATTTAAAAGGGGACAGTGCAATTTCATAAAACACATGATTATACATGGTCAAAAAAGCCAGAATTAGCCAGAAGGCCAGTTTTCATCTGTAGTCCCCTGGCCATGATGTAAAAAGGCAATAAAATACATCTACAAAAAAAAAATAAAAATACAAACAATAAAATACATATACAAACACTTGCTATACAATTAAAAAACGACATCACAACATGACATTTGATCACAACATCACAACAGGCTTATCTTTTAATGTTGGCAACTGTATGTATTGATAAGCCACATTTTCAATTTTTTTGTGAAGGCCTTGTATGTTGTAACCAGTTTAACCTCCTCAGGTACTGAGTTCCACACACTCACGCTCCTTACTGACCAGGCCGACTTACTGAAAGTGCTCCTGCTCAGAGGAATGTAACAGTCACCTCTGACAGAGCCTCGAGTGACACGTTCAAGGCTGTTTCTTTGGCTGATGAACTCTGCCAGAGGATCAGGAGCCAATTTATGCAGTGCTTTATAAATCAATTTTAAGTCTGCAAATGTGTGAAGACTGTCCCAGTTTAAAATACTGTATTTTTTTTTAATTGCACAGTGATGATAGTGCCTAGGTTT
This sequence comes from Lates japonicus, assembly GCA_033238685.1. NCBI lineage: Eukaryota > Metazoa > Chordata > Actinopteri > Centropomidae > Lates > Lates japonicus. The sequence continues at coordinate 8,881,356 of BRZM01000033.1, read as the reverse complement.
CTTATTCATAACTTTAATTGCTTGTTTATACAAGACTTCCGATGGTTTTTGTGCACTCTGACCAGCCTGGGACCAACTGGTTAGGCAATAGTTGAAATGACTGAGAATCATCGAATGCAAGTACATTTTTGCAGCTTCAGTTGACATTTCATTTCGAATTGCACAAAAATTTGCGAGATTTATAACAGACTAAGAACAACATACAATAACTAAATATAACTATATAAAAAAACCTCTGCACTTGACAGACTAGTAGTTGAAGCCAGTTTGTCACCTGATAGACACCTTACAGTCTCCGATGCGCTTGGAATGGAGGGGGTGGGGCGGGATGGGGGGGTGGGGTAGTCATATCACTCTATAATGGGACAACTAGCAGTGTTTTCCAAAGGAAAGATTGAATTAAGTACATTGGGCCTCATGCAGATTTGATCTTAAGCCTCTAGAAACTTGGCTTTAGTTGTTGTTTAAACTATTTCACAGATTATGTGGGTGTGGCAGATCACATTTTGATTGACAGCTCCTTCAGGAGCCCCAACACAGAAGTTAAGTACTGCTGTGTGTGGTTTAAGTGTATGCTATATTTAGAACATTTTCACAGATTTACTTTGCTGCCAGCCATTTTCAGCAGGGAACTGAATCCACCACCTGTGCTGTCTTCACAGCCACAAAGACTCCTTTGAAAAAACAATCATTTTACAGCGCAGAACACAGGAATTGCTAGACTATCGCCACCTTGATCAGTTACTTTGTGTTATTCTGCAACTTCAGTGTTTTTACAGGCTAGTTTGGATCTGAACGATCATTACGATCATTGAGGCAGCAGTGGTCCAGCAACTGCTGTGTCCTTTTTTTGCTGTGGCGAAGCTGAACCACTATCTATTTTGATACATGTTTATGTTAAATATGGCAACCTTTTATGATGACCCAAGAGAAGCTGTTTTGTTGTTGTGTGGTATTATGCTAAAAAAGCACCTTTGCTCAAAATCAAATCACCATTAGGGGGCAGGGGTTGGGTTAAGGCTTTTTTGGTGAGCCGGTCTGCTGGGAATGCACCCCTTTGCTCTCTCCCACTAGTAGTGGGAAGCAGGGATACTTTTTAGGCATAACACCAACACTAGCAGGACCTGTTTTCACCCAAAGGAGTTTGTGGTCATTCTCAAAAAAGGGACATGACGTATGCCTGCTGTCATGTATACTGTATATTAATTTCTCTGTCTCTCTCTCTTTTCTTTTTTTTCCTTCCCTCTTGTATACAGTACCCCTTGGCTGGCAGTGCAGTAACAGTTCTGAAGAGGGCCTTCCTGCGGCTGAACTGATCTCGCATGACCATTTTTGCCCAGGAGCTGGCTGTCCTAGTGTTCACAAAGGAGGTCCTTGTACAGTCCACCCTGACTGGAAAGTCTGTAAAAAGGGGGACCCTAGAAAAGGCAGCTAGATGTTGCCAAAGTGCAGGCCATAACAGGTAGGTAATTCTCTTGAGTTATATTTAGTCTATTAACAAAGCTTCTGTGATTTTTAATGTAGCAGGATCACATAGTCATGGGAAACCAACCACCAGTAATTGTTTAATATATGTTTGACTGTGTACTGGGAGAAATATTGGCATACCACACTGATACAGTTCCTCACTGCTAATCCCGAGTCACTGTTAAAAAAAAGTACATTGGTTCAGTATAGGGCTGCAGCTATCAATTATTTTAGTGATCGAGTATTCTACATCCATCCATCCATCCATTATCTATACCGCTTATCTGTTAAGGGTCGCGGGGGGGGGGGGGGGGGTGGAGCTTATTCCAACTGTCATTGGGCGAGAGGCGGGGTACACCCTGTATGGATCGCCAGGAGTATTCTACAGATTATTCCAACTGATTAACTGAGTAATCGGATAAGAAATACTTTTGCTTTATTAAATAGCGATCGTAAATGTACAAGAAAAAATAAGACAAGTCTCCTAAAATGAACAACTAATTGGTTTCCTTTTTAAAAAGAAATCGCTTTTTCTCAAGGAATCGTTTCAGACCTAGTACAGTACAGGATGTGTCAGACAGTCTCATGTAGTATCTCAAATAGAACAAACTATTATATGAATAAGTTGTGTGACCTCATCTCTTATCTATTCTGTTAACAGATACTGTTCTCCAGGAATTTCCACAGACAAGTGCCTCTGATGTGCGAGCAGCCCTCAGATGCAAGTGTAATAATGAGCAGTTCAGAAAAAAAAAGGGACATAATGTGTAGTGTGTGTGTTTGTGCATAGAGGATGGGGGGGTTGCAAAAATGTTGATGTTTAAAATGTTGATGAAACAAGCCTGTGTTTACATTTTGCCAGGCAAAGGTACCACAAATAGTGTGTTAGCCAGTTAAAAAGGGGCAGGGTTTTTTCTATAGATAATTTTATTTTTGACCTCCAGTGGCTTCCAGACTTAACAGAATCTTTGTACTTGGTTTTAAAGAGACACATGGTCTTGTTTTATTTTTCTAATACGGAACCATGTTAATAAAACATATTATCTCATTCACATTAATTAATGACTGTGTTCAGGTCATGTATTTTAATGGCCTTGAAAATTAACAAAATTAACTGCTAAGTGTACTTTTTTATTAATTGAAATAAGCTGAAAGTATAACTGAGCATACTGTGACTAAAATAGGACTATATTAATGGTATATTATATGCTCTCTTATTGAGCATGTATATTAGTACATACACAGCTTAACAACAATTTAAGTACACTTAAGTATACTTTTAGTTGTTCAATTTTAGCACATGAAAGTACACTAAATACACTTCAAATTGTGTTTTTTTCCTACAATTTAAATAAAATTTACAAAATTAAATGTTCCAAAAATAGCAAACTTCAAGTTAACTAATCATTTAATAATACACTTAAGGTATACTGGTGATTCGTCTGGCTGCAAGTACACCCGAGTATGCAAAAATTTAATATACTTATGCATATTTATGTTTCAACAGGGAGAAAATTCTCCCTCACAAAAAAGCGATCAAAACAATGTACGCAATATTTTGGTAAGTGAACCTATTGTAATGTAATATTAATTGTGAAAATCCCTTATTTTGGTGACCATTCACATTTATCTGTCACAGTATTTTGCTGTTCATGTGCCATTCGACTCCCGGCACTGCTAACCTAAATTCTGTCCTGTCGATTGTATGAACTTGATAGGTCAGTACAGTGGAAAAAACTTAATCTGCACTGTGATGTTGCTGACATTACCCATATCCTTCAGCCGAATACTAGCCACGCCTGTCCTCTGATGTGGTCGTAAGGCACCATTAATGTGAGTCACATGACAGGGCAGCCTCTCCGACTGATCTGACACGCGTCTAAAAATCATGGTAAGCAGTTTTCAAAATAGAATATTATTCTATTCATTCGCATGTTTCCTTTGGATACCTACTTGTGTTCACTTTCGGTCAGTTGAGCAACCTATCTCAAGAGTCTTAAGCGATTCTAAAATTAGACTTGTGTATGATTGTTACTGTGGCCTAACATCAGACAGCGGCTAGCAAGGCTAACAAGCTACCAACCGATTGCAAGGGTGTAGCTACGTGTTTTACTGAAACGTTTATTTTACTCACGTTATCAGCAAGGCACATAGTCATGCAACATTCCATATTATGTGTTGAATTAAATGCGCCAATAACAACCTCTGGTATTTCCGTAACAAAACAGGTGACAGTGTAACAACTAACGCTAGCCGTTATTAGCGTGCTCTTCCGCTTTGCTGTGTCATATTGTACTGTCGTTAAATGTTATGGCCTGAGCTCCGCTCCGCATAAACAAGTGGTAAATGTGTCTGCTGTTAGCAACAAGGCTACCTCCCCTTTTTAGTATAAGAGTGTAGGTTTGATTTTGACATTGGTGGGGACATACATGCGTTCCGCACGGACTCCAGACCGCCACGTAACATTTATCACAATACTGAACCTTACTACTAACATATCACCATGTGACCCTGCCTCTCCACCTCTGTCTGAGCTACTGCATGATTGGATTGCATCTGTCATCTGGCAAATAAACGCACAGATAAATGACATGTGAACAGTCAGGAAAAAACATTTATTATACATTATATATTTATTAAAACATTATCATTTAGTTGAGGTGTTGACTCTATGCATTAGCAATTGAGAAAATATTTTATGTAAGTGTAGTGGAGAGAACACTGCTCTGTCTGGTAGGGGCTGGTTCAGGGTTGGATCACCAGGTTCACACTGGGGTGCCGGCCAGAGCACCACCACAAAATAACAGACTGAGAGACTGATGTGCTGTTGTCTTTCCTCCTTACTTCATGGGTAGCATCACATACAGGGTACGACTGGGTGAGAGAGTGGATGTGTGGGTGTGTGTGTGGGTATATGTGTGTGGTTTTCCTATAAAAAGAATAACAGAATACATCTTAGTACAGGAAGAATAAACATATCCATGAATTAATTCAACCTAAATAATATCATCAGTCTAATATAAACAAACAACAATTAAACATTTCTTAACTTATTTCACTATCAAGTCACCATCTACCTTGGCATAAAACTTCCGGTAGCCGGACAGGCATGACGCTTTTAGTGTGAAATCCACCGCATGCTATTTCCGGTGGCTAGTTGGCGTCAACTTTAAACACCGGTGATAAGCATAACTCTAGTTATTCTGCATTTTAGCACAGCGATAACACACTCCGAGCAGCACCTCACCCAGCGGAGGGATGCTCAAACACAATTCAAAGCAAACACAACATATGTATACCCGATGCGCAGGGACAGGTGAGCTAGGTGGCTATGTAGCAGGGACACAGAGCCGACACGGCAGGTAATCAGAGCGATTCGACTTCAAGCTCTCATCTAGATCAATCCATACAGGTTCTGCACACCGACACATACTACAGGTCATACAATATTTGTACTTGTCATTCATGCACACAACTTGACTAAAGGTGCTGTACAACAGTAGCCCACGCTTGACTGAGATTGGCACACACGCTTGACACACTAACTTTTTCTACTGTGTCACTCGTGATATAGCCAACCCCTGAGCTGGCTCAACCCCAGTAAACTAAACTATAACCTGGTGACTTTGGGGCCTTTTCTACAGTAAATGATTTATCGTAAAGAAGCTTCTTATTATTGCTGGTAGAAACCTAAATAAATACATCAAACCTTGGTTAAATATTACAGGTCTTAATCATATTAAAACTTAGTAAGTTTGTCGAAAAGAATGAGATACTAGTGTTGATGAAGTCCTCTTACGGTTCTGTTTTTTGTCATTCAGTCCAGTCCAGTGGAGCAAAGTCAGCTGCTGAGTAACTTGGACTGGTTAAATATAGCAGTTTCAAGTTCAAAACGTTATATAGCATTGCGCTAATGACTGTCTTGATTTATTCTGCAGAATTTGTTTGAAAATTATTTATCAAGATTCAATAAGTTGTGTTTTCATCCTCCTTTAACAGCCAACCACACAGCAGTCTCCCCAGGATGAACAGGAGAAGCTTCTAGATGAAGCTGTGCAGGCTGTCAAAGTCCAGTCTTTCCAGATGAAGCGATGCCTGGTAGGATGAATTCAGTTTGTTATAACTATAATTATGGTTGTGACAGTTATTTAAATAATTGGTTTTTGGCCCTGTTTTGTTTATTGCACCTCTTGTGACAAGTTAACCAACCTTAAGGACCCCTTTGCTGATTGCTGAGTGGAAACTACTGGCATTGTTGGTGTACTTTTTGAATTTCATATATTGGTTTTCTATAGGAAAAAGAATTCTCTATCATAAATGAAGGAGGCATAATTATTTATGATTATTCAAGTCATTCATCTGTTTGATAATGCTCAATAAACAAAGCGGGGCAGCCAGTTGTGGCCCTGGTTGTTTTGTTAATTTATTGATCATGTAGGAATGTGAAACAAATTAGTAATTAAGGCTGATTACCAGGATTAATTTTAGAGGCACTATTCATTCATACTATTGGTTATCTGTACCAAAGAGCAATTTTTTTTTTTACTGTTTTGATAAATTGAAATGTTTTGGTTGTGAATATTTAGTATGCTCATCATCAGAGTGTGTTGTGTGGTCTGCAGGACAAGAACAAGCTGATGGATGCTCTGAAGCATGCCTCTAATATGCTGGGTGAGCTGAGGACTTCCATGCTCTCTCCAAAGAGTTACTATGAGCTCTGTATCCTTTACAGTTGTAGGATAAGCACACTGGAAGTCGCAGTAAGATAGATACAAGGCTATGTAATGATGAATTTTTGCTCACTTCACAAAACTTTGTGGCACTGATATTATTGCAATAGTAGACAGCTAAATTTTGTGTTCAGTGTTATCTTAACATGTTTCAAGATTCAAGATTAAAGATTTTTTTATTGTCAATTATGTGCAGGACATACAGAAAAATCGAAAAAACGTTTCTCTCTTAGTAAAAGAAGAAAATAGAATTAAAAAAAATATATATAAAGATGTATATAACATATACAAAATAGAATAAAAATCCAAATAACAATAAAAATGTATAAAAAATAAAACATACAAAATATACTAAAGTATACAAAATATGTAACTCAAACCTATATACAGCAGAGGCGGTAGTGCAATGTGGTAGCAGCTTTGACTGTCCAAGAGCTAGTGCAGGCCTTTCTCTATACAGTCTTGGTTCTAGCACCATAGCAACAGCAAAATAGTCATTTTCAAGTAGTCATTTGACTGTTATTTCCTTTCTGTAAATTCAAAACTCCAGGGAACAAAAGACACTTGATGAGACAGCTCCTTTTTTGACTATGCCAAATATGATGCACAGCTGGCTCAGCCTTAGAGAAAAAGCACCTCATGTCAATTGCTTGATATAAATATATGAATAAGATTGATAGTGTACATTATTAGACATCCATGACTGGTGCCTATGCAACAAACCATCCAGCTAGCAATGTACCAAATCCTCATGACTGTCAACCTAATGCCGATCATTAAGATTGAGCCTAACTGGTGCAGGCCCACCAGACACTCAACTGTGACCTCCCCACCAAGGCTCAGCAAGAAATTGGCCCTGTCTTAACTTATTCAAGGCTATGTGATAGCCTCGTAATAGGCCATTCACATATATGTACCCAAAAGCTGGGAAGGTCTGTTGCTCAGTTTGAATGACACCAGGTGTCGTAGCCCAGTGTAACTGCGGAGCTACAGTGGCACTACAGGGGAAAGCAGATAAAGGCTCCCCTTAATGCAAATGTCCTATGATGCAGTGCCAGCAACAACCAGGTGAGAACCAATTGTGCACTTGTCAGTGTCTTCAGAAACAGTAGAGTTGTTTAATACATGCTTCCAGTGCAGATGCAAGATGCTGCTACTCAGTCTTGCCTGCTTGAGCACCATTGTTGCATTAAAGTGGTTACACCAACATGTACAGTGAAAAGGTACTCTGTACTTGGGAACCAAACTGTACAAAAAGAAATGGACAATGGTAGCTATTTTAGAACTGTCCAGTCGGAGCAGAGGGTGTAAATTGTAAATTTCGTGCTCAGCTCAACACTCATGCAGTGTAGGTTTCATGAGAAGCCAGAGATTCCTAACTTCTTCTGTACAGTTGAAATCAACACAAGGGTTAATGGATCACTCTTACACCATGTCTATACAGGAGTTGTAGTGTTTTGTATTTAACCTTGCTTTAAATGTTACTTGGTCCTTCCTTGTCAGATTTTTGTCCTGACATTTTTTGAATAGTGAATTGGGTGCTTACTGAAGCCAATATGTACAGTTGCCAGTTTGATGCATGGAATTACATGATTATTGGGCTGTAAGTGCTGCCAAAAAACCTGGGTGACGATAGATGTCCCTGTGTAGACTGAAGCTGAAATTGCTGCTCTACTGACATTCCGCCAGCAGTTATTTTTACATGTGGAAAATTCATGGTGGGTTTGCACTGGTCCCTAACTGTCTTTTCAGATATGGCCATCTCTGATGAACTCCACTACCTAGAGGTATATCTGACTGATGAGTTTGCCAAGGGACGCAAGGTGGCAGATCTCTATGAACTGGTCCAGTATGCAGGGAACATCATCCCCAGACTGTGAGTATCACCTTCCATCAAACACAAAGTAGTCTCAGAGTACTTCAAGTATTTAGACCCTTTTTTAAATTGAAAAAATGTTTTTCACCGTTGCACCCTTGGGGAAACACGGTTTCCACACATCTCACATCATCAGGCAATGACATCACATGTGCAAAGCTGGGGTATTTCTGTCCATTTAAACTTAAAAAGCTTACAGTCAACAGTCAAAACAATTTGGTAACAACATTGTTGGAAAGAATGTTGGAAAAGAATGTTGTTACCATCATTCTTGCATAAGAAATATATATAAGTGTTAGGGTTAGGGTTAGTTATATATACAGTATGTTATATATATAAGTGCAGTACATTTACCATTCCCATACCCATGACCCATATCAAATATTAAGTTACACTACTCATAGCGCCTTCAGAAAGTATTCAGACTCTTTCACTTTTCTTAACACATTGTAATGTTGTAGCCTAATGCTAAGATAACAACCCCTCCCTAAAATTTTTCCCCTCACCAATCTACAGTTCCAAAACCACGTAAAGACAAAGAGAAAATAGGTTTTCAGAATTTTTTGCAAATTTGTTAAAATTTGGAAAAACTTAAATATCCAGCCAGTGACCAGGAGCCTGGCAGCCTCGTAGCTCTGGCCCTAATGCAGGGTTCCTGCGGATCCTTAAAAAGTCTTACAAGGCATTAGATTATTTAATCTGAAAATAAGGCCTTAATAAGTCTTAAAATGTCTTAAATCACTATCACAAAAGTATTTTCTTTGTTTATTTTGACATTGCAGTTTTTAAATCTCAAAATGAAACATAACGTATTAAAAATAAAATAGAATTAAAGCTGCAAGCAGTGTTGAACGGGCCCTAGCACCCTGCGCCCGTCAGGGGACAGGCAGCCCGAGCAACGTTGCTTGGGCCCTAATAATAATAATAATAATAATCTCTACAAAAACAATAGGTTTCTCGCAGCTTTGTTGCTTGGGCCCTAATAAAAACAGTTTACCGAATGCCTCATCTCACATTATGTCACGCAGATCCAGGATAGTGAATATAGGCAATAATGGAAGTATCCTGAATGAGGGCGGCAGCAATACGCCAGAGCTGCGTCTAGTCTTCTCCAACAAAAGAAAAAGAAGGGCTACACATATCTTTCTAGTGAACTGAGTTCAACATACCCAGGATATCTTTTACTTATCTGGCTTCACTAAACCTAACAACCGCGGTCTGGCTAAGTGGTCGTACCAGCCTGGTTATCAACTCGTTAAGTAAACCCAGGATTTCTTGAGTGAGTTCATGTGAATGTTGTCAGAACCATGAATAAAGTACTAAATATGATAAGAGGAGAAACAATGATACCGGCAGGTTAACATTTGTTGTTAACATTTAACAAGGTGAATTGTGAACAATATGATCACATGACTAGGATAGAAACGTGAGGCCTGTACTACGAAGCAGGATTAGAGGTTAACAAGGTAACTTCAGGTTTTGTTCTGTTTATTTATTTCATTTTATTTTCATTTTCACTTAACAAGACACAAAAATACAAACATCCCATAGGGAGGGAATTAAAATGATATAAAAAGAAAAAAAGAAAAGAAAGGAAGAAAAGGAAATATAAGACCGTTGTATGTATAAAATAAGAAAATTTAAAAAAATGAAAATAAAAATGTCTTTGTTATCAAAACAACTTTATCTTAACACTTAGTTATTCTTATATTCAGACCAGTTGTCCTAGTGTCTTAGTCCAGAGTACCTTTTCCTCTTTGAATAACATTCCTTAGATCTTTGTCTACCTCCCATCTTCTAACAAGCCCATCAATATTATGTCTTTTACAGTTCTGGAATTTATTATAGAAACCCTTTAGATAGAGTAAACGTAATTATGAATTTTTCAATTGGTTCCGGCAGTGTTTCATCCTGTGTTAGCTTTCTATTTGTGTTGACAAAGTAGCGGTCTTGAAGATAAGCAAAAACATCTTCCTCCAAACGAATTTTGAACTTGTGCAAAGGACAGAAAAACATTGTTATCATCAAACAAATCCCCTATCCCCTCTATCCTGAACAAATTTTTCATTTTGGAGTATTGGATTATCCCTTAACTTGGAAAAAGGTTTCTCTTTGCTAGTAAGCTCCCCTGCAATCCAAACGGGGCACACCCCACGATTCAATCGGCTCCTCTCTTCCTTTCAAATAATAATGAATCCACTCATGAATAAGTCTACTGTGACAAACCCAGTTATAAAATATAATGTTAGGCAATGTCAGACCCCCTCTGTCTTTTGGTACTTGTAAGGTTTTCATGCTTAGTCTGGGTTTTTTCCCTTGCCAAATGAACTTTGAAAGCTCCTTTTCAACCTCTTTTGCTAACTTTCTAGGGATAAAAATTGGTAACATCTGCAATGGGTAGAGCAGCCAAGGCAACACATAAACTTTTATTAAATTTATTCTCCCCATCCATGAAATGGGTAAGTAAGTTGACCTGGTTAGATCGCCCTTGATTTCCTTCTACACTTTGTGGAAATTTAATCTCAGTAAGTATCTGATATTTGGGGTTATGGTAATCCCTAAATACGAGAATCCTGAGGTAGACCAAGAAAAAGGAAAGTCAGGCAAGCTTGGAGTTTCTTTATCATATCCAACTGGCATAGCCATCGATTTATCAAAGTTAACCTTATATCCTGAAAAGGACCCAAAGGTTTGAATAATTGACATTATTGCTGGTATGGATTTGTCAGGATCAGTAATAAACAGCAGAACATCATCAGCATATAATGCAGTCTTATAAGAGATAGATTTTATTTTGAAACCTGTTATACTGTTGTGACTTCTGACGAGTAGATCTCCCCAACTCAAACTCTGATGACACATTGTAGAAGTGCAGTAGAGTCTGAGGTATAGAGTTTCCATTATCTCTACTAACATTTTAGTCTTGTGATGGCTTCTACCAGCCTGGTCCATTAGTGAGGATATGGTCTTAGATTCACGTCTACCAGCAGCTAAGCGTGCCAGCAGATGTCCTGGTTTGTCCCTCATTTCAAACAATCTGTGTTTAGCATAAAAGATCTTTGCCTCTGCCTTTTGTGTCAGAAGCTGGTTAAGAGCTGAGCGAGTGGCTTCTACCATTTTAAATAGAGCTGACGACTGATTATTCTTCACTTGCTCCTCGAGATCACCTAATTGTTTTTCTAAATGAAGTTGTTCTTTTAGAACCTCCCTTTTTCTAGCCGTACTATAAGAGATTATAGCTCCCCTTAAGTAAGCCTTGAGCATGTCCCAAAGAGTAGATGGATTTGTGTATTCATTATCATTAGTTGACAAAAAAAATCTATTTGGTCCTTTATAAAGGTCACAAATGAAGAGTTATTTAAAAGTGAGGGGTTTAGCCGCCAGTGGCATGAGGTAGGCTGAGGGGAGGGTGGTGAGACTTAAATGTATCTGTGTGATCAGATAATACACGGGTACCAATAGGACAAGTCTCCACTCTATCTAGCACTGTTCTTGATACAAAAAAATAATCTATTCGGGAAAAGCTTTGATGTGGGTGAGAGAAAAAAAGTATAATCCTTTTCACCAGGGTGGAGGACTTTCCAGGTGTCAAACAACTGTAAATCTGAGCATAACTCTATGGTGGCCTCTGTCTTTTTAGAGGGTGTGGTCCCAGATGGGGAGCGATGGTCCACCTCAGGATCCATAACACAGTTAAAGTCTCCTGCTAGTATACTAAATGCTTAAGACATAGTAGAAATATCAGCTAGCAGTTTAGAGTAAAATTCTCGCTGGTAGACATACACCCTATCATAATGTGTCCCCCATATAAAAAGCCTGTTACAAGCACATAGCGGCCCTGCTGGTCTTAAACACATTTTCAAGTGTAAATGGTGTATTTTTTACTTATTATAATAGCCACACCTCTCTTACTTGATGGAAACAAAGAGTAATATACCTGCCCAACCTACTCTCTTCTTCTCATGTTCTTTATCATTAAAACAGGTTTCCTGTAATGGCTATATTAGCTTTTTCCTTCTTAAGCCAGGATAACAGCTTTTTACGCTTGATAGCATGATTTATTCCTTTCACATTAAAAGATATATACTTAGTTGTACTCACTGACCCAGCCATTTAGATGATAGACAAACCAGTGTACATGCAGGAAAGAAAGAAAAAGAAAAAAAACCCCACCAAACTCACTAACTTCAAAACTACAAATCTACAAACAATGCAAGTACTAAGAATTAGTACTTAGTGTTCAATCCACTTAGCTCAAACAAACTTATCTTTATCAACAAAAAAGTCCTCATAGAAATGCAGGTGAGAGGGTTCCTTGGAGCTGGGAGGAAACAACACACGTTGTGAGCGCACTCAGCCAAGGTCAACAGCGGCTCCCTGTGCTCATAGCTTCCTCCATCATGTCAAACTTACAAAACTCCTTGTTGTTGTAAGTGAAGCACAGGGTCGCTGAACCTGATGCTCTTAGCTGTCAGCTTCTGGTATACAGCATTGAAGTTTCTCCGTTGCTGCAGCACATTTTGCGGGATATCTTGTCGAATGATGATCATATTCAAACTTCTGTTTCCCACCAAGCGACAATATTCTCATTTTGTCGGCCGGATAGTGGAGCTTCATTAGAACAACACGGGGCACACCTGGCTTAGGATGACTGAGAGCAAGACTGTGGCACTTGTCTAGTTGGACCCGGCCCTTTTTGGTTTCCTGGTTAAGTAGTTTGTCCTCCGCATTGGAGATTCGACTTTTGGCTTCTTCCAGGTGTTGTGAATGCCAAAGCTGCGATGTCCACTGAGAAGCTAGCAACAGCACCTGTTGCGTAGCTGTCTTTAGCTGCTGGTTCGTTGTTAGCATGTCGGCAAGCAGCTCTCTGAGAGCTTTGTTTTTCAGTGACTTCAGTCAACATCTCTTTGCTGGACATGTTCACCAATCATTCAGTGTGTCGTAATCAAAGCCTGTCAACTACTGATCAATCAGATCACTGGAAAACTAGCGTCGCGTCCTGAGCACTAGAGTGCAAAGGCCCTAATTAACTTTTATTATCAGAAATAGGACTAATTTGGAGACACCTAAATCCATCAGTCAAAGATTATACTTTCTATTTATCTCCACACTTAACATACTCTAGAATTGATTATTTGTTAATATTTGGAACAGATAGCAAAGTACAAAACTGCCATATTGGAACAATGGGCCTTTCAGATCATTGCCCACTCTATTTATCCTTTAAAATGACTTATAGAAGGAAGCTTGCACACTGGAAATTAAATCCCAGTGTACTGAATAAAAACAGGATAGAACAGTGATATAATGATAATGGAGAGGCGTCTCCGCCCATGCTCTGGGATGCCTGCAAAGCGGTAATGAGAGTGAAGGTGATTGTAGTGATGTCCTTTCTCAAGAAACAAAGAGAAGAAAAAATCAAGACCCTCCAGACTGAACTCAAAAACCTAGATTCTGAACATAAAGAATCAACAGACCCAAACTAGAAATAAAAAGGACAAGAAACCAGATTAAAGAGTTATACTCAAAAGAAATTGCTATACGCTAAACAAAAATACTATGAAGGGGGCAGCAAATATTAAAAATTATTAGAATACAGTCTAAGAAAACAACAGGCAGACAACACGATATACAAGATAAGAGACCCTAAAACCAAGAACATTTATCACCAAATTAAGGACATTAAAGATTGTTTTAAATAATACGATGAAAAATTATATTCACAACCTCAAGTCAATACTGACCAGAAAATGGAGACACTATTTAAATATATTGCCAGACTGAAAACTAATAAATCCCCAGGCACAGACGGATTTAGCTCTGAGTGGTATAAGAGTCTGAAGGAGGTTTTGACACCTATTTTATTAAAAACATTCAAGTGGGTTCTGACTAAAGGGGAAACCCCAGCGTTATGGAAAGAAGCGATCATATCTGTCATACCTAAGGGAAGTAAGGATAAATTAGAATTATAGACCGATCAGTGTGCTTAATTTGGACCATAAATTATTTATTTCAATTATTGCAAAAACACTTGAGAAAATCTTACCCAAAATAATCAATATGGATCAAACAGGATTTGTTCTGTCACGTCAAACACACGATAACATCAGAAGATCTTTACAAATTATCAGACATATAAATCAAAATAAAATACAGCAACAAGACAAGGCTGCCCCCTAAGTCCACACCAATTTTTATTGAGCCATTAGCACAAGGGATTAGGCAGAACAGCAAGATCAAATGTATAAAAATGGCAGCAGGTGAACAAAAGCCGGCCCTCTTCGCGGATGGTGTGTTTGTTAGCCTTTTAAGCCCAACAGAATCTCTACAGTGGTGTTGATCTGTTCTGTATTAGACGAGTATGGGTCATGATCCCCCTCAATATCTCCACTCCAGATACCATCTAAGACTGGGACAAAAATTCTGTTAAATTTCTGGGAATCTTTCTGCCTTTAGACATATCAAAACTAGAAGAAATTAACTACGGCCCCCTCAAAAAAGAAATTATAGCAGATATCAATGGATGGAACTTAATCCCTTATTTAAATATTAGTTCTCGTATAGATTCAGTAAAAATGAACATCTTACCAAGACTTTTATATTTATTTCACTCGATACCGATTGAGAAACCAGAACAGTATTTTCGGGAGTGGGATAAAATCCTCTCCAGATTTATGTGGGCTGGGAAGAGGCCGAGAATAAAATATAAAACTCTACAACTACCAAAGGAGAAAGGTAGATTAGCCCTCCCCTGTTTAAGAGATTATTATAGAGCACCTCAAATTCGGCCATTAGTGGGATTGTGTACACCAAACTATAGAGCGAATCTGAAAGAGATAGAAATGTCAGTGGGGAAGGGATTACCAGTTAATAATTTAGTTGGCGATCCCTCATTAACCAATCACCTCTCAGACCCCAACAACCCTTGGATAATTGGCTCACTGATGACATGGAGTGAAATGGTTAAAAGGTACCATTTGAGGAAAAGGACTGAAATATTTAAATGGTTTGCATACGATTTTACGCCCAATAATTATGACACATGGTTTAAATATTTTATAGAAAATGGGCTTACAGCATACTGCACACTCTCAGATCAGGATACAGTTTTGAGCTTCCAGGACCTTAAAGAAAAATTTGGTCTACAAAATCAAGATCATTTTATAATTTACAGAGACTTTATAAGCAAGAAATTTACAAAGGATGTTACTTCAGGGAGGGAAGAAATTCTTAACTTTTTTCAAAGAGTCTACCTTCCAAAAAATAATATCTAAACTATATTTATATTCTATATTTCTATTTATTCAAACTGTAAAAATTATCACACTTAAGGCTTAAGGCGTGGGATGGGATCTGCAGACGGCAGTGGTCAGTGACAAACTCCCCCTCCTGGAGGGAATTCAGCTGGAAGAATGTGACTCCATTCTTTCGTACTCTGCTCAAAAGACCATTCAAATCAGACTGCCTGCTGGAGGTCCTGTGGAAACACATTAGCAAATCATTTTCATATTTTTTGGAGCTGTCCCTCTGTGGCTTCATTCTGGAGAAAGATCCATGGGATCCTGGAAGCTGTTTTAAAAAAGGAAATGTTCTGTTTTTTTCACACTTAATTGTTTCAGGTCATCAAATAAATTTTAATATCAGACGAAGATAACCTGAGTAAATACAAAATGCAGGTTTTAAATGATGATTTCATTTATTAAGGGAAAAAAGCTATCCAAACCAACCTGGCCCTATATGAAAAAGTAATTGCCCCCCTTGTTAAATCATGAATTAGCTGTGATTAGCCACATTTTTTGAAAAGCTGACTTCAATTTCACTAGCCACACCCACGCCTGATTACTGCCAGACCTGTAGAATCAAGAAATCACTTAAAAAGAACCTGCCTGACAACATAGGTAGGCTAAAAGATTTCAAAAAGCAACACATCATGCTCCCATCTAAAGAAATTCAAAAACAGATGAGAAACAAAGTCATTGACATCTATCAGTCTGGAAAGGGATACAAAGCAAAAGGACTCCGGCGAACCACAGCGAGAGCCATTATCCACAAATGGAGAAAACATGGAACAGTGGTGAACCTTCCCAGGAGTGGCCGGCCTACCGAAACTACTCCAAGAGCGCATCAACGACTCATCGAGGAGGTCACAAAAGAACCCAGAATAACATCTAAATCACTGCAGACCTCATTTGCCTCAGTTAAGGTCAGTGTTCATGATTCAACAATAAGAAAGAGACAGGGCAAAAATGGCATCCATGGGAGATTTCCAAGGTGAAAACCACTGCTGACTAAAAAGAACACAAAGGCCCGTCTCACATTTGCCAAAAAAACATCTTAATGATCCCCAAGACTTTTGGGAAAATATTCTGTGGACTGATGAGGCAAAAGTGGAACTTTCTGGAAGGTGTGCATCCTGTTATATCTGGCGTAAAACTAACACAGCATTTCAGAAAAAAGAACATCATACCAACAGTCAAACATAGTGGTGGTAGTGTGATGGTCTGGGGCTGCTTTTCTGCTTCAGGACCTGGACGACTTGCCATAATTGATGGAACCATGAATTCTGCTCTCTACCAGAAAATCCTGAAAGAGAATGTATGGCCATCAGTTTGTGACATTAAGCTCAAGCGCACTTGGGTTATGCAGCAGGACAGTGATCCGAAGCACACCAGCAAGTCCACCTCTGAATGGCTCATAAAAAACAAAGTGAAGTTTTTGGAGTGGCCTGGTCAAAGTCTGGACTTAAATCTGATTGAGATGCTGTGGCATGACCTTAAACAGGCCGCTCATGCTTGAAAACCTGGCTGAATTAAAACAATTCTGCAAAGAAGAGTGGGCCAAAATTCCTCCACAGCGATGTGAAAGACTCATTGCCATTTATTGCAAACACTTAATTGCAGTTGTTGCCGCCAAGGGTGGCACAACCAGTTATTAGGTAGGGGGCAATTAGGGGGCAATTACTTTTTCACATAGGGCCAGGTTGGTTTGCATAGCTTTTTTCCCTTAATAAATGAAATCATCATTTAAAAATTGCATTTTGTATTTACTCAGGTTATCTTTGTCTGATTTGATGATCTGAAACATGTAAGTGTGACAAAAAAGCAAAAACAGAAGAAATCTGTAAGAGGGCAAATACTTTTTCACAGCACTGTATACTGTGTATAATGTCTATATTATACTGGGATAAGAGAGGATGTGGGTACATGTGTCTAGGTATGTATAATGTACTTAGGTTGACTCTGCTGTCTTACCTAAAACTCAAATCCTCCCCATTTTTATGTTATATTATGTATATATTATGTCTTGTACCCAGTTGGCACATGTGTACTGTTTTGCATACTTGAACGAAAATGAATAAAAAGTAAATAAAAAAAAACCTCTTTGCTTTGCCCCTCTCTCCCTAGGTATCTGTTAATCACAGTGGGCGTGGTGTACGTTCGCTCCTTCCCCCAGTCTCGTAAAGACATTCTGAAGGACCTGGTCGAGATGTGTCGTGGTGTCCAGCACCCACTGAGGGGCCTCTTCCTCAGAAACTACTTGTTGCAGTGCACCCGCAACATACTGCCAGATGATGGAGAGCAGTCAGAGTAAGCAAGTCAATCTTTTTTTCTTTTATCTCTTATCTGCTCTCTGCCATAGTATGCTATCCTGCAACATGGACAGTAATGGCATTTTAATTTACTAAGATACTACCATCCGAATTCTCTAACTATCTCCCTGGACCACTTCTAAAAACAGTGACACTGTAATACATCCTGCTTTAAGACTATGACTGATTTCAGTACATTATGGGGAAGGTGTTGGTGGTGCTGAAGTGGTTAGGACTGTTGCCTCACAGCAAGAATGTCCTTGTCCCAGCACTAACACCCCCTGAAACCGCAAATTGTAATTAAAAAAAAGTCAAAATTTTGACTGATTAAGCGATATAGTCAAAGATATTGAGTGTTATTGATCTAAATGCACTTTACCAATTATCTGTAGAACATATCATTTAAATGTATTAATAATAATAATAATTAATAATGAATAACTCCCCCTTCTTGATCAAAACACATTTTATGCTTTGATTAAAAAGTTCACAGTTAGGACTGGGTACGGAACTTCTGTTCTTTTATGGCACCGACCAAAATGCCTCAATATTACCCGGTATCGAAAGATGCCGTGTTTTCGGTGCCAAGTTTTGATACCAAGGAGTTAATCACGTGATCGAGATCTGATAATGCTGCTGGTGATTGGCTGTAACATTACACACGGTAGAGGCATGCAGGAAAAATACTTACGTGGTTATGCCTGCAGACGGGGTTCACATGTATCTGTGTTGTGAACTACAGCATGTGTGTCGAAGCAGTTAAAAAAAATGCGACCGAGGTCAAATGTGTGGCTGAAAATTATTTGTTGTATATTTTTTATGTTAGAAAACTGCTTTGAGTGGAAAAATGCTGAAAAATAAAACCCAAGATTTGTACCATAATATGTAATGTAAATTTTTTGTTAGAATTGATTTGATAAAATTGGTATTGAAAAAAGTATCGCTCAGGAATAGGTATTGAAATCAAGGTATTTGTATCTGTACCGATTATCGAAAATTTTTGAACAATACCAAGCCTTATTCACAGTAGAGATGACTGGAATTGGGGAGAGAGAAAGAGATAGGGAATGACAATAACAAAGGTCCTTGGCCAGTCTCAAACCAGAGACTTTACCCTTTGGGCCACTTATCTGAATTACTTGACGTGTCCCACCCACCTAAACACTGTTGCAGACCAAGCACCCCCCACATTTCACATTTCAGTAAGTGAAACGCAGTTATGAGCTCCTCCATAACACCACAGTTATATCAGTCAGTCCACGGGTTCATGCATCTGATAGTTTGGTGCAAAGTCTGTCTGACGACACTGATACTTCAGTCAGTTTCCAGCAGATGGGTACTGGAGAGTCAGAAAGGCTGTGGCTGTGGTGGTTGTGGATGCAAAAATGAGGCTATGGAGAAGGACTTTTGTATGGCTTCCAGATAGTTCTGGCAAAACATCAGATGATTCAGGAAGTGAACGCAGAGCTTTGCCCAAGCTGTGTTCAGTAGGGGAGGAGAACTGCTGACTGATGATATGATCAGGCAGCGGAAAGACTACTATGAGGTATTTAACTTTTGGGGGCGCGGCTTGGCTGCCGACCCTGTGCTTCTCTGTTTGTTTTTTTGTTGATTGTTGTTTAACTGTTAATTGCAGTGTTAATGTTTTCTATTGCTTTTTCTGCTGATGGTGCAACATAATGGACTACCTACTTGCAGTGGCGATCATATCCAATTCTCGCATTTACAGGCAAGAAATACACAATAACTGGGAACAATGCAGTCAGTGAGTGTTTGCAAGTTCCTCCACTCATTACATACTCAAGGGACATTCTTCTTGCCCTTCTATCCCATCTGAATCTTTTGCAAAAGCTCGAAAGGGTTATACAGTTGTAAGGGCAGACTGTGATAGATTGTTATTATTATTATTATTATTGATAATACCTGATAATGCTCTGATCCACATTAACTGACAGATACAATCGCATGTTCTATTAAGTTTTGTGAGGACACGGTTCTCACAACTAACACAGTGTTAAGTGATAACAAAGCATTGCTTTCAAAGAATCTCAAAGTGTGTTTAAATGAGAAAAAGGTTGCTTTCCTGAAAGATGACATAAACTTAGTAAAGGAGAAAGAGAGGGAGTTTAGATGCAGAGTTGTTACAGTGAAAACAGATTTTAAGAACAAGGTTGAGCAGAGATTCTGTACTGGTAACACAAAACAAGCATGGGAGGGGCTCAGTACAAATATGGGCAGAGCAAAGAAAAAGCAAAGTGTGAGGATGGAAGATTGTGGTGAATTTGTCAATAACCTCAACACCTATAATGGAAGGTTTGATGTGAGAGACCCAAGAACAGGCTGTAGTATTATTTGCAATCAAATAGGTAGTTATGAACCTATTAAACTATCTGAGAGAGAAATAGTCATATGGCAAACCCAACAAAGCCCATGGGCCTGATGGGCTACGAGGAAGGGTACTTAAAGCATGCTCTCACCAGCTTAAAGGGGTTGTCACTCTGTTTAAAATAAAAAAATAAAAATAAGACCTGTGCCTAAAGTCCCTAGAGCAACATCATGTAAAGATTTTAGACCAGTCACACTCACCTCTGTTTTAGCTTGTTATGTGTGGTCTGTAGGTGTGTGGCCTGTTCTCTCTCTTCCTCTCTCTCCCTCTAGCCTTCTCTTTTGCCCCTCCTTCTTCTCCTCTTATGAAGCAGCTGAGTGCAATTGTTATTCAGAAAGGAGGAGGAGATGCTTTGAGTTACTTTGGGTTACTTTGATCAATAAAGTTTGGGGTTTGATCATTGATTTTTTGTCTGGCATCCTCTTTCATGTGCTATGGTCTCCTAACAAACCTTTGTTTAATTGTATTTTTTATGGAGGCTGTAACATATTTGGGGGCTTGTCTCCATGCGCTTTCCCCCACATATTGGCATTGTTTTTTAGGCTTCTTGTGGGTGAGGCTGATGGCTTTTGTTTTTGCCTCAGTGTTGTAGCTGCGTATTTTTGTGTTACCGCAGTTACTTGTGGCTGCAAACTGTGTCATTGTAATTTTTTTTCACTCCACGTCTTCATTGATGCCCAGTCTGACACTGTGGGTTGTTGCCTTGACTGTTTGTATTGTTTGCATTGTGCCTACATATTGTATGCCTGTTGCAGTTTTGCGCACATGGGTTTTGGGACGCCACTGATTTTGTCCTGCTTTTCAGTTCAAGCAGTGTTTTGTGTGTGTTGTGCCATTTCACAGGGCTGTGTTTTTGTATTTGCCCATTTCTCCCTTGACTTTGCAGACTTTTTGTGATCTGTATTTTTGGTGATATTTGCTCTGAGCTAAGCTTGAAGACTTTTTTGGCGCACCCTTGTCTTAATAAATTCCATCGCTCTACTAGAATCAAGAACAGTTGATTGTTATTGCCGTCATCATTATGGTATTACTGTTTCTAAACAAGTAATAAAAACCAAGTTTCAGTCTGCTTTGTCTGAAAAGTGAGTTTTGCCTTCTGACCCTGTCACCCGGCACCTACCGGTAAGCAGGTTCTGGGAGAAATTCTCCGCCTGAAAGAGTGTAAAATAATTAAAAAAAATAAATAAAGGAAATAATAATAATAGAAGTAAGACTCAGTAATGTACAGGAGTTGTGGAAGATGTAAGAAAAAAAAAGGCAGCTTCTTTTAAAGGAGCTTGAGCTGAAACAATCCTCCTCATCAACCTTGTTTCAGTCATAGTCTGAGTTTGATGTGAGCAAATGTATTTGCTCGGTCCCTCCTTTCTGTGAAAAGGACATAGGCAAGTATTTTACGCTGTTCCAACGTGTGGCCAATACATTAAAATGGCCCAAAGATGTTTGGTCTTTGCTCCTTCAGTATGTCTTTACTAGGAAAGTCCAGGAGCCTTATGCATTCAATTAAATTAAATTCAATACTTTATTGTCATTGTCATAATAACACAGTTATAAATAAAGATATATTGTTTGAACATCTTAATACTGGCATAGCAAAAGTATTAAAAAGTGCAAAAGTGCCATCCCTGATATCAAAAATGTCAAATATATATATACAGAGTATTATTTTGCATAGCAAGACAACAAAACAACAATAATACCCATTGCAGGCACAGTTGTTAGAACAGTAACAGTTCAGCAGCAGATATAGGGCAGCCATCCTTCACACAATATGAAAGAAAATGAAGTGCAGCAGTGCAATATTGAAGTTCCATCTTCTGTGTGCAAAAAAGCCTCACTGCCTGGGGATAGAGGCTGTGGGCCAGTCTGGTGGTTCTAGCGTGGATGGACCTGTATCTTCTCCCAGAGGGCAGCAGGTGGAACATGTGATGTGCAGGGTGATGCTGATCACGCAGGATGTTATGCACTCAAAGTAGACAGCGGGTGGTGTAGATGGTACTGATCTGGAGTGCCTGCTGCTTAGCCTTAGTGCAGCTGGAGAACCACACTAAGAAACCATAGATCAATACTTATAGCACAGTGGTAGAAGTTCAACAGGAGCTGCTGAGGGATTTTAGCACTCTTCAGTTTCCTCAGACAGAAGAGACATTGTACTGATGCCAGATGTTGTACTTCACTTCTGTAAGCTGACTCCTTGTCGTTATTGTTGATGAGCCCAATCACCGTGGTGTCATCAGCAAATTTGATGATGAGATTAGTTGGAAAGGAAGCACAGCAGTCGTGTGTGAAAAGTGTGTAGAACAACAGACTGAGCATGCATCCTTGGGGGGCCCCAGTGTTGACGAGAAGGGTAGATGTAAGTGTGCCTGCCAACTCTAACACACTGTGAGGGGTTTGTTAAAGTCCAAGATCCAGTTGCATAATGTGGTGTAGGGATGCACCGATACCACATTTTTTCAATCCAATACAAGTACTTACATTTGAATACTTGCCGATACCGAGTACCAATATATTTATTAATGCCATTACACTTACATTTACTTGAAAACGTGTTTTATTTTCATCAGATATTGTTTTATTCTCTGTAAGAAATTGCTGTGACTGACATTTGAACATTCCATTATATATGGCATTGCCACACGTTTTACTCAAATAGAAGTACTGTTATTGACATTTTAGCATTCAACTGCATCTTTTTCAACAGCCTTGCCACATATTTCACTTAAATATAGCCCGCTATTAGCAAACTCTTGGAACTCTGCGTCGTGTTGTTTTTTTAGATGTTTTATCAGATTGCTTGGGTTGAAAGTACTCGCTTTCGTCCCTCCTCTTGACAACTTTGCAGAGCATAATTTGCAGTCCGCTTTACTTTTGTCACCATCATCCACTTTGAAATACCTCCACACCACCGACATTGCTCTTCCTTGCTCTCAATTAGCACCTGACCACCCAACTGAACGTCACGCTGCCGTAAAGTGGTATCGGGTGCTGTGGTATCAGGACACTTTTATGAATACGAGTATGAGTACAGGAACAGGGTATCGGACGGCATGCCCTGACCTCCATCCCAGTTTGTGTGGTGAAAGCAGTCTTGAAGCTTAGGGATGGCGTCCTCTGGTCATGTTCTTACTGTCTTAAACATGGGCCCAGCAGTTTTGATTTTTGGTGTATAACATGGATGTAGCATAAGTGAAAGATGGTCTGACAGACCCAGGTGGGGAAAAACCTGGGCTCTCTATGCATTTCCTACATTAGTGTACACCTGATCTAGTGTTTTATCTCCTCTGCTTGCACAGTTTGCATTGCGATGGAATTTGTGAAGAACAGTTTTTAAGTCAGTGTGATTAAAGTCCCCTGCTGCAATAAAAACACTGTCCGGATGTGCAACCAGGCTGTTGTGTATGCTATCGCGTAGCTGTGCTTGCGCTAGCTTAACATTGGCGTCTGTAGGACGTCTGTCTGTAGGAGTCCCGGGAGATGGCCTGGCGATGTCGGGAGGGACGAAGCAGTCAGTTGGTAGATGGTATATAATTCCCTTACTGAGTTCGAGGAGTGTGGCACGACTGTACTGAAGTGCTTCTGTGCTAATTGTGCAAAATAATATACAATATCACCAATAAAGTGCAAAAACAATGCCAGTTGTAAGAGCTCAGAGCCGCTGCGTCTGTTTGCCCCGCCGCCATCCTTAACACCTGAAGTAAGTCTGGACTATGGCAAAATTTTCGCAGGTTTACAAAACAGATAACCTGAGTTATGTTGAGTTTGGAAGCTGTGTTTGATTGCTGGTGTCAGTCTAAAAATGTGAGTGATTTTGATAACTTGCTCAACTTAATAATTCTGGAGGAATTTAAAAACTGTCTACCAGATGAACTTGCTACTTACATTAATGAACAAAAAGTATCCACAGTGTCTGATGCAGCTGTCCTGGCTGATAAGTACATTCTGACACACAAGGATAACTTTGAAAAATCCCATTCTCCCACGGAACGTCGTCTTCCTGTGTCCCAAACCCTTTGGACACTGAAAACGTGGCCACACTATCAATCACCGTTTTGTTCTACAGAAAAAAACAAGTCAGAGTCAAAGTCTGGCCAGCAGACTTTGCCAATTCTGTCCATTCCAGTCAAGACTGATCTTGAGGTGTATGCTCTCTTCATCATGAACAGTTTTGTTTCTTTGTCAGAGGGGGTATCCTAAAATCCCTATCACCATCCTGAAAGACAGTGGAGCTTCACAGTCAGTCATACTGGAGGGGCTCCTGCCATTATCAGAAGAATCCTCTGTCAAATCTGATGCTTTAATCCGGGCATTTGGAATGCAGTGTGTGGAGGTACCACTACATGCCATTCACCTTGATTGTGGTTTGGTTAAAGGGTGTGTAATGGTGGGAGCAAGTCCACAGTTCCCCATAGAAGGTGTGTCTCTCAATCTGGGCAACGATTTGGCTGGGGGTAAAGTTTTACTTAATCCTGAAGTAACTGCTGTTTCTCTCTCTTAGTGACCCGAGTCGGAGCACAAATACCCAGAGGTGTTCTCACTCATACAATGTCAAAAAGGGAGAAGCAGGAGTCCCCTGACTAGGAGAATGAGGTAGAATTTGCTGACAGTTTCATGGCTGATTCTGGTTGTTTGGCCTCTCCACTGGTAGATTCTCCTCCTGCTCCAATTACCCCATCTGTGGTCTCTCCTGCACCTTTGGCTGAGAGTCAGGGAGTGATTGAACATTTCCACCAGACTCTTAAATCTATGCTTTGTATCTACTGTTTGGATTTTAACAAAGAAGTGTTGTTGACTATGTTAGTAACTTCCACTTCAAAATCCACCGTGCTTGTGAACTTGCAAAGAAAACATGTCTGTGGCACAAGCAAAAATGAAAAGGTGGGTTGACAGAGACTCAAAAAGTAGAAGTTTCAGTCTGGGTGATAAAGTATTGGTGGTGCTTATTCCCGGTTCTACTTTGCATACATGCCACAGCGGCCCTTATGTGGTTCAGGAAAAGGTAAATGAGCAAGACTACATTGTTGCCACTCCAGAGTGTAGACGGCAAAGTATGTTATGCCATATTAATATGCTGAAGCCCTACCTGGACAAAAAATCTGTCCTGCTGCCAGTGAGGAGGGCAAAACTGTCTTGGCACAGACCGTTCTCTGTTACATTAGATACTGTATAGAAAATGACGTCACCAAGAAGAACATTCAGGTTTTCCCAAATAGGAAACCATGGATGACCAAGGAAGTCCTGATCCTGCTGAAGGAGCGTAACACAGCCTTAGAAGTATGAAAGAGGTCAAATTTTAGAGGCAGAAGTGGGCATAGCCTATATCAGGAGATGCTGGTCAAAGAGCACAAGGTATTTGAATGTGTGATGTACAGTTAGTGAGTTATGAACTTAAATGCTTTCACCTTTATTATAGCACCCCATTATAGAACATATAAATAAAATATTTCCTTGAATGCACCACCTTTGGTTGTTTACACAGAACCATTTGAATTAGGCTTAATGTTGCCCTGTTGTGTGATTTTATACAGCATTCTGGCATTGTGGAATCAGAGGCATGACGTGGTACACAACAGTCTCAGCCTTAGCATCAGTCTGCATCTGTTCCGACATGCCAAACCCCCAAATCAACATCTCTTTTTCTTTTTTTTTTCTTTTTTTGCCACGGCACCCAAAAATGCAGTGTAATTGCTAACAGGTGTTTAAGCTTGCTTGCAGCCACTAGAGATGGCAGCTGCTTAAGCTGTAATTGTGTAAAACTTGCAGCATGTCACAAACTAGGTGAAAAATTGTGAAGAAAAATAAAGAGCAACAGTCACGCAATAGTAATGAAAGTAATACATCTGAAAGCAGTCGGGTTCCAACAACGTTGGTGCTTGGACCCTGAATAGTAAAAAGCCACAAGTGGACTCCAGGCACCATGTGTGATATTCGCTTTCAGTTTATTAGGTTCAGCAAACTTTGGTTAATTTAGTCTAATACTGTACAACAGTCAGTCTGGCAATAAATCCTAACTTCATGAAGATTATAATGTTCAGTTTTTTGTTTGAACTTTTAGAGAGGTGCTGATTTGACTTTATGGGTATTTTAGAGGTTGGTTTATGTTATGTTAGTTGTTGGTAAGAATTCCTGCATGTCTACCAAGTGTGTTGTTTCGATTTCTGAACTCTAGGTGGTGCTTGATTGTTGCGTTTTTCACATTGGGCCAAGCAAAGACAGCTTTTTCTCTGCTTCCAGTCTTAAGGCTAAGCCAAGCTTAATAAGTTTGATTCCAGTTCTGTACTGAACACACAGATATAAGATTGATATTGAGCTTCATGTTTCTCTTCTGGAAATAGAGTAAATGTTGAAATATTCCTTTAAAAGCTTCATGGTGAAAACATCTAATGATTTGTTATTTAATTATTTATTGTAGTATCACAGTATTTCATCTATGCCTGTAGTTTAGATTCCTTGTTTGCAACATACATGCCACAGTATGTTCTTTTTAACTCAGTCTTCAAATATTTTGGCATGCTTCCATGTTCTAAACTTGTAGTTTTTACTCCACAGGGGATCAGAGGAGATGACTGGTGATATCAATGACTCCATCGACTTTGTCCTGCTGAACTTTGCGGAAATGAACAAGTTATGGGTTCGAATGCAGCATCAGGGCCACAGCCGAGACAGAGAGAAGAGAGAAAAGGAGCGTCAAGAACTCAGGATTCTGGTGGGCACCAACCTAGTTCGCCTCAGCCAACTAGAGGGTGTCAATGTGGACAAGTACAAACAGGTGTGTGTTTGTGTGCAACATCTAATTAACCATGGTGCCCAGGTGGAATTTGGATGTTGAAAATGAGCTCTGCACTGTAGCAGCCATATATGTGCATCTACACACTCCAATCTCAATCAGGTGGTGGCATGCACCTAAAACAGGGTACACACTAAAAGATAATCAGGCTGATTATCCCCCCAAATCCCCTCTCCTGATCAAAGTCAGCAATGGCTCGATTATTTGATGGTTCTGTAGATTATTTCCTCTGGTGTGAGGTGTGTTATGAGTGATTTTACCCTCTGTGATCTGTTCCGAAGACGATCGGGGCCGACATGTTCAATATTTACATTTTAAAAAATCTGTTGTGTAGGGGATACACCAGGGAGAAACGAGCACACACTCTGCGGATTGTCATGTGGAACAGAACAATAGCCAGGAAGCAAGCTGACTGAAAATGGAAGCACAACAAACAAGAGAAACTGTTGTCTGCCATGTTTATTTACTCTAAAGTCACTTTTGACCATACAAGATTTTGAGTTTTGAGAGTCAAGACTCTGGTTGTCGGTGGACGGAATCTGTTTGTGTGTGGTGCGCTGTGTTGGTCTTTCATGTTGCACACCCCACACTGTAAGAACAAAACTGTGGAATCTGACATGAATTGTTTTCATGTGTGTGGTCTCTCCCATTTACGAAATCAGTTAAGATTTTAAAAATCTTTTTGTGTGTGCCAGGCTTTACTGGTTTTGAGATTCACCAATAAACACCAAAAGAAGTAGCAGTTCACTTCCATATCTTGGTACTGTAGTCACTCCGGAGAGGTTGCTGACCTGAATTAGCTGGCAGTGGGTGTGCACCAGAAGAAGAAGAAATACATTTGCTATCTGCTATGCACCAGGCAAGTCAAGTAATGGTACTGGTCCCATGTCCTCATCTACAGTTGCATACATGTTGCAGTTGCAGTTGCATGTTGCATAGCAAACATTTAAATGACAAGCTGCTTATGTGTATCAGTACTTTACTACTACAGCAAACCATGATAATTTTGGTCACAATGATCACGATGTTACATTTTCATACTGTTTCATCTCTAATACCAATACTGATATCTGGGCTTTTGGGTATTTGCAAATACTGAATACCAATCTGATATCAGTGTTTACTTAATAAGCTGTATGTCTCACTGTGTGGAGGAGAAAGAAAAATGAAGTCTCTAGTGCACACACAGGCAGAAATATTTATATTTATGTTTACACAGTTAATATGGCTGCCATGAATTTCATTAATCAGAACACTGTAAAATTTGTTTTGATAATGAATAATGCATTAATGAGGACGCAAAACACAGATTTATGGACTTTCCATGATGGATTACAAAGCCCCTGGAAGGATTATAATTGCAAACGACAGCTTGTTGTAAAGGTATAATAGAGTGGAGCAGGGCAGTTTTTAAAGTAAGTTTCTACACAAATGTGGTACAGAAATATTAATGTATCAGATGAGTACTTTTCAAGACAAGTGACTCCTTTCCTGAAGGAGAACAGACAACACTAATACTGGAAGTAGTACTAATGACTTGTAAGTATAACAGCAGGCGATGAGCAGGGTCATAGGAGCAGCAGGCGGCTTGTCATCACAGATCAGACTCTACAGCTCTGGAAGGAGAAATATCTGCAGAGAGTGACAGAAGAGGAGAGAGACAAAAGAGCACAAAACTATGGGAAGGGGAAGAGATTGAGTTAGTGACATGCATTTTTAAGACATGAATCCGTACTGATAGAGAAAGAGAGAGGAGCTCAATGTGTAATGGGAAGTCCCCGGGCAGTCTAGGCCTAAAGCAGTATAACTAGGGGATGTTCAAGTAAGCCTGAGCCAGCCCTAATTATAAGCTTTATCAAAAAGGGAAATTTTAAGCCTACTCTTAAAAGTGCAGAGTGTGTCTGTCTCCCAGACTCAAACTTGAAGATGGTTTCATAGTAGAGGACCCTAATAGCTTAAGGCTCTGCCTCCCATTCTACTCCTGGAAACTCTAGGAACCACCAGTATCCAGCATTCTGGGAGCGCAATGTTCTAGTGGGATTGTAGGGAACTGTAAGCTCTTTAAGATAGGATGATACCTGACCATTAAGGGGTTCATGAGTGAGGAGGAGGATATAATGTTCTGGATTTTACTGGGAGCTACTGAGGAGAAGCTAACACAGGAGAAATATGATCTCTTTTTCTAGGTCTTGTCAGGAATTTTGGATCAACTTGAGAGTCTTTAGGGACTTGTTGGGGCAGAATTACAATAGTCCAGCCTGGAAGTAACATATGCATGGACTAGATGTTCTGCATCCTTTTGAGACAGAAAATGTCTGATTTTGGTAATATTACGCAGGTGGAAGAAGGCTGTCCTAGATGTTTGTTTTTTGTGGGAGCTAAAGGACATATCCCGATTAAAGATAACTCCAAGATTCTTTATGGTGGGCCTGGAAGCCAGGGAAATGCCATCTAGAGTAACTGTGTCATTAGAAAATGCATTTCTGAGGTGTTTGGGGCAAAGTACAATAACTTGGTTTTGTTTAAGCTTGTAGAAAATTGCTGATCATCCAAGTCTTAATGTCGCTAAGGCATGCCTGAAATTCAGCTAACTGATTGGTTTCATTAGGCTTCAGTGACAAATATAGTTGTGTATCATCTGCATAACAATGGTAGTGTTAAGAGTGATTCCTGGTAATGTTGATTAAAGGAAGCATATACAGGGTGAATAGAACTGGTCCAAGCACAGACCCTTGGGACCACTGCTACAATACTTAGAATACTCTTACTTTGATTACAGGTGAGTTGGTGCTTTTCTTTCCATAGTATCATATTTTTTGTATTTGACATGTATCTTGGCACATTATATACAATGATAAATCTGTTGGTAATGGTAATGGTAATGGTAATTTGATGTCTGTCTGGTAACACTGTTTTTCTTTTTTGTTTGTTTCTCTCAAAAGATTGTTCTTCCTGGAGTGCTGGAACAGGTTGTGAATTGCAGAGACTCATTGGCTCAGGAATACCTAATGGAGTGCATCATACAGGTAGATTAGATCTCTGTTGGTGCCACTACTGACCTTATTGATGGACGTTACCAATCCACACTAAACATAGTTTTTTCTTAATTTTTCAATACAGTTCACAGTTTCTGCTATCACTTGAATGCAAGTGATCACAGCAGGTGGCTAGTTTTTAGTGTCACATCAGACCTTGGCCTCACACTACTTGATACTAATTGATAGCACACAGTCTAGTATACAGATGTGAGGTCATTAGAAGTTGCACACTGACCAGCTTCAGTGATTCTGACATCACTTTTCTATTAGTGATGTAAATCATTATAATGATACTGACAATTAGATAAGAAATATTTATCTGATTTAGGTTTTTTCTGTTTACTGCACTTCACATGAGGTTAATTGATGAATAAAAAATAATCATGGGAGTATTTTTGACAGCATCCTCACACTAACTACCATTAGTGTCTAAAACTGCCAAAAACATTTGCACAGTACTGTATATCGACAGAAAGTAAAACAAAAATCTGACTTTACGGCTATAGCATAAGAGTAAGTTAGCTTGCGCTGTTGTACTTAAAGGTCCCATATTGTAGAAATTGACAATTTCATATCCTTGATTTATGAAGCAGGTCCAGGTGCTATATACACATTGTGAAAGTATCAAAACACTCAATCCACAGAGAAATGCGCACAGCCTCTAGTGACAAAATGTGCCTCTTAACAAGCCACCAGGACGTCCGTAACTTTGTGATGACACAATTATACAGTCCCCACACACAGCTATGCCCCCACACAGAGACACAACGTGTGCATTTCCTTCTTGCATTTACCAGTGAGTTTTACCTAGCCACTGCAGGCTGCAGTCTGTTACCTGTGGTTGGCCTGGATGTGCATCATTCCTGTCAATGAGAAAAGGGCATATAATATTCCGCTCTTGCTGCTCTTGAGATGGTTTTACTTAAAACCTTTTCTTAGGGATATCAAAACATCAAATAAAACACCAGAGAAGTTTTAAATATGGGACCTTAAATCCACTTCTAGATTGAGTCCATTGTACCCCCACAAAGAGTGGGGAAAAAAGGAAAGTAAAGGTGGAAACTTGATTTTAAAGACTGGTTTAGGTTTTGGGTCAGGTTTGGGTTCTGCCTGAATAGTCATGGTGCCTGTTGAGTTGAGCCAGTATCACACAACATTTTAGGTGATTTGTGCAATCACTATTATTTTTTACATGAAATCTACAGTACTATGCAAAGATTATAGGCACTAAAAGTGAGGATTCTTTTAGATATAATGCCATTAATTGTTTTTTATTTACCAATCACGCTCATACAAACTGCAGGAAACAGAAAAAAAACTCAAATCAGTGGTAGATGTGACCACCCATTGCCTAGACAAGACAGCAAGACCGCACCAATTCTCCAAGGTATTCTTACGCACTGTTTTTTAAGGTTCTTGGCAGGTGTGTTTTCCCATGCATCTTTGAGAACTTACCACAGTTCCTCTGTGGATTTATGTTGACTCAGTTACATCTTTCTTTTTATGTAATCCCACTCTAGCTCGACTATGTTGCGATCAGGGCTCTATTATGTCCATAGCATCTGTTGCAGGACTCCTTGGTCTTGTTACTAAAGATAGTTCTGTACAACTGGCTGTAAAGAGCGAAAAGCAAATGCTATATGTACAGGGAACATAAATATACTTATAATTTAAATGTAAAGTGTAGAGTGCAAATGTGTGACCGTGGCAGTGATTGTCCGGAGAGATGTGCGTTAACGTAATGCATAAATGTGTGTTTAACGTTAATGTAATGGGTGGGGGGGGCAGGATTAGAGTCTGTGAATCCAAAATAGTGACATGGTGAGTTCTTGTGTGAATCTTCAAACTTAATGTTTTTTCATATATAAATAAATTATATGAAATGTAAGTGTAGCCCTACACTCCTGGACTGAAATAGTCTTGTCTTGTAAGGTTTTCCCAGATGAGTTCCACCTTCAGACCCTGAACCCTTTCCTGCGTTCCTGTGCTGAGCTTCATCAACACGTCAATGTCAAGAACATCATCATTGCCCTCATTGACAGGTACAGTTTGATTCACAGTATATCAACAAAGTTAATGGAATAGAAACTCTGTGAATACCTTTTTGGTTTGACATTTCACTCCATCAGCAATGGCATTATTTGCATATGCAGATTTTGATTAAGCAGAATTAACCAACAAACAACCAACGTTGTGAATTGTTCGCATGCTTAAAGTACCCAGAAAATTCTACACCATTTAATACAATCCAATATGATAGCCATGCAATAAACACTACCGTAGAGAAGCACACTGTAATGCTCAGTCTTTTTTGGAAGTAAGTCAGGGACATGTTTTATCTGTTTAATCTAACTTTAGACAATAATTTAAATGGTGCTGTGTAGGATTGATGTTTAAAAGTGTTTTAATTAAGTTAATTTTGTCCACCCTATTTACATCCATGGCGGGATGCTCACCATCAGTAGTCTTAAACATTTAAAGAGCAAGCTAATAACTGGCTTCAGCCTCAATACACCCTCTACTACTGATACTCTGAGTGCTCACAATCTTTCATACTGCTGATCATTAACTGCTTACGCAGTTGTATGCACCCTTGAGCAAATTACATATTTTGTTGAGTTTTGAAGTGAAAAGTACATTTAACTCATTCAGCAAGAGAATATTTAACATGAGCCTGAAAATTTGGACAGGAAGCCGTTAAGATCACATTACTGCCATGTTCTAAGGAAATCAAATATGTTAGGCTCTGACTGATCATTTCTTTAAATGTGCCGGTGCACTGCAGGATCACCAGTGCAACAGGCTGTAAGCTTTACAACCAAATCTTGTCTTAAAATGTCCAAACTACAAAACTAACTGTGATGGAGGAAGAGCAACAGGGCAGAGTGACTTTTGCTGCTCAGATATTCTTAGCTCCGGTGTCAGGTAAGTTCTGCCTGCTAAACTTCCACCCCCATGTTTAACAGTTTGAAAGGTGGTCTTTTCATAAAGCGCGGTTTCTTTTTTATCTTCAAAATCACCTATGGTGATTAAGGTAATTTTAACTTCTACAGCACTTTCCAGAATGATTTTAGCTTATACAGGTGTTGCTGTGCATGCTTAAGACATTGACACTTGTGATGAGGTTGATGTGGATTTGGGTTTAAAGTCCCAAACCACTGGGCTACGATCAGAATTCTTCAGCCTGATTCTGGTGTCCAAAAATGATCAAGAGACGGCAGTGTCCAAGGCAGCAGAGTTTATTTGTCGACAAAGAAACCCGAGAACAATTCAAAGTGCACACAAGATACACCTGAAGAGCTCTAAAAATGTACTGGCTCTGTCCCTCTTTATATACAATTTCAGCTGTGACTTTCCACGCCTCTTAGGTCATTTTATTGGTTCACCAAATTTACACCATTAAAACATTGGTTCGTCTACCTGTCCATCCTTGGTCCCCGTGTGAAGATTCACCATTTGTTCATGTTAAGATACACCATTTGTTCATCGTCATATGCCAGCATCTTCTGGAATGTACCTGGACTTTTCTCTTGCCAAGTTTCGCTTGCTGGGTCAGGTCAAAGCTGGCCCTGTCCTTATCTGACCTGTTTACTCTCTCTGTTATACACCATTATGTTTTAGTCTGTCCTGATTATAATTTTTAAAAAAAAACAAAGTTATCTTTTACTTTTACACCATTATTTCTTAACTCTTCCTTGTATCATTTAAAAAAAAAAATTATGTATCTTTTTCACACTTTAATAAAGATTATACAAAAGCATGCATTATATGCAGTGAACACTAACATCTACTCTCACACAGTGACATTTAACACAGGTCTTCTTTGAGTTACTTTGAATCATACAGTAAATAATGACAATACCATTTCATCACAATATTCCTTTAAGATCATTAGCTTGTTGCAATATTCTCTCTTTTAGAGACGCTTTACTCTTTGCACATCACATAGCTGTTCTTACACTACAAGGTGACATGTAAGGTTATCCTTTGATGACTTGAAAACAATGCTACACAGTGGAAGGGAGCACTAACACTCCTGTATCAGCTAACCCTTCTTGCAGGTCCTTTTTGATCACATGGATTTTGCTTTACCATTCTACTCAGCAGTATTATCTTACAGTTTTCTCGGTCCCCCAGATCTTGTGTTGACTTCCACAGTTCCCCTTAACTGCAATTTCTTACCGACATTTTGGACAGTGGAAAAATAATGCTTGCAGGACTTCCTCTGCTTTGTAGACATCTATTTGCTCTATTTTTAGATCCTCTGTCATTTTCTTAGAGGAGCCTATGGTTATTTAGTGCTAATTGAGAATTTCTCAAGCTCTTGCATTGTGCTTAGCTGACAATTCACAATGACAGCTCTCAACCTGCCTCACAAGTCCTAAGGTCAATTAAGGCCTTAGGAGTTCAAGTTATGTGTTTTACAAGTGAAAGGGTTTTAGGTTCATGAAGTGCAATCCATTTAAAGTGGTCGTATTCATCAACAAAACATGTAATTTGCCCTGGAATATCAGAATTTTTCCTTGCTCAAAATGAGGTGGAGGTGGTACTATCCTGATCATATGCACACACATGTATGTGTACCATGCTTTCAACTGATACATGCACCTTTTACGAGCAACATATTTTTGGGGTTCTAAAAATTATATGATTACCACTTAATGTGGACTACAAGGAGTACGTGAAGAGGCTTTATAAAATTTGAAATAAGAGGCTGAAATGTTCTTCCTCTGGTTGTGAATTGTGTAGATGGACTATCCAATAACGGCCACATTTTGCTTATTATGAAATGTGTAAATGAAAGCAAAGGATTTTATGTTATATTTATGTTGAACTACACTGCAAGAGTAGTTGAACTGTAAATGAAAACAATAGCTTATCTTATTTTTATTTTTATTTCGCTTGTTAATTTAGCTTTATTTAGCTTGATTTTAAACAGCTTTGCTGTTTGTTAACTATGTAAGATTTCATCTTGTGTTTAATGTTGAACGGGGCACCTTTTAATATGCTGTCAAAAATTGTTAAAATCAGGTAAACATTTGCTTTGCATTAATACACTCCCAATGACTTAACAAATTAATACCCATGCCTTGACTTTTTGTCCTGTCCTGCACTCTGGCTCTGATCCTCTCCATCACTGGAGTTCAGTAGCAATATCTGCTACTGAAAACTTTATACTGATGGGATGTAATGCTAACTAAGTAAACCATTTTAAGAAACTGGGCTTACAAAAGATACAATATTGACCTGTAACAGCCATGTAATAACACATCCTCTTTGAAGGGGTGTTTTCTCTGTAAAAAGAAAAATAACTGATCAGGCTCAAAAGATATAATTAATTGACTGTATGTGTAATTTTTTAACTCAAAAAGGTGTGTTACTCTTTAAGGAAGTATAAACAAGACTTCCTTTGTGATCCCGGTTTTTGACCTTAACAGTGGGAATGCACTTAGTCTTGCTGTCGATTTCTGTTTTGTTTTTCAGACTTGCTCTGTTTGCTCATCGAGAAGATGGCCCTGGTATTCCAGCTGAGATCAAACTGTTTGACATCTTCTCTCAGCAAGTGGCCACTGTCATTCAGGTAGGTTACATTAGGTTTACCTGTAAGAAAATGTAATTTGTATATACACACAAAAAATGTTTTAAGTCCCATTTAGGCAGGATTTACTTCTCAAGGTGAGGACAAGAATTTTTTATACGGCATGATTAATAGCACATCTGTGTTCTCTGTGAAAGTTACAACAGTCTGCCAAGATTGGACCTTTTATCATCACCATTAACACTTCTTACATGGTGTATTAATAAATACAAGTGGTCAGTACTGCATGTCAGATGGTTGGATACAGTCAGAAACTCCTTTCCCCAGTGCCTTTTCAATGTTAGATAGGGATCTGTGTTGACCATTTTCTTAACTCTCTGAAAGTGACAATTCAACATTAACTCTCAGTTCACTCTGTGATTTGCCAATTGTGTGGACTGGCAAGGTAGCATGCACCAAAATGTTTAATCTCTATAAAGAGGAAGCAACACACAGAACCACACGGCAGTAAGCAGTTCAGAGGTGTGGCCCCTGACCAAACTTTTCACCTCCCTTTTATACTTTGTGGTATGCCTCTGGCCCTTTGATTGAACTGCCAGAGAACATTTCTCTACAATTGAGTAAACACTTGGGGTACAATAAAGGCAGTGACCCATCTCAGGAATTTACAACTGGGTGTAATCTCCTGTGCTGATGAAGATACCATTTGCCATCTTCCTCTTCAGGAAGGTATTCACGGTGGGAATATAACAGTAAGTTCATCAGGTCATCCTTGATGAGTAAAACAGTACAACTAAAGCTACAGACTAATTACATCAAGTATAAGATAAAATAATTGTTATTACAAAGCATGCAAAATTCCACCACAACTCCCCCCTTTTTATAATTTATGATAAACTATTCATCTATCAGTGGAGAAAATGCTTACAGCTTCAATTCTACACATCATTTAGAATAGGTTATTTTTATTTATACATCACTTTCATCACTATCACTAACATCGTCTAGGTAATGGTTTCCTGTAATATGTACCATAGAAAATGATGAATCTATCATAGAAGAAATTATCCTTCTTGAACAAGGGATAATACAACATAACATGATTAGCATTATTGATATCACGCTTACAATTGGTATTAAAAATTTTCCTATGATTGTCCACCAATTTCCTTCTGTTAACCATGCCCATAAATTAAATCCATGTCCAGTTTGCACATCCAGAGATTTTTGTCTTTGTAGGAGGTCATTGAGATGTGAGACTACATGTGTCATATTATCGATGCGGCTTCGGTGATATGTTAAATTTTTAACTATTCGGACATACGGCAATAATTTAGCCATGAAACATTTTCCACACCAGTTTGGTCGAAGAACTTGATACACATTTTTTCCGCATACCCATGCAAATTCTTGTAAAGCACCATATCCTTCTTCACTAGGGATTACAACTTGAGGGTTATTATGCCCTTTTTTTATTTGGAATCGGGGTGAGATGATCTGTCAAGTTAAGTTGGGAAAGATATGCTGTTTTTCTACCATTTAAACAAGGCAATCGGGATGGGTGTGTGGCTCCACAAGTGGCATTACGTATGATATTGCATCTACTATCTCCTAGATAGGTAGTAAACTGATTACATTTACTATAGAAACAGATGCCTGGAGGATAGGTGGTGGGATTTGTTTCAAACAAGGGGTCAAATATATGAGTATTATACCCTGCTGAGGCGCTGAAAATACGCACTCCATGTCCTGAATAGTCTACAACTGACACATTTAGCATTGCTAGGGAATTAGTTAGGTTTCCTATAATGTGACGTTGGTTTGGGGTTGTTGTAGTTTTTTTAATTCCAGCTGATAGGGCTATGGTTACCCCAAGAACCTCGGATGCATTTAAAGCCCAGGGGATAGCTGGAATAGATGACACAGAGTGATGTGGTAATTGGGCACATACATAACAACTGGTGGAGATGTTTAGTTTTCTTACATTAACAACCATAGATTTGTACCATGCGTTGTTTTCGATTATATTTGCCTCTCTTCTAACAGTGAGGTGTTTGCTAGACTTAGATTGAATGTCAAGATTCCTCCTTCCTGCAGTGGCTGGCATGTATCCACGTCGCTCTTTCCACTGTTTTCACTGCAGTGTGAGTTATCAAGAGGACTTGGTATGGTCCTAGCCACTTTTTCTGGTTCCACCTTCTTGCTCTTGGGTCTTTTACCATCACCCAGTCACCTGGCTGAATTGAATGGAGTTTGCTGGCCGCTGGATCTGGCAAAGCAGCTTTCACCTGTAAGTGAATATCTGATAATAGAGAGGATAAGTGAGAGCAATACTGAACCATGGCTGAGTCCATAATTGCTGTTGGTGGAGAAGGTCTCCTTCGCTGGTCTTCCACGTTGCTCCAACCTAGATGTGGTGGTCGGGCAAACAAGATCTCGAAGGGACTTAAGTTAGTTTTAACTAAGCATTTTGTCCATGGCAATCCTGTTTCCGCACATTTTGCAAGTTTAGATTTCAGCGTTCCATTCTCTCTCTCTACCGCCCCTGCACTAGCTGGGTGATAAGCACAGTGATATTTTAGATCAGTGTGTAGGAACTCACTTAGCCTTGCAATGACATGGTTGGCAAAATGTCTTCCATTATCACAGCTGATTTTGTGTGGAATTCCCCACCTGGGTATTATCTCTGACAGCAATGCCTTGGACACCACATTTGAAGTTTGCTTTGATGCAGGAAAAGCTTCCACCCACTTAGAAAACATATCAACCACTACTAAACAATAAGATTTCCCTTCACTTGGTGTTAATTCAATGAAGTCAATCTGTATGTGCTCAAATGGTTGCATTGGTTGTGGGTGTGCTACCTGCTGGATAGGCGTTAGTCTCCCAGTATTGTGTGACATACAAATATGGCACCTGTTGCAATATTTTTCTGCATACATTTGAAACCCTTTTGTAAACCAAATTTTTGTCACTGCTGTGTACATCCCCCCTTTTGACACGTGGTCGAACCCATGTGTCAATTTTGCATAATGAGGAAATAATGCCTTTGGGAGGCAAGGTTTGTCATCTGGTCCATACCACACATTTTCAGTCTTCTTGCAGCCACTATTTTTCCATGTAGATACATCTTCAGGCGTTGCTTGTGATTGGACTGCTATTAACTCGTCATAAGGTGATATGTTAGTAGTGGAAGCAAGCATCATATAAAGATGTTTAGACAATGCTGCCGATTTTGCAGCTGAATCTGCCCTGGCATTTCCCTGTGAAACCTCATCTTTTTCATTTACGTGAGCTTGGCATTTGCAGACAGCAATTTCTGATGGTAATAAGATGGCTTCTAGTTGAACAGCTACATGGCTGGCGTTCAAAATAGGTTTTCCATCTGATTTCATAAAATTATGGTACTGCTATAATGTTCCAAAATCATGAACAATTCCAAATGCATATCTGGAATCGGTGTAAATGGTCACAGATTTGTCTTTTGCATGCTTCAGTCAGCGCTACCAATTCAGCTACTTGTGCAGAGCAGTTCGTTGGAAGTTTGCCTGAACACACTACATCATGTGTATCGACCACTGCAAATCCTACATTGTTTTTTCTAGTGATTGCATCCCTGGACGCAGATCCATCTACGAAAAGAATCAAATCAGGGTTAGTCAGGGGTGTGTCTTTAAGGTCAGCCCTCGGGCTACACACTTGTGACAACACTGTGTTGCAGTCATGGTTCTCCTTCTCATCATTTTCTGCTGGAACAGGAAGGAGTGTTGCAGGGTTAAGGATAGTACATCTTTTGATTGTGATATTAGGCATTTCTAACAGAATAGCATTATATCGCAGCCATCTTGCTGTTGACAAATGTGACGTTTTCTACTCTAGGAGAATCATAGAGAGAGAATGTGGCACAAGAAGTGTGAGATCGGAATAACCCACTATGTAGCGTGATGCCACCACTGCTTTTTCTGCAGCTGCAACTGCACGTAAGCATTTAGGGAGACCTGCTGCTACAGGATTGAGCTTGGCTGAAAAATAAGCAACAGGTCTTAGTTTGTCTCCACGATGCTGCAAGAGGACAGATGTCATGCAACTTCCCTTTTCATCCACAGTTTGAATGAACGGTTTGTTTGGATCAGGTATGCCTAAAGTAGGTGGTGACATTATGGCTTGTTTTAAGTCGTGAAATGCCTGTTCTGCTTCTGATGTCCACGTAACTTCACTGTGTGGGTGAAGGCCTTTTTGGTGGGTAATGTTCAATAACGGTGCTGCTATAACAGAGTAGTTAGGAATGAATACACGACAATAGGAACACAATCCTAAGAATGACATTACTTCTTTTTTTAGTCGTAGGTTTAGGGATCTTTTGTATGGCTTGAATACGTTTTGGAAGTAGTTGCTTACCCTCTGGTGTAATAAGATGACCCAAGAAGGTTGCTTTTTGTTGCACAAGCCGTAGCTTTTTCAAACTCACTTTGTCTCCTTCATGTGCAAGATGCTGCAATAATTTGACAGTGTCTGTCTTGCATTGTTCCTTTGTGGGTGCACACAGGAGAAAGGTAATCAAAATACTGCAACAAAGCTGAACCTGGTGTAAGATTTAAAGTTGATAATGATTCACCCAATACACTGTTATAAATAGTCGGTGATTCACAATATCCTTGGCACAAACGGGTAAATTGCCATGTTTTCTCTTTAAATTTGAATGCAAACCAATACTGGCTATCTGGGTGTACTGGAACACTGAAAAATGCATTCGCAAGTTCTACTACAGTGAACCACTGTGCTGTAGGTGGTATTTGTGACAAAATAGTGTATGGGTCTGGAACAGTCGGTGCTCTAGGTTGTACAGCATTATTTACCGCTTGCAGGTCTTGTACAAATCTCCAGTCATCTGGTTGACCATCTTCTCTGGCTTTTTTAATAGGTAAGATAGGTGTACGTACAGGACTTTGGCTAGGTACTATAACGCCTGCTTCTCTTAAGGCCTCAAACACTGGCATGATGCCATCTCTGGCTTCTTGCCTAAGTGGGTATTGTTTCTGGCATGGTCTGTAGTCAGATTTAGGGACTATGATCACTGGTTCTGCAGTTTTTACCAGACCCACATCATACTTCCCCTTGGCCCACAATTTATCAGGGACTTGGCCTAACAAAGGGTACATTCTTGCCTCTTCAATGGACATACATGGAAACATGCAGGTTAGTTCCTTTTCATTATTAGACAAAATTGTTACGGTGCGCGTGCTGTGTACATCAGCAGGAAAGTGCTTTCTATATGAGCTCAGTCGTGCACAGTATTGAACACCTTCAGTAGAAGTGTTTGTCCAGTCAGTCGCTTGAGAACAGTCATTCACAAATGACCTTATGTCGTCCCACTTACAGTTGTTTGTTTTAGCCAATGTTACATGTGGGACTGAATTGGGAACATCAAATAATGTCATCAAGTCTTTTGGCAAGCGTATGGCTGCCGCACATTTGTCTGTATCCCAATAAATAGTATCAACAGTCAGTGTGTCAAAGTCATCAGGTAATTTACTTTGGTACCAGTCAGTTTCATACGTCATGTCTCTACCCTCAGATATATGTGACATACAATGCAGGTCTTGCATACATGTAACATTAGGAGTTGTCATGATTGTCTCTGCCTCTTCAATTAATGAGCTGCTAGTCTCTGTGTGATTCAAATGCCACTGATATGCAAACGGCAATGGGAAATAATGAACATTCACTATTTGATTGAATATTGTTTCAGTTTTTATTATCTTAAGCCCCTCTACTGTAGACAAAATAGATATCCCCAAAGCTATCATTAAGTCTCTTCCCTGTAGATTGATTGGACAATGGTCAGACAATAGAAATGAATGTTTAGTTTTAACATCATCAGGATCTTTACAGGGAAGAGGAACAGTAAAATGTTCTTTTACTGCGGTGCCTGATGCCCCATAGAATCAACATAGCGGCCACTCATTTTTGGAGACGGAGACAGATCACATGCTCTAATTACAGAATTGGTTGCCCCCGAATCAACAAGAGAGGTCAATTTCTTTTCCCTTATAGTTAACGTATACTCTGGTAAGCGTTGATATGCACTTGTGTGATATTTAACATATGTGCCTTGATTTAGGTTTGTTTTATTGTTAACGTCATTACCATTGGTGTGTGTAGTGTTTGTGTATGCAGCACCTCTTTCCTCTGACACAGTGGTTTGCGGCTGGGGCCCTTCCCCCTCCTCCTCCCGCTCTCCCTCGTCAGTCCGACTTATACTTGTAACAGTCCCGTGACCAGTGTCCTTTCTTGCCACATCAGTATCATCACACCACCACCATCTCTATCTCTTCTGCGCCCTCGTCCTCTTTCACGCCCTCTTCCCCTTGCGCTTGGTTGTCTGTACCCTGGGGTGTTGGTCTGGACAGTTTTCAGCATGGTGAGGGCTGCGTTGTGAAGATCTGTTGTTTTCCGGTTTTCACTAAGCTTCTTTTTCTGCTGCAGGCATTCGTAGATGTGCATTGCATGCCTACGAAGCTCTGCAAGTCGAGCATCTTGAAAGCCCACGCAGTTAGTTTTTACTACTGTTGCAATCTCCGGTTTCAGACCATTTAAAAAACAGTTACTGAGGTGGGTCTCCCATATGCCCGCAACATCACCCAGGTTAGCTGGTTGATCAATGCCGCTGTGGATGTTGAACACTTCGGTGAGGCGGCACATATACTCGTCTGGTGATTCATTTTCTTTTTGTTTACACGCGTCGATTTTACTCATATCAATCTTGTGGGGAAAGGCCGTGGTGAACTCCGTGGCCAGCAACTGCACAGCATTTCTGTAGTCATTGTTTTCGTTGTGATCCCAGTCAATGTTATTACACCAGACATCAGTAGCAGGAAACTTTCCCGCTATCTTTTGCCATTCCAGAGGTTTCATTTTACTGATAAATAGTCTTTTTAATTCAGACATTGTTGGTCTGAATTCGCGGCAAGAGACCACAAACGGTTCTGCAAAGTTAGTACCTGATGCTGCTGGCTCCGGCAGATGTCTGGCTGCCTCCATGACATCAGTGGTGGTCCAGGAGCGGAACACAAGCATCAGCCCCTGTGG
Source organism: Lates japonicus (assembly GCA_033238685.1). Classification (NCBI taxonomy): domain Eukaryota; kingdom Metazoa; phylum Chordata; class Actinopteri; family Centropomidae; genus Lates; species Lates japonicus. The sequence continues at coordinate 8,838,858 of BRZM01000033.1, read as the reverse complement.
CCCTGCTACTTCCACCATGGGCATCATCAGGGTAGGTTGGTAAAGAACTGGTGACTCTACCGTAGGCATGCCATATGTTCGTCCCGTCTGAGTGTGTGGAGGTGTCAACAATGGATTCACTGCTGATGAAACACTCCTCAATGTTTTCGGTTTCACATCGGGCAACAGATCACTTGCTGTGGGCTCCTGCGCTGGCGGCAGTTAGACGGCTGCTGCTGCTGCTGCATACTGTGCTGCGGCACCTTGTGGCTGTTGAGCTTGCAGAGGTGCAACATACGGTGGCGGTAGGGGAGAAGCCGGGTAGGAGTCGAGGTCCAGGTCAACCTTTACCAACTGAGGAAGAGGTGGATACAAAACAGAGCACTGAGAAGCATTATCTGTTCTTTTTGAGTCAGGTTGATCTATACACGCGCTCGGTAGCAGTTTACTTGTCTGTTTTCGGTCTCTGCGTTCTGCTTCCCTTTTCCATGCATTAAACGCTGCTCTTTGCTGTTCCATGTTTTTTAAATCCTTAATCAACACCTTTTTCCCTTTTTTTATCTTTTTATCTTTTTTATTTAATTGTTCCTCAAGTGAGGCTATGTCTTTTAACCCAAAAGAACCCCCTTTTGGAAACCCCATTTCTTCACACCACTGTGGCATAAACTTAATTGTTTCTTTCCCATATTTATCATGCATGCACTTCTCATTTGGCGACACAGGCTCATATTCAGTACTGCTGTTAGATCCCATCTCACACAAGCGTCCTTGCGGTTACTACGTGTCAGCTTTATGTAAAATCCGGTATTTTACACTGTCTCCCTGAGATTATAGGTCCCCGACCTATGCGGTATTCCCCGAATACCCTCGACCCCGTAGTGGATCTGTCCTATTACGGCCCTCTCTCCTTAGTAGGCACTAGGAAGGTCCCAGACCTTCCCCACTGGTATTCCTTCTCTGAATACCTCAGCAGCGCCGCGGTCAGAATATGACTGGAATCCTTAGACATTAACCAAAAGAGAAAGCACGCTATGATACCCCAACCTTTTTTTTTCTTGTTTTTTTTTTTCCGTTAATACAAATTTTGCGTTGTTTTTTGACTCACTTGACAACGTGGTCGTTGTTAACTTTGATCTCAGCAGTGATGGTCCTCCTGCCCCAAGTCCAGTCAGCCCTCACTTTCTCTGAATGTGACGAGGTTTGAGACCGAACTCTGTATCTGGTTCAGGGTGATCGGCCCCTGGCTGTCTTTAGGCGGTCGGACGAATCACTCGCAAGATCCCACTTCTGACACCAACTTGTTATGGAAATGCCTGTAGAGAGTCAAAGAACAAGACTGGCAAGTTAGCATGCACCAAAATGTTTAATCTCTATAAAGAGGAAGCAACACACAGAACCACACGGCAGTAAGCAGTTCAGAGGCGTGCCCCCTGACCAAACTTTTCACCTCCCTTTTATACTTTGTGGTATGCCTCTGGCCCTTTGATTGAACTGCCAGAGAACATTTCTCTACAATTGAGTAAACACTTGGGGTACAATAAAGGCAGTGAGGATTTTACAACTGGGTGTAATCTCCTGTGCTGATGAAGATACCATTTGCCATCTTCCTCTTCAGGAAGGTATTTATGGTGGGAATATAACAGTAAGTTCATCAGGTCATCCTTGATGAGTAAAACAGTACAACTAAAGCTACAGACTAATTACATCAAGTATAAAATAAAATAATTGTTATTATAAAGCATGCAAAATTCCACCACACTATGAATGTCTTCCCTGAGAGTTGTGAGTTGCTGAAAATTTATGCTGTTATCCTTGTTTTTAAACAATACTGTGCCTTCTACATCCGCCTTCTGCTGCAACTGTTCGGAGTGACTTTAAAACACATTTGATTTCTAACATGCTCAGACATCACATTTTAAGTTCTGACCAACTTTTTCTCCTTTCTGCATCACGTGTCTCCAGAACATTTTTGTTATTCAGATTGTTTGTGCAAAAAGGAAACATGATATTAATTAAAGCTGCAAGCAGCGGTGAACGGGCCCTCGTACCCAGCACCAGTCAACAGACTGGCAGCCGCGGGGGTCATTGCAATCAAAATTTGAGGTGCTGCCACAGCCACGCCAGTCGGATTGGATCGGGTAAACCTGCCAGCAACTGAACGTCAAAATAAAAAATATGTAATTTCCTGTTGCCAGTAGGTGGCGCTATAACTTTATGTGAATATTGATATGTGTGTTCAGGCCAGGACCATTATCAATGCTATAAATTTTGGTGCAGATTGGACAAAGTATGGCTGAGTTACAGCAACTTAAATGCAACTTCTTGTTTCATGGCGAGGCATCTAAATTTGAGGTCACACCTTTCGATGTCAACAAAATCTTTTAATAACTTTTAATCACCTGTTGTCAAACTGCTCTTGTACATGAAGTAAATCTTTTAATAACTTTTAATTACAAACTCATTAAGAGTATGCGGACCAAGTTTGTAACATGTAACATGCCAGGATGCACAAAACTTGACATCATGGCCTCAAACCTACAGGAAATCGGACAGTTTCATTTTAATTTGAAAATTTTGCTCATTTTTGGCCACTATTTGGTATTTGTGGACATTGTATTTGATCGAACTCCTCCTACAGTTTTTATCGTATTGACCACAAACTTGTCATATTCACAAAAAGTTATAGCGCCACCTATTGGCAACAGGAAATTACATGTTTTAGACTGTGGCGTCCTGTTACTAGCAGGTTGACGTGATCCACTTCAGATTTGGTCAGGAAAGGCCTTCATTATTCCTTACTGTGAAAATTTTGATGTTCCGTTGAAGGGCATGTCTGTGGCACCGTGGTGATGTTCGATGCTTCGCCGCCAAACAGGACGTTGTTGTAACTCCTCACTGTACTCCTCCCAGTAGCTTGACACAGATCCATTTCACATTTGGTTAAAAAGCGAAGCAGGTAATTGTCCAGTCTGAGGACAAAGGATAAAGGCTTAAGCTCATTCATTCTGTGCCCAGCAGTCATGCAGTTGCAGAACTGCGTCATACGACCTGCGGGGATTTGAAGGCCCGTTCAACGCTGCTTGCAGTTTTAATTATTATTATTAATATTATTCCTTCCCCTGAAACGCAGCTTTAGGACACTCAAAAACTCACCAAATTTGGCACATACCTCAGACCTGGCAAACATCTCATTATTCTTGAGTGGGCTCCACGGCGCCCCCAAACGCAGGCTGTGTTGGAAAAAAGGTGCTTGGATTTTCATGAAATTTGGTGAGGTCATTGCTCTCATCATTGTAGACGTACCTAATTTTTTTGAGATTTGAACAGGAAGTCAGCCATTGTTGATTTGCTGCGTCAATTTTCATTCTATAATTGCACATGTTTAAACACCTAAGCACATTGATTTGATATCACAATTGGCCACAGGCGTGCTACAGCAGCTCACTAGCGCCGCCTAACTACTTTTAGCACTTTACAGGTGGTTGGCATACTCAGACGCTTACAAAACGTAGTCACGTAACTTGATTTCTGATGTGGTCAATGTGTGTGTGGCAAAATGGCTCAAGGGCGCCCCCTAGAAATTTTAAATAAAGCAGCCCCCATGTACCGTTTTGTACAGGTGTACCAAATTCGGCAGGCACTTGTAACACCCCAAGATGTTCAAAAGAGCCTCTTGCCCTATCCTAAATTCAACAGGAAGTCAGCCATTTTGAATTTAGTTTGAAATTTTGGTGCTGAATTTCGCCATTTACAGCTGCTGTACTTTAACGTACTCCCCCTAAAGATTTAAACCGATTGACTTCAAATTTGGTAGGTGACTTCTAAAGACCTCTGTGGTATTAAATTGTGAAGCTTTTTGGGCTTCATTGAACAGCGTGCTCATAAGGGCGTGGCGAGTTCCAATGCTTCGCCACGAAAAAACTTCACGTTTGACAAGAGGCCCAGCCTGAACGCAATACCATGCAAATATTCATCCATACTAATAGCACCACCTGTTGGAAGCAGCATGACATGACATGACACGTTTGGTACTGTTTAAGTGGGTTGATCAGATTCACCTCAAATGTGGTCAGACAAGGATTAAGACCATATTTATGTTTTATTGTCAAGATTGTGAGTCTTCATTAAACCTTGCCATGGCAGCGAGGTGAATTTCCAACCTTCGCCATGAAACAGGAAGTTGTTGTAACTCACACATACATTATCCAGTCTGCCCCAAATTTAACTTGTTTGATAAGATTCTTGGCCTGAACACATCTACAGGCCAAGATTCAGCCATACTCATAGCGCCACCTACTGGCAACAGGAAATGACATGTAATATACATTGATGTATTCCTCAAGCAGGTTTGTAAAGATCTATTTCACATGAGGTCAGAAATCGCCTATTAAAGCCACAATGAGCCAAGAGCATACTTGTCAAGTCTGAAGGCGAGAGGAAAGTGGATTAAGCCCCTCTAAGGGTCTGTCTGTGCACAGGGCTGCCCTTGTGAATAATACAAATATGCAACTGATGGACACAGTAAGTGATATTCATCTCATTTGCTCTGTGTCCAGCGGTCATGTAATTTCAGAACTATGTTGTATGACTTGTAGGTTGACAAAGATCATGCATGATCCAACTGAGGGGTACACTACACCGTGTTCCAAATTATTATGCAAATGATATTTTTCTCTGATTTTGCTAAATGCAAATGACACAAATGTTTTTGAACAAAAGGAGAGAAACTCATGGTGTGGCCTCCATCCTCCCCTGACCTCAACCCTATGGAGAACCTTTGGAGCATCCTCAAGCAAAAGATCTACAAGGGTGGGAGGCCGTTCACACCCAAACAGCAGCTCTGGGAGGCTGTTCTGACATCCTGCAAAGAAATTCAAGCAGAAACTCTCCAAAAACTCACATGTTCAATGGATGCAAGAATTGTGAAGCTGCTATCAAATAAGGGGTCCTATGTTAAAATGTAACTTGACCTGTTAAGATGTTTTTGATTGAAATAGCTTTTGATGTCAGTAAATATGACCTCCTAATGCTGCAAAGTCAACAAATGACCATTTTCAGTTCTTTACAACCTATAAAATGTTGTAAAACTCTGTTTTGTGTAATAATTTGGAACAGTGCATTTTAAGTTTTTTATTTATGAAAAAAATACTGTTATCATTGGGAGGTTTGTTCAAAAACATTTGAATTATATTCTAACAGTTGATGACTTGAAAATTATGCTGAGTGTCATTTGCATTTACTAATATAGCAAAATCAGAGAAAAATATCATTTGTACGTATCACGTTGTATGACCTGCTATGACCCCGCAGCTGCCAGTCCCCCGACGGATGCAGTGTGCAAGGGCCCATTCTTGAAGGAGAACAATGATCAATATCACATGTCATAGCGCTGTGACTGTGGATGAATACGGACATGTAGATGTGTTCAGGCCATGACATTTATGAAATATGTCAAGTTTGGAGCAGATTGGACAGTGCATATGAGAGTTACAACAGCTTCCTGTTTCATGGCGAAGCATCGAAACTCGGCACGGCGCCACAGCACGGGCATCCCATAAAGACTCAGTTTTCACAATATAGCACCATTATCACTTATTGCTATTACACCATTATTACTTACTGCTTGTCTGACCATAAATGAGGCAAATCAGATAAACCCACTTGCATGAAACACAGCATTTCCTGTTGACAATAGGTGGCGCTATGACTATACCTGAATACAGGTATGTGTATGTGATCAGGACAGGCCTGTTGTCAAACCTCTGAAATTTGGGGCAGATCAAACAATGTATGTTTGAGTTCCTGGTTAATCTTGAAACACCAAAATTTGCCGTGCCACCAGGCCTTTCTGACCAATTTTGATGTGGATCAAGTCAACCTGCTAAAAACAGTAATTTAAAGTATTAAACATGTCATTTCCTGTTTCCAGTAGGTGGTGCTGTGACTGCAGCTGAATATTGGCATGAATATTGGATGTGTTCAGTCCATGACACTTATCAGATGTGAAGTTTTGGGCAGATTATACGTACTAGACGTACCCTAAGACGTACAAAAAAGCCTCTTGGAGCCATACCCTAAATCCACGTCAGCCATTTTGAATTTAGTGTGCAATTTTGACACCAAATTTTACAGCTGCTGTACTTTAACGTACTTCTCCTAGAAATTTGATCACGTTAGACAAGAAACCCGGCCTGACCACATCAACATGCAAATGTTCAGCCATACTCACAGCACCACGTATTGGCAACAAGAAATGACATGTTTGATACTGTTTTTTTTTTTGGTGTGTTTGATTCAGTTCAAATGTGGTCAGAAGGGTGAGGGGCAGATTGACACTTGCTTCCTGTTGAAATCACGATGCTGACTAATTTGGAAGTTAGCAAATGGGACTCTGCTCATGTTTTCATTGAGCAGAGGTTCTGCGACGATTGCTGCTGCTGCCGCCACCGCTGACAGTAGAACCAGAAGCTGCCACTAACAGTGCGCCTGGTGATGCATTTGAGTGGATCACAGGAACCTCTCCAGCAATAAGCCTCACACGGTTCTGGACTCTACATCCAATCTTTATCACATCACCGGAAACATCAGAGCTAACCCGGATATTAACGGGATCAGATTGGGTGAAGAAAATCATGTTTTTTCTTCATTTGCAGATGATGTTCTTCTGTAGTTAGGGAGTCCTAAAAAAATCAGTTCCAGCAGTTCTGAACGGCATAGCTTCTTATAGTGTTTCATTGGGTTATCTTCCATGTTTTCTGACCCCAGCATTTGTTAAGCTATTAAACTCTTCTATCTCTTGTTATATTTGGAGTAATAAACACCAAAGAATTGGATTCTCTAAACTTACTAAGGTAAGGGACCTGGGAGGTTTATCTCTGCCTATTTTTGCAGATCTGCTGATTTCTGACTCTCTGAAGTCATTTGAACAAATCAGATCTGATTTCAGTATCTCTCACAAAGACTTTTTTTTTTTTTAATATCTCCAAATTCATCATTTTCTAGACTCTCTTATAAAGAAAAATGGGATTTGTTTGAAACTGGCCATCTTGGCCAGATCTCTGAATGGAGTAATGTCAAAGATTTGCAAATTGTTGCTCTACTCTGATTCCTCAGCTTATGATCACCTGAAGCCACTTTGGGAGCGTGATTTGGGTATGATATTTAGTCCTGCAGCCTGGTCCAAAATTTGCAATAGTATCTTTCCAAAATGAACCTCAATTTCTCATACATGAACAAATTTAAAAGGACTTATTGTACACCTATTTGCCTCCAGGAAATATTCCCCAATATAAATGTAAAATATATAAAGGTAAGTTTTTCACGTATTCTAGTTGTGTGATCTCTTGTGGAAATGAAATGAAATAGAGACTTCTGCCGGCCAACAAAGTTTTATTTTCCTTGCAAGAAAAAGGTCAGTCACCACCCGAGCGGTCAGGAGATGGCAAAAGACCCTGAGCATAGGGACATCTAGACCTTTATACCTGAGGAACACCCCTCAAGGGGAACAAAGGATCCTTGATCTTGTTGCTTCCTTGGCACCCCTTTGTCTGCCACTAGAAGTGGCACCCCACCCCATGGGGTGATCTTTCACACCTGGGGCATCCCACAGAATCCACATCCCAATGAGAAAGAAATTTGCCATTACAGATCACATCCACGTTTTTTGGAAAGAGGTTCACTGTGTGATTCAAGAGACCTGTAAACAGTTTACATTGTCTCCATTCTTCCGAAAATCTTTTTGATACAGATACCAGATCACTGTTAATTCTTCTGTTATTTCTAGCCAAGAAATGTATCCTGCTACAGTGGTCTGCTCCACAGGTTCCCACGGTCAATATGTGGATATCACAGATATCAGCTCTCCTCCCCCTGGAGAAACTGACTCATGATCTCAATCATAAATCTGACTAATTTTGGAGACTCTGGAAACCTCTGCACTTGTTCTTACAAAAAAATTGTCTGTTTTATCTTATGCACTTATTTATTTTTTCTTGTATAGAAATTTAGCTACCTTTTTTCTTCTAAGACAGTGCAGCATTTGTTGCTGGTTTGGGGAAGGTTTTTGTTTGTTTTTTTTGTGGTATTTTGTGGTGTTAATACATTCTGTATATCAGTTTGAAATTACAGCATGGAGGACTGTTATAAGAAGCAGACACGGTGAGGCTGTGCAGTGGTTTAATGGAAAACTAATTATGCTGTGTAAGCAACTTATTAAAAGCCAATAGCTAATTTATGCATAGCATGCTCATGCCCATCCTTCACTAAAGTCGATCCATTCATGAAACCAGTAAAACCATTTTCAGTAAAAAAAATATTTTTCAAAAATGTATACAGATAGGCATGACTTCAGTTTAATTTTGCATCAAAAAACAACAGCATGCATTGGATTTTTCCTTTGACTGTGACAGTGAATGAGGGTGGGAGAGGGCGTGAACAACCAGATGGGTGTGCTGGCTCTGCTGTAGCTGTGGCAGTAGAGAAATGGTCCCACACAGGAAACAACTATTCAAATTGTTAATGAATCAGTTTTAAGGTGTAGAGGAGATGTCATGAAGTTTTACTTTAAAAAAATGTTTTTTTTCCTCCCACTTGTGGTGAAACTGAAAAGCAAAAAACAAATCCTCAGAATATTTGGGAAGTCATCTAATTATTGGTCTTCATAAATATTCAACTTTCTAAGTTTCTAACAAAACGCTTTTCATTGTATGATTTCACCCCCTTCAGTCTCGCCAGGACATGCCATCAGAGGACGTGGTATCTCTCCAGGTTTCTCTCATCAATTTGGCAATGAAATGCTACCCTGAACGTGTTGACTATGTAGATAAGGTCCTGGAGAGCACTGTGGAGATATTCAACAAGCTCAACCTGGAACAGTAAGTCCCATTACTTTTGACACACTGGTGTTCCAGGAATACAATGCATTTGGGCTGTTCCAAATAGTCATGGGATGTCTGCAATATTATGAAGTTTAATAGGTTCAAGGGAGTTGAGTCTACCAATTACTAAAGATTTGGCCATTATTTTGTTTTACAGTAATTCTTCCAAGCTGTCAGGCCTAAGAAATATCAGATAGCGAGGTTGCAGTTTGTAAGTTAATGGTAGTTTTGTAGTTTTTAAAAAAGCTTGTCTTGGTAACAACGAGTAAGAGAGCCAACAAAACATTAGAGAGAGCCTAAGAACAGAAATGGGGAGAGGAGAGTTAGAAGAGGCAAGGGAGATGGAGGTTATTGTTTGAGTTGGCAGACAGTGATCAGAAATCTGGATACCATCATGCATATGCTTCATTGTTACTCCATGTTAATCTTTTTATCACAAATATGATCCGAGAGAGAATAGAACAGGGATGTGTCACCCTTTGACCCTTTCTTTTCCTTCTTGTTAGCATAGCAACCAGCAGCGCAGTGTCAAAGGAACTTACCCGACTGTTGAAGATTCCAGTGGATACCTACAACAACATCCTAACGGTGCTGCAGCTCAAGCACTTCCCACCACTCTTTGAGTACTTTGACTATGAGTCACGCAAGAGCATGAGTTGCTATGTGCTGAGCAACACACTGGACTACAACACCACCATTGTGGCACAGGAACAGGTCAGATTCTGAGCCCCCACTTTAACATGAGGATGTTAATATTTACACTTAGGCCTTACACTCGGTCTGCAGTTTGGATAGGTGTACCTTACACAAAAAATTACAAAATGGCCATTCAGTTGAATCAACAACTCACCAAAACAATTTCAGTGAAAACTACATTATAACCTTCATGAAAGTAGGTTTGATTGTGGGCAGATTAGATTGCATTCATTTTAGCTAGGTGTAACGAATCAACTGTGAACTCAGTGTACAGTAACAGTGAACAGTCAATCCTAACATTTAAATTATTTATTTCTACAGTATATGTGCCTAGCAGTTGTAGAATCGTTAACATTAAGCAAATAAAACACTTAACTAGGGTTATGGAAAGAGCATTAATAGTTGGTTTGTGACAAGATGGGCAGTCATGAAAGTCAGCTGTGCTGCACACCCTACAAAGTGGCCATAAATTGGCATTACACAATTGTCCAAAATGAACTGAATTTCTAGGAATACAGCAGTTGGCAAGACCTTGAGCTGGATTTATGCTTGACGCAAGGATAACTATGGTGTATGGGTAGAAGTAGCATGACGTCAGCCAAGATTTACAGTGCCAGTCAAAAGTTTCAACATCAAAACTATGAAGGAACACATATGGAAATATGTAGTACACAAAAAATAAAACAGAATATGTTTTATATTTTTAGATTCCTCAAAGTAGCCACCTTTTGCTTTGATGACAGCTTTGCACACTTCTGGCATTCTCTCAATCAGCTTCGTGAGGCAGTCACCTGGAATTGTTTTCCAACAGGTGCTGAGGCTGCTTTGCCTTCACTCTGCGGTCCAACTCATCCCAATCCCCATCTAAATTGGGTTTAGGTCTGGTGATTGTGGAGGCCAGGTCATCTGACGTAGCACTCCATCACTCTCCTTCTTGGTCAAATAGCCCTTGCATAGCCTGGAAGTGCGTTTGGGGTCTTGATCCCGCTAAGCACAAACCAGATGGGATGGCATGTTGCTGCAGAATGCTGTAGTAGCCATTCTGGTTAAGTATGCCTTGCATTTTGAATAAATCACCACGATGGCCTGATTCATGCAGTCTCTTTTGAACAGTTCATGTTGAGATGTGTCTGCTACATGAACTCTGTGAAGCATTTATGTGGCTGAGGCTGGGAACTCTAATGAACTTATCCTCTGCAGCAGAGGTAACTCTTGGTCTTCCTTTCTTGGGTTGTCTTCATGAGAGCCAGTTTCATCATAATGTTTAATCTTTTTTGCAGCTGCACTTGAGGATGCATTCACAGTTCTTAGATTTTTCAAGACTGACTGACCTCTATGTCTTAAAGTAATGATGGACTGTTGTTTCTCTTCACTTAGCTGAGTGGTTCTTGCTGTTATGTGGATTAGAACAGTAGTCGAATAGGGCTATTCACTGTATAGAAGTGTGTACCAACCCTACCTCTGCACAACACAACTGATGATCTCAAACACATCAAGAAAGCAAGAAATTTACTCATGACAAGGCAAACCTGTTAATTGAAAACCATTCCAGGTGACTACCTCATGAATGTGATTGAGAGAATGCCAGAAGTGTACAAAGCTGTCATCAAAGCAAACGGTGGCTACTTTGAGGAATCTAAAATATAAAACATATTCTAGTTTGTTTAACACTTTTTTGTTTACTACAGAATTCTATATGTGTTCCTTCATAGTTCTGATGTCTTCTGTATTAATCTACAATGTAGAAAGTGATAAAAACAAAGAAAATCAGAAGGTGTGTCCAAACTTTTGACTGGTACTGTATGTATAGTACATGAATATCACCTGGCAGGGCTAAGCATCAGAGATCCCACAGATAAAACAGGGCAGCATTACCTAGTGTTTACTTCACTGAGTGTGCCCATCTTTTACTACTCTTTTTACCTAATAAAGATATTTGATGGTCTCTGCCTCATGACTTCAGAGTGGTTCAGTCTCTCAGCCAAAAGCAGGGGTAGAAATGTAGAAAAGTACAGTAAATCAATACTACTCACTCCCTCCCTGGTTTCTCTAGGTGGACGCCATCTTGAATTTGGTATCCACACTGATACAGGACCAGCCAGACCAGCCAGTTGATGATCCTGATCCTGAGGACTTTGCTGAGGAGCAGAGCCTTGTGGGTCGTTTCATCCATCTGCTCCACTCCGAAGATCCTGATCAACAGTACCTTGTGGGTCTTTTCTTTAACATTTTGCACATTTATCTCATACTAGATATACCACATTATATACTGCTACTGCTGGACTTAACGTTATTGCTGACTATTTTGCAAGTTACACTATAGTGTTTCCCTTTTTAAAGTATTTTCCCACCTTGTTCAGAGTTGGTGTGTACTGTGATGAATTACACCATTGATTGGTTTATATACCGTATGGAAATCAGTGGCTGCCTTAAAAAGCACGAAAGTGTATTAAAAAGTCTGAAGTTCTACAGTATGCTTTGGAAAATGTTGACAGATTTATAATTTGTTATAATTTACCTTTGTTATAGTTGTATAACTTTCTCATCTAAAACTTTGTGATTGGCAGGCCACAGTTATCTTTGCTGTTGTCTCTGTTGTTCATGTAAGTTAAAATTCTGTTTTGTGGTTAGATTCTTAACACAGCCCGAAAACACTTTGGTGCGGGTGGAAACCAAAGGATTCGCTATACACTCCCTCCTCTGGTGTTCGCTGCCTACCAGCTGGCCTTCAGATACAAGGAAAACTCATCATTGGTGTGCAAACATCACTTTTCACTACATCTTACATGCTGTATGTGGAGTTTTGTCTATCTTGTTAATAAATTATCCCAAATGTGTTCCTATCAGGATGACAAGTGGGAAAAGAAATGTCAGAAGATCTTTTCCTTCGCCCACCAAACCATCAGTGCACTTATCAAGGCCGAGCTTGCTGAGCTGCCTCTTCGACTCTTCCTACAGGGGGCACTGGCTGCAGGCGAGATTGGCTTTGAGAACCATGAGACCGTAGCATATGAGTTCATGTCACAGGTAGACTGAATCTCCTGCATGCAGGCTTAAACTGTGTCTGCATAAGTTGCATAGTGAAGGCAGCTTCTCTTAAATGCAGACCAAACTAACTAAAGGACAGGTGTGACAGTAACCTAAGTTAATAAAACCTCTGGCCACCTGCCTTTAAGAATGTTATTTTTACTGTCTATAATTACAAAAATAATCTGTTCCTGCTGGCCTCATATTCATGTACAAGTCAACAGTAAAGTGTTTATGGTTTAGAGTGGCTGTTGCTCTAGAATACCCTCAGAACCACATGATATACAGTAACCAAACAACACAAATTTCTGCATATTGAGTTTTTTCTGTACAAATGTTAAAGATCAAGACATTACAGACTAGTTCATTGAAGATGTATGACGGGAACACATTTAAACACACTAGCACCTTTTGTTTCGTAATTATAAAAAATAATTTGTTGGGTACAGCCCTGTGGTGTGGAGGACACTTTATAAATTTAAGGCAGTGAATTGTCTTTTCTGCTGCTACAGAGAGTGTGGCTGTGAGATTAAATCACAAGAAAAAGATGTCATATATGATGAATGGAAATATTTAATATTTGGGGGCTTTTTTCCAACAATAGTGAATTTGTGGTGTTACTACATCAAAAAGTAGTACTGAACAACTTGAGTGCAGTAATACTAAAAAAAGGGCAACTAACCAACCCCACCTTTCCCATTTCTTCTCGTGCTGCTCAGGCCTTCTCTCTGTATGAGGATGAGATAAGTGACTCCAAAGCCCAGTTGGCAGCCATCACACTGATCATTGGTACCTTTGAGCGAATGCGTTGTTTCAGTGAGGAAAACCATGAGCCGCTGAGAACTCAGTGTGCACTGGCTGCCTCCAAGCTACTGAAGAAGCCTGACCAGTGCCGAGCCGTCAGTATCTGTGCCCATCTCTTTTGGTCAGGTCGCAGCACTGACAAAAATGGTGAAGAGGTATGTTGGCGATGTATGTAAATTCAGATATGTACTGAATATGATAAGCTAATGTCAATCCATAATATCAGCCTGGCAACATGTCAATTGATATGTTTCAGTAGACTTACTGTATATCTGGATTAATCTTTTGATCAGGGGAGAGAACTAAATGTACTATGCTGTGAGCAGATGTGACCTGTAATGTTCCACAAAAGGAATAAACAGTTATACTAAAATTATGTACATGAGGATAAGATCAGTTATCTATCTTAAGCACACTGAAACCCACTGGGGCACTTCTTTTGGTCATTAGATGCATTTGCCCTTTGTGATGATGCTAAATTTAAGTACATGAATTAATTCATAACATTATTTATTCACATACATTTATTCTGTGTTTTTGGACATGTTTGCATTTATTAGATAGGAGGCTTGGTCATTATGGTAACCTGATCAATGTCTTAAACCCACTAGGCTACTACAATAGAACAAAAACTGCTAGGCTAGGCCATTGTAAACATTTTTGGTGCTCTTAAATTTGTTTCCAAAGCTGTCATTGTCAACTAGTGGTGTTGTGTTTTAGATCCGCGATGGTAAGCGGGTGATGGAGTGTCTAAAGAAAGCTCTGAAGATTGCCAACCAGTGCATGGACCCATCACTGCAAGTCCAGCTTTTCATTGAAATCCTCAACAGATACGTCTGCTTCTACGAGAGAGAAAACGATGCGGTAGGACACCACAAATGTCAAATTTCTATGTGGTTAAGACATCTGTTCCTAGCTGTGATGTGACCAACTCTTATGTTGTCCCTTGTCCTCTACCCATCCAGGTGACGGTCCAGGTATTAAACCAGCTGATACAAAAGATCAGGGAAGATCTTCCCAACCTGGAAGCAAGTGAAGAAACAGAGCAGATCAACAAACACTTCCATAATACACTGGAGCATCTTCGCCTGCAGAGAGAATCCCCCGAGTCTGAGGGCCCTGCCTACGAGGGCCTGGTCCTTTAAAACTACAGGTTGGGTTGGGGGGTGGGGGTGGGGGGGGTGTACAGTCCATCCATAGATGATGCTCTATATTATGAACATACAAATACACAAACACTCACATGGATACACAAAGACAAGGAATAAAAATAAAGTAAATGCTAAGAGAACTCAGTCCTTCATTTAAAAAAAAATCATTATTAGTATTAATTTCTTTGCATCATTTCTTTCTCACTGTCCTTCAGTAGCAGAAGTATTTTCTGCAACAGCTTGAAGATGTTACATTTTAAGAAATGTGTGTCAGCAACAGTGAATTTAGCTTTATTTTGCACTTGTGGCAAGTCTTAGGCATCATTCCTTCATGAATTTATACTTGACCAATTTATCTTTAACCTGCATCACTTTATTGATGATAGTAGACTTACTAGCTGTTATAGGTGTATACATTGAGTTACCAACCCCTCACTCATTCACATCTTTCCATATTGAGAAGTGGATATATTAGCTGAGTGTATAAAGGCTATAAAATATAGTAGTGATGATACAGCTGTGACACGTGAGCTAATTTCCAGACCTGAATAATACAGAACTCTGCTGTTTGTGGCATGTTCATGTGCATGCAACAGGTGTTGATAAACCAAACTGAGGACCAGACAAATGCAAGAACATGTAAATGTTGACCCCACAGGAATGACACAAATAATGTTGTTCCTATTAAAACTTTATAAAATAAGAATTAATGTTTTAAAACAGAGAGTTCTTTGTCTTGTTGAACTGTGGAAGCTTAAGTCAATTCAGTTAATAGCTGTACAAGCATCGCATGAACCTCAGTTCTTATGCCATCCAAGCTGGGCTGCAAAGAAATTACAAGTAACCTTACAAATCTAGTATTTTGTATGGGGAAATTTTCATATTTTTCAAAAGATCCTATCCTCTCACACTAATGTAGAGCTTCTTTATAAAAAAAAAAACATTAGATGTGTCTTTCCGTCTCTATAGACTCCATATTGTGTTAGTTTACTTTTTGATTTCTCACCAATGAAATGACACGTGCAGAACTGCAGCATATGTATGCATTAAGCTGGTGTTGGGGGGTGGGGGGGTTGCAACACACAACTCTGTGTGTAAGATGGAAAATGGAATGATTTGCTGCAGCATCTGACAGTGTCTGCTAATCTCCCTTTGTTTAGCTATTGTTGATTAGGTCAAGATTGCAATCACCGATTTCTCTCCCTTTTTGAATCTGTCTGTAAAACCACTTGTAATTCGGATAAAAATAAAAGCAGATTAAGTTGCAGTTATCGTCGTTATTTGCTGAAATAAAATTGAAATTAACAATAAATGTTTGCATTTTTATAATTTTACACACAGCATATGAATATATTGAGTGACTGTCATATATTATCATGTAACTTACAGCTCTCCTGCAGCGATGAAAAAACAGCCTTGATAGTTAACGCAAACAATTCCTACAGGTGTCCCAGTTGTTGTTGATGACTTACACTCTGTACAAAGGCAGTGTTAGAACGAGTTTCTACAGCCTCTGATGCATTATTAGGACAGTACTGTACTGCAGGAAGTAGTTCTGTATATTGTTATCAGAATGTGAGAGAAAGGCAAGTGCCAAGGACAAACCGATAGGTGATAGGTCCATGCTGCAGCAAGACCAAATGAATGAACCAAAACATAAGAAGAAAAGAGCCAGATGGTGGCTTCACATGATTGAAGACCAGCACAGTCTCCAGACTTAAACCCCATGGAGCTGGTATGGGATGAACTGGACAGAAGGTTAAAGCAAAGCAACACATGTAACACATCTGTGGAAACCTCTGTAACAGTGTTAGGACAAACTTTCTGAGCAATATTTGTTTTCCATTGTAGAAAGAATGACACATTCAGCTGCTGGATGAGTGAAAACTTTGATTCCTTTGTTCTTATGTTCAATGCTTAAATTTAAGAAACACTGAGGCATTGAATTATGTCAATTTAACTAACAGCTGGAAAATGGAGGTTCTTTGAAACTTTTTATTGGTAGTGAATAAATTATCCATATATTTAGGCCAGGGGCACAATGTCTTGGTTTCCATTTTGGCACCCATGTTAACAGGTTAGAGTGGCCACACAACCGTCTCAAGCAGAATGTGTTTGTGTGATGTTTTGTGACTGCCTCGCCACACAGGCAGTGTGGCCTGGGCCATAGACATATTCCGTGCACAGTTCTTTCCTTTCTGAACCTCAAAGAGGCCGGTGGTCCACTGATCTGAGGCCTGTTGTGGCTCTGTTGTTAGATAGCCAGACCCCTCATGAATGGAGTAGTGGTGAGATGGGTGGCACGGTAGTGCAGTGGTTAGCACTGTTTTCTCACAGCAAGGTTGAGCCCTGGTTCACCCAGGACTTTTCTGTGTGGAGTTTGCATGTTCTCCCTGTTCCTGTATGGGTTCTCTCCAGGTTCCAGCTTCCTCCCACAGTCTAAAGATATGCAGGTTAATTTTTGACTCTAAATTGCCCATAGGTGTGAATGTGAATGGTTGTTTTTCTATATATATGTCAGTGTGTGTCAGACGTTAGACGTGTTCAATGTCTTTTGATAGCATTTTTTTCACGATTGAATAGTTTGAAAGGTGGATTTTGATGTAGCTTTATACAAGGATCATGGATATAAAGTATTTGTGCTGTCTACAGCTGGTGAATTACGAATTAAAATGCATTTACTTATACTATAGTAACTAGTAATTGCAACATATTTGGAGGCTCTTAATGCTTTCCCTTAAAATTCTGCCTTCTCAGCACACAAATATCTCTTTGTAATAGCCTACATATAAATCCCATCCTTATCTAGCAAACGTTTATGCCTTTGTGTGTCCGCGCACGCGCGGTATGCTTTTTATGACGTCATAAAAACAGCATTGCCACCCCCCAAAGTCCACACTACACAACTATGCACAACCCCGATCTTGTACAGTACACTGCCATAGCCTTCTTTACAGCAGCAAATAACAGCGGAACCCATTTACGTATTTACATGGTATCGTAAATGTGCACTGATGAGTGATCATATCTAGTGTAGCTAGTATTCTAAAAGTGAATGAACAAGTTAAATGCTGGCTACACTGTCTTTAATGACTACAATAATTTTTGAAAAGCACCAGATATCGCTTTGCTTTCTTTCGACAAAGCTTCAAAGAGTCTTTTTTCCCAAAGGGGAACCTTCTACGGTCTGCAAGACGAAGGCAGAACGTGAAGATGCGTAACTTGTCTGGTACTTTTCTAAAGCATACCGAAGAATCCCAACCCTAATCCCTCTAAAGATATGTCAGATCACGCTTACTAAATAGCAATTGGGTAACATGTATGAAATTGGCACTTGAGTGTTTTTCGCTTGTGACTTAGGGGAACCAAATTGCGAAGAATCGGCTATTTACCATTTTTCTCAGGTAACTTGAATGCAACTCGCCACCATAGGGACTCACCGTGCGCATGCTCGCAGCTTTAGCAGTATCAGTATATTGTAGTACATATGTGCTTAGTAAAGGCTTGTTGTCACGTAATGACATCTGGTTGTGTTTCTTGTATGCATCTTGCATGTTAGTGCACGTTGGAGCAAACCATTTGCCGTCCATGTATTTCAGAAAGAAGTTGTAGCTAACGTAGAACTATTGGCGTGTCGCTGGAGGAAACTATGTCGGCAAATAAAACAAAGAAAGTCAAAATGGCTACTAAATCTTGTCCTGAGTGCGACCAACAGGTAAGATTTTTATTTTTTTTTTAAATTGAACTTTGTTACTGATTGCGTATGTTAAGTACTTCTCTTAATGTTATTGGTGGTTATTGGTTCAACAGTAATGTCAGCATACTCAGGCAGTTTCGAGCTTCTAAGACGGAAATGGGGTTCTGTGGCAATCTCACTGTACATGTAAACGACTATATCGTCAAACCCTACTAACAAAGGTTGAACAAGTTAGCTTTTTTTGTTAAGCATAGAGAGCTGTCATGGTCTCTGATACATGGATCCCATTACATATAAGTACATTTCGGCAGTTATCGTTTTGAGACAATCTCGCACTCAGTACAGACAATATTCAGATTATATTGGAATTACTTTAATATTTTTGCTCTATTATTGTATTTGTTTTACAGCATGTTAACCTTCCCACCAGAAAATCACTAGATTTCAAAATTTCTGGATGGAATTTGGCATAAGATTACATTAGAATGTCAGGGCTGTTGTTCATGGCCATGGGGGTTTTAAGGTGAACTACTGTGTATTTACAGGTTATGCTCTCCTGATATTTCGGTAAGAGCATGCCAGAAAGCATTCCACAGTGTGAGTGGTCAGTATTTCTTGGGAGTTTGGAGTTAATGCTACAGCAGTTTCTAATTTAAAGGGGAGTTCTCATCAGAGTTTGATTTTACATATCAAAATCAGTTTACAAGTCTTAGTGAGAACGACAAAAAAGTGAAATGTGAAAAGGGCTTTTTGTCGTTCCAGAGGGGAGCTGTGCAAAATCTGAAACTGCTTCAGGTGATATTACTTGAGGCAAAACCTGTGTGGGCTTAAGACTACAAGTTTGGCTTAAAAACTCAAGAGTTTACAGTTTGTTTACTTATCTCTGCAGAAATGTTCTTAATTTCATAATGCTATGAAAACATCATATTTGATTTGTTAGCTAAGTTGCGTTTTTATGAGTGTGCTAACAAAGTGGCAAGCACAAACTGATCAAAAGGCTTTGTGTCGCATAACCTTATCTGGGTTTGGGTCACGGTGGCAACAGGCTAAGCAGAGTATTCCAGACATCCCTCTCCCTAGCAACATTTTCCAGCTCCTCCTAGGAGATTCCAAGGTGTTCCCAGGCCAGATGAGATATATAATCT
The DNA here is from genome assembly GCA_033238685.1 of Lates japonicus. NCBI lineage: Eukaryota > Metazoa > Chordata > Actinopteri > Centropomidae > Lates > Lates japonicus. The sequence continues at coordinate 8,819,483 of BRZM01000033.1, read as the reverse complement.
CTCCAGTGAGTTCTGGGTCTTCCCGGGGTCTCCTCCCAGTTGGACGTGCCTGGAAAACCTCCAAAGGAAGCCGCCCAGGAGACATCCTAATCAGATGCCTAAACCACCTCAATTTACTCCTTTCGACACGAAGGAGCAGTGGCTCTACTCCGAGCTCCCTCCGGATTTCCATGCTCCTCACCCCTTCTCCAAGGCTGAGCCCATACACCCTGTGGAGGAAACTCATTTCGGCCGCCTGTATCCGTGATCTCGTTCTTTCAGTCACTGTCCAGATCTCATGACCGTAGGTGAGGGTTGAAAGGGCTGGCCGATATGGGAAAAAAATCATATCATGATGTGATTTTTCATATCGGTCAATAACGATATATTGCGATATAAATCAAATCACTATTTCTGTCGAGGAAGGGAAGACCCTGATTCAACTCACAGAGAGTCAAGTTGTTACACTTTTTAGCTGCCTCACAGTTCACACACAGAGCACTGCAGGAGCGACAGAGCGACAGGCTGTAAACTTTACAACCAGATCTTGTCTTAAAATGACCAAACCACAAAACTGGATGGAGGGCAGAACGACAGTGTGAGGCAGGCAGTGTGAGTCGCTCCCATTCTCTCCACTCCGATGTCAGTTGAGAGCTGTATGCTAGTCGTGAGAACGGACACCAGTGTTGATGATATGAGAGTTAAAAATGGCTGAGAGAACTGACCTATGACCAAGACGCCAACTTTATATCTGCAGTTTCTCTGCTACATTTTATGGTGGCGGCCCACAGCTGGACAGTGACTTCATAACTGCTGCATTAATATAAATTTTCTAAATACTCAGTTGAGCCAAAAGGGAGAGAGAGAAAGAAGAAACAAAGAGAGCAAATGGTAGAATGAACTAGTTAACATTAAGCCAGATTTGTATTTGTATTTTCTTTTTTCTACTGGCACAAATCGCAAATCCCACAGAATTTTTATCAGCTGTGTCCGTCTCTACTGGCTCTCTGTACATGTCAGTTCTCTGTCATTTAGGGCTGTGTCCGTTGGGGCATCTTCTTCGGTAACACTGTTGCTCGAGTTTTTGTTAACATTTTCGGTCATCATTTTCTCTTTTATCTTGCTCTTACTCCTGACGTACAGGTGTGCATGGCTGCAGTATCCAAAACATTAGCATGTGTGTTTGCTCTTGTGCTCTGTGCGTCAGCCTAACCTGATGTGCTTCGAATTCTGTTCCAGCCACATGATTGGTCATAATCATTGGCTTTTCAGTCAAAACACAGGTGGAATGGGTTCTATTGACATTATCGACCATGTCTTAAATGTCTATCGAGGAAAAGTTATATCGCGATATGTAGGGATGCAACGATACCACTTTTTTTCAAACTGATACGATACCGACACTTGGATCTGAGTACTTGCCGATACCGAGTACCGATACGAGTACTTATTAATGCCATTACACTTCGTACATTTACTTGAAAACGTGTTTTATTTTCATCAGATATTGTTTCATTCTCTGGCTGTAAGAAATTGCTGTGACTGACATTTGAACATTCCATTATATATGGCATTGCCACACATTTTACTCAAATAGAAGTACTGTTAAAGTACTGTTATTGACATTTTAGCATTCAACTGCACCTTTTTTTAACAGAATATCTTCAAGGCAGGAGTAGGCTAAGGCGGAATGTTTAAAATGTCCAACTATTTTCCGTCCGACTGCCACAGCAACAGCACGCTCCTCTGTGCTAAAAGCCCCTCATTAACAGCCAGCTAGAGGGTGTGTGCGACACACGGCAGGCTCAGGAGTCCAGCGTCACTCATGGCTTTGATCATGTTTTTCGCATTATCACGTAGCACAACATGAACAGAACTTTTAGGGACCCCCCATGTCTGAAGCATGTCATCAAACACACCTGCAATGGCTTGGCTGGTGTGCGAACCCCTAAATTGTTTTGCATGCAGGACGACTCTTCGTGGAGTAAAATCCTCGTCAATCTGCTGTGCAGTTAAACTGATGCTGAAACTGATACTGAAACTAATGCTGCTCGTCCAAATATCAGTGGTGAAGCTGAGGGCCGAAATGTCTTGCAACAGGCTGCGGATGTGCCTCTTCACAAAGTCGTGTAGCTTTGGCAACACTGCGTCAGTGATGTGGTGTCGGCTAGGGATCTCATACCTCAGCTCCAGTACGCTGAGAAGACGTCTAAATCCCATATTATCAACAACCGACAATGACTGGTCATCAAGAGCAATGTACTGGGTAAGAGCCTCTGTTATTTTCACTGTGCACGGGTTGTCTCTTAACATCTTCTCCCTCTTCTCCAGAGTTTGCTGCAAAGTTGGTTGTTCCTGTTTGCCATTATTAGCAAACGCTTTGAACTCGGCGTCGTGTTGGTTTTTTAGATGTTTTATCAGATTGCTTGTGTTGAAAGTAATCGCTTTCGTCCCTCTTCTTGACAGCTTAATAGCATAATTTGCAGTCCGCTTTACTTTAGTCACCATCATCCACTTTGAAATACCTCCACACCGCCGACATTGCTCCTCCTTGCTCTCAATTAGCACCTGACTGCCCAAGTGAACGTCACACTGCCGTAAAGTGGTATTGGTGCGGTATCGGAACACTTGTACGTGTACGAGTACAGGAACAGGGTATCGGACCCGATACCCGATACTGGTATCGGTATCGGTGCATCCCTAGCGATATGTATCGTTATCATTTTATCGCCCAGCCCTAGTTGGAATGTAGATCGACTGGTAAATTCAGCTCCCTATTCACCACAAGAGTCCTGTACAGTGTCCACATTACTGCTGACACTGCACCAATCCACCTGACAATCTCTCATGCCATCGTACCCTCACTCGTGAACAAGACCCTGAAATACTTAAACTTCATCACTTGGGGCAACAACTCTCACCCCTCTGGGAGGGAGTAATCCACCATTTTCTGTCTGAGAACCATGGCCTCAGACTTGGATGTGCTCATCCTAATCCCAACTGCTTCTCGCTTGGCTGCAAACTGCCCTAGTGCATGCTAAAGGTCACGATCTGATGGAGCCAACAGAACCACATCATCTGCAAGAACTAGAGACATCTCCAAACTGGATACTCTCCTCACCTCGGCTGTGCCTTGATCTCCTGTCCATGAACATCACAAACAGGATCGGGGACAAGGGACAACCTTGGCGGAGTCCAACATTATGTTGACAAAAATCTAAGCTACTATGATGTTGGATAGAATATGACACCAGAGGCTGCATTAGACTTTCATGTGTCTATCATATTGATAGATAAGTCATAAAAATTCTGTCATAACTTATTACTTGTCATTTTCATTTTTTGTGATGGTGAGTTATAACATACAACACACACACACACACACACACACATATATATATATATATATATTAGTTTTATTTTTGATAAACAACTCAAAAATTAAAATTACATTTTCCAAAAACCCACATTTTACACAATTTAAATCATTGATACACAGAGGAACTAACTGTATTGAAAAATCTTTCAAACCACTATATCTTCACACTGAATCACATCAGATCTTTTTATTTCCTTATATATAATTAGGGCTGAGTGATATGGCAAAGAATATATTCACAATTTTTTTCCCCATACTGATCGACATCAATATTTATCACGATATATAACTGCGAGTTTGAAGAGTATCTTGATAATGACTGAAGCCTAATGAAATCAGTGGGCTCATTAGTTAAATGAATGATTAAGAAAAATAGAACAACTTACTATGCAAACCTGTTTTATCTGGCTTAACTAAACATTAAAAATTGTGTTGTAACTTATCAAAAAATGTAATTAAAACAAAAACCTATGACTACTATGATCACAAGTTTCTTTCACAGGGCCTTCTCTGTAAAGGTGTAAAGCGAATGTAGTGCTGCTGTTTGTTTGGTGAGAATTGTTCTATGGTTCATTATTTGTATGTTCTATACCATTTTTTGTTAGAATTTTTTTTTGTATATTTGTATATTTTTATTCTCATCCTTGGATTAGTACATAGAGCAGTTAATATTTAAATGATCTCATAAATGGTAATCCATTACATGTTTTACAGGTAGTGAATCCTGGACTGATTATTTTGACTAAATATATTGCAAATCAAATCGCAATCACAATATCTGCCTGAAAATTCATTTTTTTCCAAAAAACGCTCAGCCCTATGTCCCATCTTTGTTGGTACCAACCGGGCAACATGTTTTGCAGACCGTCTTAATCTGGGCTTCGACGCTTTTAAGGTAAACAATCCACTTACATATAATCGACGTGGTGTGACTTTTCTCGTCAACAGTTTCCTGTTTGGAGGAAAATGTGAGTTCTTCACTTTCACTTTAATGCCCCTTGCCAATTCCATTCATGTTTCTTACATAGCTTTCTTTACCACCAGTAGTTCGGGGAATGGGTGTGTAGTTGACATGCAGCCAAAACAGGGTTTCCACTGGGTCTTAAAAAGTCTAAAATTTGAAGGCCTTATAAAGTCTTAAATTCACTGTAGTGTTGTGTTCTAAGTCTTAAATAAGTTTAAACAGGTCTTAATTTTCTTACGTCCATGTAATGCTACCCCAAATGCTCAATGAAATTCTTCCACAGCAGTTATTGGTGAGTCCCTTTTGACACTTCCAGAAATACTCTGACATCGCCAAATCATTCAGGTGCGGAGAAGTTAAAACTGCCTATATAACGTGCTATGGACTGGCAGATTTTATCAAGAGAGATAATAAAAAAGAGTCCCTTGCACAGGGTCAAAAGAGAAAGGCAACAGAGGATTACTTGGAGGAACTCAAAAAAGGAGCAACAGTATAGAAACAGTTGCTGAAACTCTTTCCAGAGATGCAGACAAATTTGCAGAAGAGGCTGAGGGCAAGGCTGACAGTCAGATGGCTCAGCTAATAATGAACTCAAACGCTCTGAGGAGAGCCAGCAAGGACAAAGCAGCTGAGCTCAAGAACATTGAGGAGGAGATTCTTGCCAAGGGAGAGGAGCTGTGATTTATGTAGTTCTCACACACACACACACACCTCTACAACCTCACGCCAAGATGTTTTTTGTTTTTTTTTCTGTAGTTCTAACCTGTGTTATGTTTGTTTGAATAAATTCATTTACTTTGCAAGTAATTTTGTGACTCTGCATTTCTGATAGAGTGTTAGAATAAAATGCCCAAATTTAATAAAAATGCAGTGATCTTATTGTCTTAACATAAATTTTACTACGATCCCAGATCGAAATCGTTATATTGCCCAGCCCTATATACAATACTCAGGTGATAGCACCTTCTTGCACTGCTACATTCAAGGTTCCCAAGGCCTCCAAATGTTTTATAACACAGACATAAGTTTATCTTTTAAATTTTAAATCCTATTCAATCCAATTCTGAGCCAAATCACATCCAAGGGGTGGGTGAGTTTATTGAGTTAATCAGAAAACTTGCATGTATAAAAACCAGGTGAAATAGTATCTGTTAGTGGCAAGTCACCCTTAAGCAAGTAAGGGAGCATTTCTGCTGTGCACTGGCTGGTCTTTGTGGGTCCTATAACACAGCTACTTATCACAGATACTGCTCTGATGGTTCACATTGGCAACAGTATTTGAGGCATTGTTTTGCCCCAGCTGCTGCTTTGCCATATCCATCTTTTTGTTCAAGGTTGGCAACTCTGTTGACCAGGTGACAGTGTGCCTCCTTCAGCTGGGCTTGTAGTGCTGAGATGGTCTCACTCGCAGCTGCTAAGTTGCATTTAGCGTGGTGCTGCTTGAATTGAGCTTTGAACACCTGATCCTTGAGATCAAGACAATGGACTCAATTGGACCAATTCTTTCTTTAGGTCATCCTCCATGTTCGTTCTTGTCTTGGTTCTTGTATTTTATCCATTGTGGCAGTGAAAATATTGATTGAACAAACAGACCTGTCAACCAGTCTTATATGCAAAATTTTCTGTTGACATCATGCAATGATTGGTCGGCACTGCGCTATTCTCATTATCATTGGCTTTTCATACTGTCTGTCAAAACACAGATGGAATTAGTTCTATCTTCTTCATGTAATGAAGAGACTGACTCTGTGATGTTGAGATCAGGGCTCTGTGGGGTCAGACCATCTGCTGCAGGACTCCTGCAGGACTCTTTGTTCTTTTTTCTCTGAGGATAGTTCTTTATGATCCCGACTGTGTGTTTGGATTCGCTGTCCTGCTGCAGAATAGTAAAGAAGAAGAGTAAAAACATCTAAAGTGCGCACAGTACTGTATGTGTGTGTGTGTGTGTGTAGAATACAATAGATAGACTGGTGACTGTAACTTGCCTCAAATGGGACTGGCTCCAGCGCCACCCGTGACCCACAAAGGATTTGTGGTGCAGATAATGGATGAGTAATGGATGATTTGAATATTGCACTTAGCCGTATAACAATTTCAGTAATATTTTGATTGATTGTTTAGCCCCACTTCAGGCAAGCCTCAACAATGATTAAATCTTCTTTGTGTTTTGTGTTCATTCTCTCTAGATTCCAGTTGCATGCAAGTCCTGCCCATGCGGTTATGTGTTTATTAGCAGAAAACTCCTAAATGCGAAGTTAAACGAGCGCTCTCCAGCCATTGCAGGTAAGGTTCAGCTTACCGCAAAACTAATGAATTATGTCTGAAAATTAAGTTTGACCTTGTGTTTAAATTAAGCTTCATTCTCTCTTCTTCTCATTCTTCTCTTCCATGTATGGAACTAAATAATATCAATTAATCAAAAGTTAATAGTACTACGTCTTACAATGCTGCCATTTATTTTGCAATAAAAAAAAATCCTGCTCTTATTTACAAGCACTTGATTCGTGGTTCAGATGATGTTTGTAATTAACTACTGCTTCTTTTGCATGAACACACTTGCCGAAAGTTGATGACCAACTTTGTTTTACTGGCTGTTGTTGTTTTTCTTCCTTGGGCACGCAAATTATCAAATGTAATGCTGTTAAAATATTGATGTAGAGATGGGTGACAGATTAGAGGAAAAACATTACATGAAGTGTCTTAATACACCGTGTTCCAAATTATTATGCAAATGATATTTTTCTCTGATTTTGCTATATAGTAAATGCAAATGACACTCAGCATAATTTTCAAGTCATCAACTGTTAGAATATAATTCAAATGTTTTTGAACAAACCTCCCAATGATAACAGTATTTTTTTCAAAAATAAAAAACTTAAAATGCACTGTTCCAAATTATTATGCAGAACAGAGTTTCAAAACATTTTATAGGTTGTAAAGAACTGAAAATGGTCATTTGTTGACTTTGCAGCATTAGGAGGTCATATTTACTGACATCAAAAGCTATTTCAATCAAAAACATCTTCACAAGTGTGGAGAAAGGAGAGAAACTCATGGTGTGGCCTCCATCCTCCCCTGACCTCAACCCTATGGAGAACCTTTGGAGCATCCTCAAGCAAAAGATCTATGAGGGTGGGAGGCCGTTCACACCCAAACAGCAGCTCTGGGAGGCTGTTCTGACATCCTGCAAAGAAATTCAAGCAGAAACTCTCCAAAAACTCACATGTTCAATGGATGCAAGAATTGTGAAGCTGCTATCAAATAAGGGGTCCTATGTTAAAATGTAACTTGACCTGTTAAGATGTTTTTAATTTGGAACGCAGTGTAAAGTGTTAGGCATGGTTTGATGAACCGGACAATTAAATTCCCCTCAATTCCAAATGGAACTAATGGCAGGCATTTAGTGTGATAGTGAGATAGCATTTGTTGGGTACATATTTTTCCCCGTTTGAAGAGTACTGGTAGCATTACCAGCACAGAGGCACGGAGAGGGAGCGGGAGTGAGCAGAGAGGCAGAGGTGGCGAAGCAGCCAGGGCTAAGCGAGGGAGAGGAACTAGGGGACGTAACCATGCATTAGCTTCAGTAGCTAACGAAGAGGTGCAAGTGGAAGCTCTCCTAAGGAACCAGACACGGGAAACCAAGGTTTGTGTTTGGTTATACTCCTACCCGACCTGCATAATATGAATACTATTTATTTAATACACTTATCCAGATTTGTGCTTTACATCTAGCAATGTCACTGTAGTTTTTGTAATCTTAGTGTAAGGTGAGTCACCATTACCTGTCAAACACTAGAGATGCTACTGAATGGTTGTACATAAACTATACAGGGACGTAGTCAGGAGTAAACCCAATTAAACTCAGTTTATCAGTCTCTTTGAAATAAGGCTGAGAGGTTTAGGAAATGCTGGACAGCTACAAACTGTAATCTGCACTGGTATATTATGTCAACATAATGTCATGTCATGTCAACTCCACTTGAGATTCTTTTCCTCACAATCCCTCCAACTCAGGGATGTATCCATAGCTTTTTCAGATTTCAGGGCATACATGCTGTATCTTCTGAGGTTTTTCTTGTATAGCCTTTTCAAACTGTAACACACAAATTAGAAGTTTTCATTATTAACAACTGACAGCCTCGAGAGCACACAGAAAAAACTTGATCACTTGTATACAAAACACTGATTGTAAAAACATCTCTGCCTGTACTCTAAAGGGGAATATTTCAAGTATTAAACTTACATCTCTTTGCCCACTGCTGTTTTCACTGTTGGTGGGTTCTGGTGGAAGTTGTAGTCCAGGGCAGCAAGCACAACTCTTGCCTCGTAAACTGGGGGACTGAAAGCGTAGCACTTGCTGGCATTCATCAGATTATGATTCTGAAAGGCCTCTAGGTCTGCAGCTGATCCGATTGATCAGTAAGTATATATATAATGTTAGAAATAATCACAAATAGTCATAATGTACAGGATGCCAGCCCCCAGTGTCTGTGAAAAATACGACTGAACTATGAGAAAAAATACACGAGCAGTAATCACACAGTCATGTGACCAGTCGAGTCACGTGACCAAACACTCAAGTGAATGAAACCGCAGGTTTCAGGTAAATCCAAACTTTTGTATACCATATGGTTATATGTAAAAGGCATAACTCTGCTACTTTTGAAACCACTTCATGTTTTTGGGTGTCGATAACTGCAGGATGTAACGTAAACAAAGCGGTGCACACATCCCTATCCGTCATTCACATTAGAAAATAAGGTCCAGGTTCCAATATAACAGTCACCCTTTCAGTTGTCAACATAGTTTATATGTCACACAACAGACTGTTTATTTGGCGGATGTTCCACTGGACATTTTGGTCGGTGATGTTTTCATCTGCCGGACAACAATGCATGATACCGACCAGAAGCCGGTATATGCCTGCTAACGAAATGGCTCTGACCTCTAATACATTCTAAAACATGCTATGGTGCTGGGAGAGTTGGCATACATAACCAAACTAAATCAAGAGAAGCTCAACAACTATGCACACGTGAGCTCTACACTTTCATTGATTTTCAGCAGCTGTGTGCCGATCTCTGAAAGGCCACCAGGTGTCTTGGATATATTTTACTTCTAGTGCATAAATATTAAATTGTAAATGCGATATTAATTAGCCTATATATTCAGAATATGCACAAGGAGAAGCAAACTTGTGTTAGTAACAAGCGTTGTGCCCATGACCATATTGTCACATTAGCTAAAGCTATCATACAACAAATTGCAATTAGATTAATAAAGCTGCAAGCAGCATTGAACAGGCCCTCACACGCCGCACCCGTCGGGGGACCTGTAGCTGTGGGGGCGCCGCAGGTTGTACAATGTGTGTCTGCAACCGTGTGACTGCTGTACACGGAACGAATGAGCCAAAAATCCCTTACTATACCCATCAATTGCATATTCCCATCATGGACGAAGGCAGCCACCTGTACGGATAGACCCTGTCCTTTGGCCCTCAGGCTTGACAAGTACCCTCTTTGCTCTCTGACCAAATGTGAAACGTATCTGTTTCAAGCTGCTGGGAAGAGCACATTGAGGCAGATTGCAGGATGTTTTTCCTGCTGCCAGTAGGTGGCCAGTAGGTGGCGCTATGCATACAACCCGTGACGTCACTGTAAAAACGCCACCATTTGGTTCACTTTGTCCGTTTTGAGCTACTGTAGAAACATGGCGGCTGCCACCCACTTGTTTGTAAATATGAATGGCTAAATCTAAGTGAACGAAAACCTAACATTTATTAACTTTAGGTGATTAGGCACTAATAAAAACATAGTTATGTATATTATATTCCATTTTTGCCGATAGATCCCTGTAAATGTTATACATTGGACCTTTAAGAGGGACCTGACTTGCAATTTTTAATTACCCAAAACAGAAATACCAAAAAAGTTATTAACTTCGACTGAGAATCATTCAAAGAGTTGAACAGCATGTGCCTGTGTGGAGAGCTGTTTGACTCATCTCCTTCTACCTTAGGTCACCAACTTATCAACAGCTTATTAACTTGTTTAAGTGTTGTGTAATTCCACCTCCAAAAACTTGCCACAGCTGCTTCCATCTCATCCACAATTCTCACCATTTTTCTGGCTCTCTTACAGGACTTCAGGCTTAGATTGGCTCAGTTTTTTTTCTGAACAAAAACCCAGCAGTCAATGAGCTTAACACCAGACTTACTTGAGTTGTTGAACAAATCAGAGATCTCACTGTTTTTTTATTGTCAATGTTTTCCTCCATAGACAAGCTGGACTTTAAGCGGAGGAGGACGGAGCGTATTCGCAGAGAGAGGATCGACTCTCCTTTAACCAGTGATATGGAGAACAGAAGAAGATCCCGAGCCAACAGCCAGTCAGATCCTATCCGGAGGGGACGGGGCAGACCAAAATCAGTGGGGCTGAGGAAACAGGAAGAGGAGAAAGGTAAAATAAGTGATCACCTACAGTTGGATATTACAGGTCTGGAAGGCTTTCAAGAAGAGACTGAAAATGTATGCTATTCCAGTAACAATGGAACTGGATGCATGAGAAACAACAAGCTGACACTGGGCGAGAGGCGGGGTACCCAGTCCATTGCAGGGCCAACACATACAGACAGACAATCATTCACATTCATTCATCATTTGTGCATATTACATTTTTAAAATCCCAATAACACACCCAATTGGATAATCAAAATTCTGTATAAACCAAATTAAAACATATTTTTTGTCCACATTTAAATTTATTAAGCTACTTATTACCAACACCTCTGTGACCTCTGAACTTCTATTTAGTCTTGTCAGGTCAGCTCTCGACAGTTACCTCGATTTTGGTTTTATGGAAGGACAGGACAGTTTTTGGCCAGAATGTGTAATTTGTGGTGAGAGGCTAGCTAATGACAGCATGAAGCCAAGCAAACTGAAACAACACCAGGAGACTAAACACCACAAGACTATTGGTGAGAGTCTGAAATATTATGAGAGGAAGAAGCAGCTGGCACTATCAAGAAGATCCACGGACATCAGAAAAGTTTTTGAAAGAGCAGGTAGTGATTTACACAGAGCCACCGAGGCATCATTTGAGTGTTCGCTGTTAATTGCCAGGGCTAAAAAGCCGCACAATTTTGGAGAACAGCTAATCAAACTCATGTGCCTGAGAATTGTGGAGAGGCTGAGTGGACCATGGGTGGTTGATAATTGATAAAGTAAAAACTGACCCACTCTCTGACAACAAAGTCAAAGACAGAGTTGATAAAATGGCTGCAGATTGCCAAAACCAGCTGCACGAGAAGTTTAGGAATATTCCCTTTGCCATTCAGCTGGGTGAAACGACAACAGTGGCAGACGAGTCCATGCTCATCTGGATATTGCTCTGGATGCTTTTGTGCATAAATTGGTGTACAGAGTTGCAAAAATGTCAAAAGGGGAGTTACAGCATTTTCCACTGCTGCTGAACCAGTCTAATGGCACTGTGCGTGTGTCTTTACACAGAGTTTACCCAGCACATGAACCTGCTCCGTGAGGAGATTAAGAGCTGCTTTGCTGACATCACCGAGTATTTATCAAAGGAAGCGTGGGTGATGGACCCCTACATTTCCACCCTCAAGGAGGTGGAATATGTTGGCTGTGAAGATTAGCTTTGTGACCAACAGTTTTCCTGGTTTAGTTAATTGTCTGAAGGAGATCTATGACAGAGCTGTATGTATAGGCCTAGGTGCTGAAAATATATCTTTATTCCTTATGTAAGAAGGTGTGTGTAACCACTCTATTAGGTTGTTGGAAAACTGTTTAAAAGTTTAATGTTTAGTTCTCACAACAGTTGTTTATTTTTGTAAATAAAAGTTTGTAATTAATAGCTTTATTCTTTTGGTGCGTGTGTGTGGGCAGGGGTTGGGGCTTTGGGGGCCTGGTTGTCTTGGACACAAGCAGGGGGGCTTCAAGAAAAAAAGGTTGGGAACCACTGCTGTAAATGTCTGTTGCACAGGATTTTGCACTTTTTCCCTGAATCAATATTTTATTTATTTTTTTCGAGTCACATTCTCGGCCATTTGAGCCCCGGTTCGTCCGGCTTTTCTGTGTGGAGTTTGTATGTTCTAACTGTGCCTGCGTGGTTTCTCTCCCTTCCTCCCACCATCCAAAGACATGCAAGTTAGGTTAATTGGTGACCCCCCCCCCCCCGCAACCCTTAACAGATAAGCGGTATAGATAATGGATAGATGGATGGATCCCCTGCCATTGCAAAGACCTGATTGTCACGTGGAATGTTCTTGCTGTCTGTTCATAATATTCCATCAGTGCTCAGTTATAATAGAATTTCCTCTGGCCATCATTTGTTGTCCCTGCCCAGTTACAGACTGTGTGTGTGTGTTTTTTTTCATTCCATATTCAAGTGTGCAGTAGCAAGGAAATACTGCAACTGTACAACTGCTGTAATTGACAGCAGCCATGTTCACAACACAACTGACTGAAGACTGAGTGATTGCTATTTGCAGAACAAATAGTCACTCTTTGCAACAGTTATTTTGTTATTGCTGTTTTCGTGTCTTTTGTGTAAATCTAAATAAAATTCCATGATCTTGTTGATCAGGGATTTCCAGAGTCTGACACTATGGGGCAGTGTCTGTCACAGATATGTGACATACTTTCAAAAGCAGGATCATTTTGTAAAATTCAATTGTAGTTTTATTTTTATGACTTTATTTAAATACAGTATTGCTAAAATTGTTATTTTTAAATGACTGATTGTGTTTTATTATGTTCACAGAGAAACAAGAGAAGGAAGTGGATATATATGCCAGTCTTTCTGATGAGAAGGCCTTTGTGTTTTCTGTGGCCTTGGCTGAGATCAACCGCAAGATCCTGGGTCAAAAACTCATCTTGTAGATTAAAGCCTGAATAACTGAGAAAACCAGCATAAAGGACATATCATAGGAAAACTATCAAAGAGGATGACCAAAGGGGCAGAACTGGCTGGAGCAAAATTTTGACTTGGATATGCTTCACTTGGATGATGATCAAGACAAGGATTTTTCTCAAAAGGATTAAAAATATATTGTCGTCAATTAGTGCTATGTACAGTATACATATGTACATACATATGTATTTATTAGATACGTTTATAGACAATGTCCATCTGGCTAACCTTGTTTGAAATGCAGATGAAACAAAGTAACAAGAATAGTATTTCATCAGTCTGTTAGACATAACATTGTTTGTTAACAGGTTAACTGATGTTCTGTTCTGTTTTTAAAGTATCACTTTCCACTTGTTACTGGAGGGTTTCTTTTGCTTCATAATTAAAAAAAACAGTTAAAATAAGGTTTTGTTACTGATTAAACAAGTACCTGGACTGTTTTTATATTTTAATTATTGAGACTACATGGGTGCAAGAAAGTTCTCATCAACCAAACATTTATTTAACAAAATGAACCTTCATAGTTCAAACAGTGCTTGAATATTTCACCATTAAACAAAAAATGTATATGTGGAATAAAGTGTTGATCAAATATTTGAGCCAGTGGGCTCTTACTACAGATAAAAATGGCATAACTGCTATGATCTGTGTGGTTATAACTGCTGATCTTTGACAACTATTTCAACCACTGAACAGTTTGTAAACTATAAACTATAAAGAGTACATTTCTTAAAAGAGATTACCAATGATTCCTGTAAATCTGCCTTAGCCTCAGAGTTTACACTAGACGTTTTTATTTGTTTTTGACCGCCAATTTGTCCATTATTATTCAAGGATTCCAGACATATAGAACAATTACCGGACATACGTTTTAAATAGCCATATAATAGCCCACATTTAAACAACAGTAAGGCACAAAGGTCTGAACTAACAAATGTTATTTATTTAAAGTAGTCAACATAACTGAACTCCCTGAGGGATGTCTGCCTTTAAGCGGGGTACACACTAAAAGATAATCATGCCGATTATCGGCCCAAATCCCCCCTCCCAATCAAAGTCAGCAAAGGCCTGATTATCAGTTGGTTCTTAAGATTATCTTGCCGGATTCTCCTGTTGTGTGAGGTGTGTTTTACTCTCCTCTTAACTGCTCCGAAGACGATCGGGAAATCCTGTTGTGTGGGGAATACACCGAGGGGAGCCGAGCACGCAGTCTATGGATTATCACGTGGAACAGGGCGATAGCCAATCAGAAAGCAAGCCGGTTGAAGACGCACAGCAAACAAAAACCCTTGTCGTCCGCCATGTTTTGAGATTTCGAGTTTTGAGAGTCCAGACTGGTAGTTGGTGAACAGAATCTGTTTGTGTGAGGTGTGCTGTGTTGCACATAACAGAGTATTAGAACAAAACTGTAAAATCTGCCATTATTTATGGTCACGTGTGTTGTCTCTCACATATTCTAAAACGGGTAAGATTTTAACGTGACCAAACAGTCTGTGAAAGAAACAGTGGGGATAAAACCAAACATTTGTACAATAAATGTTTATATGTAAAAAAGGATAACTGCTATTTTTGAACCTGGATCATGTTTTGGGTGTAAATAATTGATATGGGCAAAAGTCTTTCACTTGGAGCCTTCTATTTTAGCCTAATTTAGCAATTATGAATGGTTTGTTGGTAAACAATTTTTTATTCAGTGTTTTCATAAAAGCCTTATTTTTATGCATTTTTTTCATAACAAAAAAAGGCGCAGTTACTATTGTTAAACATTTTAAACAAACCTCTAAGTCAATGAACAAATAAATAAAGGCCAAAGTCTTAACATTATGACACTTTAGATAAAAGTCGTGTTGACCCTGCTCTAACAGATATTTTCATTTGACAAATTCTGCACTCCGCTTTATAGTCTCCATTGTCACTGAAATGCAGCCAGGTACTGCTTCTATTTCGGGTTTTCGCTCATTTCTTCACTTGCACCCCGACGGGCTTGCATTTAAATCTGGCTCCCTCGTCTCTCTGTCGCTCTGTGTGTACCTGGCCTATACCACTACACTCGCTGTCTTCGGAGCGTCTGCCCCCTTCCTTCTTTCACATAATGGTATGATCCTAGTCTGTCCTCGCATGTGATTGGCCGCATGGTGTCACATCAAAATAAAATCCAGCCCCTGGATGCATGGATTCTCAGCACAGCTGAGCAGGAGCGGCTGAAGATTCGGCTCTCCCCGACGGGAGTCGGCTCTTCTCGTTCGCTACCAAAGAATCGGCTCTCAGAGCCGGCTCGTTCGCGAACGACACATCACTAGAAGACATTCGAGACAAGACAGTAATGAGAGTGGATATGCTCTCACAAAAAACTAAAACAGTTACTGCAGGACACTAAAGGCAGGAGAATTTCTTCCCTGACCTGAAACTATTTGTAGACTCAGATACTACATGAGAAATCCAGGAGAACGTTTTAGACTCAAAATACTGATCCTGAATGTTAGAACCCAAATTTCTGAGGATGACTAGGTCTTTGCTTTTCTCAGCCTGTTTTTGTTGTCTTTGTTTTATTTTGCAACTTTAAATTGGGCACACTGAATGTAAATGGAACAGGTTTATTTAAGCCATAAAAGCAGCACTAGTGGAGGAGTTGGAATTTGGGTTAGGGTTAGAGTTAGACTCGGTCAGGATACTCTTAAGGCCTTTGTGATTAAAAGTTATTAAAAGATTTTGTTGATGTCGAAGGGTGTGGCCCTGGCAGCACCTCATATATCCATGACTCGCCATGAAACAGGAAGTTGCGTTTAACGCTCTAACTCAACCATACGTTTTTCAATCAGCACCAAATTTCACAGTGATGATAAGGGTGAACATGTCAATATTCAAAAGTTATAGCGCCACCTACTGGCCACAGGAAATGACATGTTTTAGACTTTGACGTCCTGTTACTAGCAGGTTGATGTGATCCACTTCAGACTTGGTCAGGAAAGCCTTCATGATGCCTTATTGTGATATTTTTGATGTTCCGTTGAAGGTCGTGTCTGTGGCACAATGGCGAATTTTGATGTTTCGCCCTTAACCAGGAAGTTGATGTAACTCATGCATACATTGTCTGATCTGCCCCAAATTTCACAGGTTTGCTAACCGTCATGGCCTGAACACATCTACATGCCAATATTTAGGTATAGTCATAGCGCCACTTATTGGCAACAGGAAATGATGTGTTTCATCCAAATAGGTTGATCTGATTCACCTCAAATGTGGTCAGACAAGCATTAAGATCATAATGGTTACTTAATTTCCCTGAGGGAGTCATCCCAAAGGGATCAATAAAGTCTAGTCTAAGTCTATGGTGACTGTGAGTCTTCATGGGACACCCTTGCTGTGTCGCCATGGCGAATTCAATGCTTCGCCATTAAACAGGATGTTGTAACTCCAACATGCACTGCCCAATCTACCTCAAACTTAAAATATCTGATAGGTGTCATGGCCTGAACACATCTACATGCCAATATTCAGCCACTGTCATAACGCCACCTACAGGAAATAGGAAATGACATCCCATTTCACATTTGGTCAGAAAGCGAAAGCAGGTAATTGTCCAGTCTGAGGAGAAATGACAAAGGCTTAAGCCCCTCTTAGGGTCTATCTGTGCAGGTGGCTGCCTTCACCCATGATGGAAATGTGCAACTGATGGGGGCAGTAAGGGACTGCTGACTCATTTGTTCTGTGTCCTGTGGTCACACAGTTGCAGTGTTCGACCTGCGGGTACCCTGCGGCCAAGGGTCCCCCGACAGGCGCAGGGTGTGAGGGCCAGTTCAACGCTGCCTGCAGCTTTAATTATTATTTGCAGCTCCAGTCCAGTTTTTGTCTCTGTCCCGTCTTCTCCTCTCCCTCTGTGTTTGTGTGTGTGTGTGCTCTCCTACAGGGGCGTGGCGTGGCACCGGCACAGCTGCAATCAATCATTCATCATCTACTGCTATCTTCCCTGGTCCTACCTCCACTCGACGTCAGTTTGTTCCGTCCACTCACGTGGTAACCACTGGTCCCTCAGTTTTGCTGTCCTAGCTAAGCTTAAATCTGTCTTTTGTGAAAAGAGTGTTTTTTGTAATTCGTTCTGTGTTTGTCACAGTCTTCTGCCGGTGCCCTCGCCCGTCCCTGAGGATTCCTCACCAGTCCCTGCTGATCTTCTGGCTTCTTCTCCCTCGGACTCTTCCCCCCACACCTGGCTCCTGGTCCTGGACTACTCCCTCAAACCCCTTTTTGCTCACCCGTTTGCCTTATTGCTGTCGCAATAACTCACTTCCTTCTCCACTCCCTTGGTGTCCTGTATCTTACTCAGCGTCGGGGTCCAACACATAGACAACCCCTAACACGTCAGTGTGCAACAGTTCACAAAATGCAGTGACAAATTACTTTACATGTCCATCGCTTTATATTTCAGACCACCAGCTGCATTTTACAACATATTTACCTTCAAAAACAGTCCATAATGTCCGGAAAACAACACTGCGTATCCGTGTCGCGGTAAAGCACGATGGCATCTCTCTCAAGACTGTTCCCCAAAACATTGAGCCCACCGGTGGTTATCCAAATGGAAACAGTGCCATCTGGTGGCATGGGTGATTATAGTCACTGCTTCCCACCCGGCTACATTCTCCCCTGCTATAAAGGCAACGTCCTCTGTGACTTAATTCCCACATTTAACTTCATTTACTGCTTCTCGAAAGAACACAGCACCCAAACTAGTCGACAACTGGGACAGTGCATCAGGACTTAAGTAATAGCATTACATGCTGACACAGGGAGGCGCTGTGGGTTTGAATGCACCCCAGCATTCGCCCTCTGGCTCCGGCGAGGTGCAGGGATGGGTGTGGTGACCTTAACATCCATAGCAGATCTACTGCGAGTCACAGGAGCAGTCAGCTCTGACTGTGACTCCTGTACTGTAACAAGGGGTACAGCGGGGTTATTAATGTCCACAGGCTCTGATACCTCATTGTCTCTGACAGTTATTCCATCTCCATCTCTCTCTGTTCTCTGGTCCAAGCTTGGGTATGTGATTTCTTCCAGAACCACATACTCAAGGTCTGGATCTGCATGTTCTTTGTCATCTTCAGTAGAAGAGGTCGCTGTAGCAGTGGGGGCACTCCCTTTTCCGTGTCCTGGGTGCTGGAACTGGAACTGCACACGGCCTAAGGTTGGCTCTGTGGACTCTTTTAATTGGGCCGCCCTCCACTGGTTCTACTGTATGTGTGCTGCCTTGAACCTCAACCACCCTGTACATAGTAGGAATCCAGGCATCTTGAATTTTGTTTCTTCCCTGGGGCCAGTGACGCAAGTAAACTAGCTGACCTACTTCCACAGGGGGACAGTGCACTTTGTCCTTCACCAGTTCAAGTCTCTCTGCAGCCTTTCATTCAGCATATTGCCTTGCTTTGTTGTGTGCTTCATTCAAACGCTCCTGATGGACCACTAGCCAGTCATGCCTCTTATCAAACACCTGTTCCTGACCCAGCAGAGCATCCACAGGAAGGTGTGGGTGTATCCCAAACATGAGATAGTATGGTGAGTGACCTGTGGTGGCATGGGGAGTTACATTATATGCATAAACTAACTTCGGCAAAAACTCACTTTCACTTTCTGGTGAGAGGGTGCGCAAAAGGTCATGAAGTGTCCTGTTAAAACGCTCACACTGTGTGTTACCCTGGGTGTGGTGCGGGTTTTCTTAACCCCATATAACTTGCACAGCTCCTGAATGACCGCGCTCTCAAAGTTCCTGCCCTGGTCTGAATGTAATCTCTCAGGTACACCATATTTCATAAACCACTCTCTGAGAAGGACTTTAGCAGTGGTGTCAGCTTTCTGGTCCCCTGTTGGGAATGCTTGTGTGAATTTAGTGAAGACGTCTGTAACAACTAACACATTCTCTCGGCCATCAGAGGCAGGCTCTAACACAGTAAAGTCTACTGCAACGACTTCAAGAGGCCATGAGGCAAGAAAAGATTTTATAGGGGCACGCATCTTGGGCTGTGGCAACTTGGTGAGTACACATCTCTGGCACTGTTTAACCCACTGCTCCACATCTTCATACATCCCAACCCAGAAGCATCTTTGTCTCAACAGGTTCTGTGTGCGTTCTATTCCCTGATGTCCCATTTCATCATGGACACTCTCAAGGACAGCTTCTTTCAAACATGCTGGTAAAAGGAGTTGCTGACATTCTCCCAGATGTTCATCCTCAATGACACGATACAACAATCCATCAACCTCCCTAACTCTGGGCCACTGTCTGAGGAGAGAGATAAGGGGCTTGGCCAAACTTTTCCTCTGCTGAAAGGTGGGCTTTTTCTTCTGATCCCAGAAATGTCAGAAGGACTTTAGTATAGCGTCTGAGTTTTGAAACTGTCTCAACTCATCCTTAGAGTAACCTGGTAAAGTTGGTGTATTACCCTGGGAGTCAGCCACCTCAGTATCCTGCTCAATTGCTGTAATACGTCTAACCTGCCTAACCTGACAACACTTCACACCTGCACTGACCAAGTCTGGCTGTAAAGCCATTCCTTTCCTGACCACATTGCAGATGGATATGCACCCGTCAAATTCCTCATCTCCACTGGACTGGGGCTCCCCTGCTAACGGCTGCCTAGATAGTGTGTCTGCTGCAGTGTTACACCGACTAGGCCGGTACTGGACTTCAAAGTCGAAGGGAGCTAATTGGGCTACCCAGCGTTGTTCAATAGCTCCTAGCTTTGCTGAGTCCAGGTGACACAAAGGGTTGTTATCTGTTATTACAGTGAACTTGGATCCCAACAGGTACCCTCTAAATTTTTCAGACACGGCCCATTTGAGAGCAAGGAGCTCTAGTTTCATGCTGCTGTAGTTTCTATCATTTTTCTCTGCATTCCTCAACCTCCTACTGGCATACGCAATCACACATTTCTTTCCTCCCTGCAACTGATAGAGGACTGCACCTAGCCCTAAACTGCTGGCGTCTGTTTCTACAATGAATGGAAGGGAGAAGTCAGTAAAGCCGAGTAGAGGGGCACCAGTAAGTCTCTCCTTTAGCTGCTCAAAGGACTCCTGACATGCCTGCGTCCACAAGCTATTTAACAGGTTTTTGGATATAGCAGGGCTGGTTTCCTTGATGCACGCATTAACTACATCATGTAAGGGACCTGCCAGCTGGGAAAATCCTTGCATAAACTTCCTGTAATAGCTGCAAAACCATAAGAACGACCTCAACTCTTTAACTGTGGTGGGGACTGGCCACTGTTTCACCGCAGCTACCTTGTCTGGATCAGTGCCTATGCCCTCAGCTGAAATCTGGTGACCAAGGAAGCGCACACTGGATTGGAGGAAATGACATTTTTCTGCCTTCACCTTTAAGCCCGTCTCCCTGAGTCTCTGTAGCACAGTTTGTAGGCGAGTCAGGTGGTCCTCAAAAGTTGGTGAGATCTAAGTACACTAGCATGATCTGAAACACTAATTCACTCATGGTTGCCTGCATGAGTCTTTGGAAAATCGCTGGTCCATTGCAAACACCAAAAGGCAGTCTAGTGTACTCAAACAACCCAAAAGGGGCCATGAAGGCCGTCTTGTGTCTGTCCCTCTCCTGTACTGCCACTTGATGATAGCTACTGGCAAGGTCAATGGTCGAGAAAAACTTTGCACCATGCAGGGCGTCAAAACACTCGTCAATGCGTGGCAAAGGAAATGCATCACGTCTGGGTTTGGAGTTCAGTCGCCTATAATCAGCACAGAGTCTCAAGCTGTTGTCTGCCTTCCTCACAAGTACAATGGGTGATGCACAGGCACTAGTGCTCTCTTTGATGACACCCTTTTTAAGAAGTTGGGATATGTGCTCTCTAACCTCTTGGAGGTACACGTCTGTAAGGCTGTGTGACTGGGACATCATCCACTAGGTGTATTTCATGTTGGACTTTATCAGTATAGCCTAGATCTTCATCCTTAAAGGAGAATACATCGGCATACTGAGCCAGCAGTACAGCTAACTTAGCCTGTTCGTCTGGTGAGCCACCTATTTTTAAGCGCTCTAAGATGAACTGCAGTTCCTCACCTGATGCTTTAGCGTCTTTGTTGTTCACTGACACTTCCTCATGGACCTCTGTTGTCTCCTCAACACACTCAACCTAAGCACACCAAGCCTGGTTCTGGGTGGCAACCAGAAATCTTCCTGTGAGAAGTTCACCACTTGAACTGGGAAGACATGCTTACTAGACTCCACTAGGGTAGGAACCACAACAAGGCCATTAGGTAGAGGGGTGTTAGTAGGCTCTAGTAGCATCAAAGTCTCATCAGCAGGGAGCTGCTTGAGCCCTTTTGCGTATACTGTGGCTACTGAAGCTGCCGGCACGTGCACTGAGTTTCTGCCTGCTATCCTGGCTGCAGATGTCCTTGCTAACACTTCACATGTTTGCACTCTCTGAAAAGCTTCTCGCCAAGCTGAGTTTAACTTTCCTTCAAGGGCTGAGTCAAAACTGGCAATAGCCAACTCCCTGCATCTCTTTATCACATTCATTCCAATGAGCACTGGGAGAGGCTCTTCTGGTATGTGCTCTTTCTGTTTGAAAGATCTTCTGACCCTGTCCGTTCTGTGACAGGATCCCTGACCAAAAACCCACACTCGGGTACAGTTAACCCCATAGCCTGCACGTCCAGCTCAATCTAACCTATGTAAGGGATTGGCAATGAGTTAGCTGCAGTTAGCTTAAGCCAGTTGGCTGTAGAGGTTATGTCTTCATTCTTTCCTAGTAAGTGCTGTCGGAAAAATGTCTCAGAGATGGTGCTAACCTGACTCCCAGTATCTAACAGGGATTTGGCCATAACTCTGCCCACCTCAACCTCGACCTCCGGACACATACCTACTGCTTGTTCAAAAAATCTCTCACGAGTAAGGGCTTGAGAGCCTTTGATCTCATCTCGGATTGCCCGGCTCTTGGCAACCGAGGAAGCTAGTTTCCCTGAGAAGGTACAATGCAGGCAGTGGACTGACCTTCTTGTTGGCGTGGTCTGCACTCTCTCGCAATGTGTCCTACTCCCTTGCATTTAAAACAGACAGGCTTTCCATCCCCTCTGAACTGGAACCTTGGTCTAGGCTTTCCACCTTTGTATGACTTTTCCTTAAACAGGACTCCTTCCTTCATCACATTGACTAACTCCCCAATAGCCCTTCCTTGTTCAGAAACCATTTTAAGGATTTCATCTAGCATAGCAGATGACTTATCTTGTGCGCTGCCAGTAGCCTCATTTCCCGCATCCTCACTATCACATAAAATGCTCCTGCTCTTCACAACTTTTAGCAAGGGTACACACACACACACAAAGAATACACTCATATGTTGTTTCCTCTCTTAGACATAGAGAGCTGGACACAGTGGTAGGTTCACACACATACGCACAGTGCATTTGTAAAGTATTCAGAGCCCTTCATGTTTTTCACATTTTGTTATGCTAAAGTGAGAACAAATCACTTGTTTCCTCCTAATCTATGCTTAGTACCACATGACAAAGTGAAAAAAGAATTTAAATTTTTGCAAATATACTTAAAGGGAAACACAGAAATATCACATTGATCAAGTATCAAGTAGACCCTTTGCTATGACACCTTAGCTCAGGTTCCTCCCATTTATCTGGATCATCTTTGAGATGTTTCTGCACCTGGACTGGAGTCCACCTATAGTAAATTCAGCTGACTGGGCATGATGTATATAAGGTTTGACTGCTGACAATGCATATCAGAGCAAAAACCAATCCATGAGGTCAACGGAACTGTCTGCAGAGCTCAGAGACAGAATTGTGTGGAGGCTCAGATCTGGGGAAGGCTATAAAAAATTCTGCTGCACTGAAAGTTCCCAAGAGCACAGTGGGCTTCATAATTCTCACATGGGAGAAGTTTAAGCCAACCTGGACTCTCCTAGAGCTGATAGTCTGCAAAAATTTCTAAAGTCTTGTTTTTCTTTTGTGATTATGTGGTATTGAGTGTACAGTATTGAAGGAAAATAAATGTTTTTTCTCTTTAAAGAGAGGCTGAGCCTTTAGTTATTAGGAACCTCTACTGTGGAACCATCTCCCAATTTTGTCCCGGGAGGCAGACACCCTCTGTATCTTTTTTTTTTTGGGGGGGGGGGCTTTTCACCTTTATTTGACAGGACAGTGGAGAGGAGACAGGAAACAGGGAGAGAGAGTGGGGGAATGACACACAGTAAGGGTCTGGCCAGACCGGGAGTTGATCCGGGGACCAGCTGCTCAGGGCACTTAGGCCCATGTGGTACGTGCCCCAACCATTTGGCTATGGGGGTGCCCACCCTCTGTATCTTTAAGAGTAGGCTTAAAACTTTCCTTTTTGAGAAAGCTTACAGTTAGGGTTGGCTCAGGCTTGAACCATCCCTTAGTTATGCTGCAATAGGCCTAGACTGCCAGGAGATTCCCCATGACACATCAAGCTTTTCTCTCTCTCTCTCTCTCTCTCTCCGCCTCCGCTCAGTATGGATTCATATCCCATGTATGTTACTGACTCAATATCCTCCCTTTCCCGTAGTTGTGTGCTCTTCCGTCTCTCTCTCCTCTTCTGTCACTTTCTGCAGGTACTTCTGCCTCTGGAGCTGTAGAGTCTGACCTGCGATGACAAGCCTCCTGCTGCTCCTACAACCCCACTCAACACCTACTGCTATAATTATAAATTACTTGTACTGCTGCTAGTTTTATTGCTACGTTAGCAATTAGTACTTTAATTATCACTACTATCATTATTACTACTGTATTACTGGTATCACTTTATATGAACCTGTGTTATGCTATTTCTCTCTTCTCTCGCAATTTTCTGGTGAAAAAGTGCCTACTTTGAAGTTCTGGTCATCTCAGATGTAAACGTGCCTGGTCTTTGGACTTGCTATCATTTTGGCTCGGAGAGTTTCTCTGCTCTCTCTCTCTCAAACATCATTTGATCTTTGCAATTGCCAATAAACATTTAGATATTAATATATTTATCACATTTGGCATACAGTTTGAAACACTGTAATTGGACAAAACCTGATCTGAATAGGAATTGAAACTTAAGGAGATAAATCATTTTCATAGGCCTGATTAGATGCTTATATCTGATCATAAATAAACAAGAATTATTAATTGGAGTGAAAACCATATTTGTACCTGAAAAGAATCAAATTATTGTACAATTTTTCAAGTGTTCTGTTTTTTCTGTTTTGGTTGTTTAACCTGTTTTTACTGAAATAAATAGACAGACATCTCTAAGGAGGATCTGGATTTATTAGGAGTGGCTGCTGGTCCTGGTCTGCAGACTCAACGTTCCTGACTCTTAACTGAATCAACATATGGCTGAGTCCTGTTACCAGAAGCACTTGTCTGACACCACACTACCACACCTGTGTTCTTGATTTTGAATATAAACTCTCATATATAAGAGGCTTGAGAGAATATAGTTCAATTTATAGTCAGTAATTTACCAGTTCCAAGTGCTTTGGATTACTTAGAAAAAAAAATTGAAAAGCTTTATTGAAATTTTGTTAAATTGGGATATTAAGGTATAAAAAGTGTTGGGATTATATATAGCAAGTCATCTTATTTAGATTGTCAGTCTTGTGTTTACATTAAATATCCACAGATTGGAAAGGGCTTTAAAAAAAACAACATTTTTGCTCTAACAGTGAATACTATCTGTCCATTTTCTACTTAATTAGAAACCTACTGAAACTGAAATTTACAAACTCAATGGCCCTAATAGTAATTAATTTCTACACAGAGGTTATCTGTCTTACAGTTCATATTTTGTGTGTTTAATCTCAATTGCCATTTTGAAACCAATTAGATCAAAAGTGATTTTATTGTTTTCTGGTGTGTCACATAATATAAATGCAATTAAAATGTATTTATTTCTTTTGTAGTAGTGTGTGCATTTTAACAATTTTGATACAGAGAGGCGTCATCATCCATCTGGTCTGTACTGAGAGAGTGATTTGTTGCTTAAGATGAATAGTCTCGTACAAATTTGTAGATTGATCTGAGAATCTGTTTCACATCCATTTCAGTCCCTACAGTAAACCCTGAAACATAGTCCATACTAGCACTGTGTTTGTGTCTGGTTTGTGTAAATACAAATAAGAGTGATATTTGTGGTTTTGAAACACAACAACGATGCCAAGGTAGATTGAAGGTCTCAAGCTACAAAGCTACAGTGCAGCAAGCTACAGCAGAGGGAATCTCAGCGTGCAGCACCGAGTGAACAATCGGAGGGCACTGGTCCTCAGAGACTTGGTGAGAGAGTCTGTGGCATCTCCTGCTGAAGTTGTAAACCAGGCAGGTCAATGTGATGCACTGTGTGTACCACAGGTATCGTACACTGACACGTGTGTAGCAGAGTCTGTTCAGATACACCAGGTGAAGCACAGAGGTAAACACGATGTTTCAAGAAAACCATCTTACGCTGATATCGCAAAGACACAGCATCAGAGAGATGCTTCATGTGTACCAGGACCTTCTCATACAGACGGTGTGAACATGGGATAGCCTCATGAAAAATGTGTTGTGTGTCATGGTCATGCAGCCAGGACTCAGTGAAATACAGCAAATACAGAAACCAGCAGTGTACCTGTAACTCTCACTTTTCCTGCATTCCTTGATGAAAATATCACCAGCACAGACCATAACCATGTTATGGATAAAGGTAATGTGTAAACATGCAAGACAGATACTCCTTCAGCATACTCACCTCACCACTGATGAGCTCCCAGGTTCAGTCCCAGCACGTAGACACGTGTTGCATGCTGACAACACACAACTTTCCCGGTACAGCACATTAGGAGATCTTTTACCTGGAGCTGTAGACAGTTTTCTGGACCTAGAGGCTGGACTGAGTTGTCTGTTGTCAGATTTGCAGTATGCGTTGCTATTGATGACAGGGTTGTGTATTGTAGTGTTCAGAACCAGATCAGGCAGGTATGGTTTCTTTGACCCACACCCCAGAGGAGATGATGGTTTGCCTCTACTCCAGACATCACTGCTGGTAATGGTGACGTTAACACGTTTCTGTGACATGATCAAGATGTGTCACAAGAGGTTTAACACTCAGCCCTCCTGTAAGTATGAGCTGAAGCCTGTGGAGTTTCAGAGTTTGAACACAGCCAACGACAATGAAATCAACCCAGACCCACAGACTCTGATTACAACTCCCAGTCCTGTTGTATCAGCACCTGTTTTGGGTGATGCTTTTCAAAACGAGTCAAGTGTGAGTGCTCCGGAGATAAACTCAGTGGTCACTGAACTCAGATAACATACTGAAAAATTTAAATGAAATATGTACTGATATGGAAGTTTAACCACCTTCAAGCCAGTTAAGCAACAGTTCTCTCATGGTAAATGGACTGTACTACAGTCATATCGACCACTCAAAGTGCTTCACACTACATGTCACATTCTCCCATTCACACACACATTCACACAGCACTTATTATATATACTGCTCTTTAACACATTCACACATGCACAGGGGCAATTTGGGGTTCAGTATCTTGGCCAAGGATACTTCGGCACGCAGACTGGAGGAGCCAGGGATCGAACCACCAACCTTCTGGTTGGTGGGCGACTGCTCTACCTCCTGAGGCCACAGCTGCCTACCATCATGGCACATAATGCCACTCACAGTGAAGCAAACTTACCAGGTCCACTGATAAAACCTGTTACTAGCAATCTGTCTATTAATGTCTCACATGATATCTCCTGTAAATTCTCAAATGTAGTACAGATGAAAGGAGAAAAGTTAAGAGGAGTCTAATGACCTCAGAGAAATCACCACAAAAAAAAGAGAACCAAGAAAGAGAGGGAAAAGTATGCTTCCACTGAAAAATATAGAGCCAAAAAGAAGTCTGACTTTAACAAAAATACTCCAATGAAGTATTCAGACAAAAACGACAGCAATACGTCACCAACTGCTATCACAACAATCCTAAATTTAGGGAGAACCAAAAGCAGTATATAACCAAACAATACAGAGAAAATGTCAATTTTAGATGGAAACAAAAGCAGTATATAACCAAAAAAATACAGGGAAAATGCTGAATTTAGGGAGAGGCAATGATCTTATGTTACTCAATGTTACGCACACGATCAAGCTTTCAGGATAAGACAATTCATGAAACAAATAATGCGAGACAGATACAACAATAATCTTGCATTTAAAATTATGCATGAGATGTGCCATGAAAATACAGTTTGATCAAAGAAAGAAACTGTGTAAAAGGTCAGATTATGTCAAAAATCAAGAAGCGGCTAAGATCATCCCACTTCCCAAAGGCAGACAGAGAGCAATACGTGGTAATGTGGTGTGTGTCCCATCTGAGGTTCAGGAAACAGTTAAATCGTTACCCAGACTGAGGAGTCTCAAGTCCTGAGAGTCTAACTGAAGAGATGACTGTGTTACAGAGGTCATCAGCTGTTCCAGACTGTCACCTGGTTTAAGCTAGTACAGGCCCTGAATAAACTGAAACACATTCACCCGCAGTATGAGGACATAAGTATCAGAGATGAGGCTGAGCTGTGTGACCCCACACTCACTGATGATGACGAGGAAACAATGGATGATAATGATTATCATGAGGATGATCTAATGGAAATTGATGCATTTGAGAGCACTTCATGAGACAGGACATGAGCCTGAAAATGAGCAGGATGTTGACATGTTGTCCTGTGATGGTGAACAACCACAAGAGCAGAGTGATAATAGAGATGACTCAAAACAAGAAGGAGACATGCCCAGTGGTGGATTTGTACTGGATTCAAGCTTTCAGCCCACTGATGTTGCAGAGGAGATATTATCTTTTATTATCTTTATTATCTTTTTGTATTGATGATCGTTTTGCCAGAGACACAAACTACCTGTTCTTTGCATTTTGCACTTTGTGACTGAAATACACTTGGCTACTTCCAGCATGACAATACAGTTAAGGAAAGGAAAGCCTCTGACCAGAGATGGATGTAAAATAACCACATGAGGTGGAGAGACTGGTTTTCGACTCTTGCTAGCCCTGTTGGTAGTCCTGTTCACCAGCGTGTCTCCCCTGCTCCCGCTGACAGGGCTAAACAACGCACTCTAGTCATAGAGGACTCCATCACTCCATCACAATGTCAGGTTAGCTTCTTCAATCTTAGGGTGCCGGCATCACGCAGGGAGAAACAGGGGGCTCAGGCACATTCCACACCTAGCTATAGCAACACTGTGATTCATGTTGGCACCAATAACATTAGAATGAAGCAGTCTGAGGTCACCAAAGCTAGTTTAGCTAGGACGTTTGAGTTTGCCAGAAAGATGTGTCGGCATCGATTAGTCGTCTCTGGTCCTTTACCCATGCGGGGTAATGATGAGGTGTACAGCAGATTAACGTCTCTGAACCACTGGCTGGCTCATCACTGTAGTGAGCAGGGATATAGTTTTGTGGATAACTGGCCTTCTTTCTGGGGCCGCCCTGACCTGCTGAAGGCAGATGGCCTGCATCCTGCTGGAGCAGGCGTTGCTGTTTAATCTAGGAATATAGACAGGTGTTTACGTCAGCTTTGACATTAGGGCCCTAGTGCTCGGCAGGTCGCAGGTGACTAGAGAACCTGCTAGGTCTTTAGGTGGTGTAGTTTTAGAGTCCACTAGCTTAGATGATAAATCTAACCAGGAAAATTTGCAGACTTTAGAAGCCCAGACTGATAGCCAGATCTACTGCATTGAGACTGTCTCCATTCCCCGCCGTACTAATCACAAGTTTCCTAAGTTTCTTAACCACCATGTACAAATCAGCACTCATGGTGATAGTGCTTTGTCCCATAAAGTACTGAATAAAAGGCCACCAAAATTTCCTAATAGAAACACTAGATGCCTCATTCCTATTAATACTTCATCTACAAGTACTTTGCCACACCAGCCTGCTACTGGCAGCTCCAGGCTCAATATGATCCTCAAATTTGGCTTTATAAATATTAGATCACTTTCTACTAAGGCATTATTTATAAATGACTTGATTCTTGAACATAATCTGGATATGATTGGTCTATTTGAAACATGGCTTAAACCAGATATGTTCCTGCCATTAATGAAGCTTCCCCACCTGAGTATATCAATGTACATGTTGCTCGGGCCACGAAAAAAGGTGGGGGCGTCGCTATAATTTATAAATCTTTCTTTGCTCTAACCTCAGCTCTTAATCTCACTTCTAATTCTTTTGAGGCTGTAGTATTGAAACCTTCTCCAGTAGCTTCAGATCTCCATCACCAGGAAAATAGATTATGGATATATAGATAATAGATAGATAGACCACTCCACTTTGTGGTACTTTACAGACCACCTGGCCCCTACTCACAGTTTTTAGATGAATTTGGAAATGTTTTATCATGTCTTGTCACATATAGTGATGACATTCTAATTATGGGTGACTTTAACATTCATCTAAATAAGGCCTCTGACCCTCTAAATAAAGCCTTTCCGGCACTTATTGATACTTTTGGGTTCACAGATGACACACATGCTCTGAAGCAGGCCTGCCAGAAATTAGAGCGTAAATGGCGTAAATCAAAATCAGAAGCTCTGTATCTCCAGTGGCACCAGGGTGTTCTGGAATATAAGCGTGCACTGTCTACTGCCAGAGCAGCATATTTCTCAAACTTAATCAATAGCAATAAACATAATCCTAGATTTCTTTTTGACACTGTAGCTAAACTCACTGAAAAACAGCCTCCTCCTAGCTGCTCGCCCTTTACTGCTTGTGAGTTTCAGAATTTTTTCTGCAGTAAAATTGATGAGATTAGATTAAAAATCAGCTCTCTCCAGCATCTGCTGCAGAACCAGCTGAGCATCACACTGAGTCCCAGAGAGTTTCTGCTCTGATGAATTTTGACACTGTATGTCTTGATTCATTATCTAAGCTTGTACTAGCTTCTAAACCCACCACTTGCCTTCTTGACCCTTTACCAGGTAAACTCTCCAAAGATCTCTGGCCAGTCTTGGGCCCTGCAGTGCTGAATATTGTGAATCTATCATTGACGACTGGCACTGTTCCTTCTAGCTTTAAAACAGCTGTGGTTAAACCTTTACTTAAGAAACCACACCTTGATCCTGGGTCTTTGAGTAAGTAAGTTTCAAATCTTCCATTCTTCTCTAAAATACTAGAAAAAGTTGTGTCTCAGCAGCTTTCAGCTCACTTAATAATCTTTTCGAACCTTTTCAGTCTGCCTTTAGGGCCTTTCACTCTACTGAAACAGCCCTTGCTAAAGTAGTAAATGATCTTCTACTCTCTCTAGATTCAGATTACATCTCTCTGCTTACTTGATCTTAGTGCAGCCTTTGATACTATAGACCACTGTATACTCATGGACCGACTGGAAAATAGATTTGGCATCGCTGGTCTGGCCCTCAGCTGGTTAAAATCTTACTTATTGGACTGAACTCAGTGTGTATCTTGTAATAACACCATATCAGCCTTTTCTGATGTGAAATATGGAGTACCCCAGGGTTCTGTTCTTGGCCCTCTGCTTTTCTCTATATATATTTCTCCTCTTGGCCAAATTATTTGGAGTCATGGAATTAATTTTCACTGTTATGCTGATGATACCCAGCTGTATGTGTTTATAAAGGCTGACAATGCTCAAATTAGGGAACTAGAGGGCTGCTTGTCTTCTGTGAAAAGCTGGATGTCTCGAAACTTCCTGCTTCTTAACTCAGACAAAACTGAAATGCTGGTTATTGGCCCAGTGCGATATAGACACTAGTTTGACCAAGTAACTATATCCCTTGACAACTGTGTGATTTCTCAAAGTACAACAGCCAAGAATGTGGGTGTGACATTTGATCCTGCTCTTTCCTTCGATCAGCACATTAAAGACATTACAAAGACCGCCTTTTCTCTCTCTCTCTCTCTTTCTTCTATTGTCACTTACTGAAGGTGTCTGCCTCCGGAGCTGTAGAGTCTCTTGCTGCTCCCATGATCCAGCTCAACTGATGATGTTACAACAATTAAACATTTATTAGTGTTAGTGGTAGTGTTATTGCTATTAATGTTTCACTGTTCTGTCATTATTATTCCTTTAGCTATAATTTTCATTATTATTATTATTATTGTTATTATTATTATTAATATTACTATTTACATTTTGACTTAGCCTGTGTATTTGCAATGTTGTCTTTCTCTTACCCCATCCACCCACCCCCCTCTCTCTCTGTCTAAACCCAACCGGTCGAGGCAGATGACCACCCACCCTGAGTCCGGTTCTGCTCGAGGTTTCTGTCTCTTAAAAGGATGTTTTTCCTTGCCACAGTCGCCTAGTGCTGCTCATGGTGGGATCTGTTGGGTCTCTCTCTGTAAATTTTATAAGATAAAGAGTATGGTCTAGACCTGCTCTATATGTACAGTGCCTCGAGATAACTTCTGTTGTGAATTGGCGCTATATAAATAACATTGACTTGACTTGACTAGACTATATACAGCAACTGCAGTGTATATATACAAGTAGATGTTTCTGTATACAACGCTGTTCTACTAAAGCGCTGTACATCATTTTATACAACTGCCAACAGTAGAAACACATCAGAAAGTATGTGTTCTCGATATAACATATTTGTCCTCTGTGACCACACATTTTCAGCCTTCACCACACCTCCTCCAGCATTGTGAGAATTAGCTCAGATCAACCATGTCATCATGCTGCCACTGACCAGACACTACAACGCCATCTGAACTGTCAGTCAGAGGTGGATCTATCAGTGCTGGACAGAGATACGTTCTACTTCCTGCCAGTCCCAGTTATTCTTCAAAGCAGAGGATGAGATAACTCCTGCCAACCTTTGCCTTACCTTCTCTGTGACTCTCTACAGCCAAGGCATCATCCTGCCACAGACCAGACACCACAACACCATCCTGTGCTGGACCACAACAGAGCAGAAGGTATGATTTTTCACATTTTTCTTCACAAGCTAGTGAACTATATGAAATGGCACTGGACAGACAATGTCTTTTATTGCCCTGCAGCAGTGTTCAAGGTATTTGATTATCATGTATCATGTAAATTTGGAAAATGTTTTGCTTAATGGACTTCATTTTGTTACAACATCTCTCTGTTTTCTCTTGTCAGGATCAGCTCCATCTTCCTACCCTCACATCGTCACAGAGACTTGCTCCTTTGGCATGTGATCAGACATACTGCTGTAAGGACACACAAAGCTGCACATCAGTTGTTACTCCACTTTTGTGGAGAGTGACAGTGCTTCCTCTCTGTAACATCAAGCTCCTCCCCTAACAAGTTCTAAAGGTAACAGTTTTATTATCTTACTCCTGTCATACAAGGTCCCTTGATGACCAAACCACACAAGAAAAACACTGTGGGTGCATGTAAATGTCAGAAATAAAGTTTCCCACTGTTTCTCTCTTTCAGGTCTCTGCATCTCTGTGTCCTCCATGTACACTGACACTGACCAGACAATTGGAATTGGAAACAGAAGCTCCACAGCCACTTGAAAGGTCAAAGGTCAGTCCATCTTCATGCTGACACTGTGCTCTGTTGACAGATTTGGTTCGTGCCAACAATTAGAGAGCATCATGACCGAACAAACTATGAACCCTGGACAAAATGACTGTCTCTGAAAACAGCACTGCAGTTTAAAGGATCTTTTGGACTGTTGATCTCTACCCAACTGATATATGTTTATTCTGTATCTCATAAAAATTGATTCATTTTCATTTCATCCTTTCCTCCCATCGCCTTTATCTGTCTACTCATCACTAGATAAAGAGGGAAAACAGGTCAGTTAGTTCAGGTGCCACATGCATGTGAACTAATTAACCTGGAGGAGATGGCAGGAGAGGACTGCTACACTGCTACACACTCCAGTGGTAAAATGTGTGTGAAATTGAAGCTCAGGGTTTTCACATGGGCCTCGTCTAATGACGTGATTGTTCCCATGCTACTCTTCTCACCTGAATTCACACAGGTGAATTATATTTTAAAAAGCACATTAAAATGTTGGGATAACATACAACTGAAATCATGATGTTGATATAACTGTCAGTGGAGCTCTACTGGAGTTGCAGTCATGACATTAGATCAAATCTAACCAATGTGTGAAAAGTCTTTGGTTGTAGGACTGAACAATTCTGTGTATCAGCCACTTAAATCCATAATGTCCAACAAAGGACACAAAAGCGCCATGTTCACAAATGTGTCACCCTGTGTATGTTTATGGGCATAATATATATATATGTATATATATATATATATATATATATATATATATATATATATATATATATATATAAGGCTGTCCAGAGGGTCATCAACGCTGCCCAAAAAAAGCATTGGTTGCCCTCTGCCCTCCCTGGATGATATATCCTGCTGCTTCAGGAAAACTAGGGCCATCACAGGAGGCCCCTCACATCCCGCTCATCACCTGTTTGACCTGTTGCCATCTGGATGGCGCTTCAGATCAATCAAGTCTCACACCACCAGACCCACCAACAGCTTCTTCCCCTGGGCCATCTACGAACTGCAAATAATAATTTATGGGTTGTATTTTTGTATCAAGGATAATTAAACTAGTAAAAAAGGACTGGATTGGTTGACACGTTTCAATATAGCACTATTATGATCTAAATGCTTGTCTGACCACATTTGAGGTGAATCACATGAACCTACTTAGATAATACACATAATTTCCTGTTGCCAATAGGTGGCGCTATCATTAAATCTGTATATTGGCATGTAGATGTGTTCAGGCCATGACAGTTAATATGTCAAGTTTGGGGCAGATTGGACAGTGCATGCAGGAGTTACAACAACTTCCTGTTTAATGGCGAACCATCGAAATTCACCATGGCGACACAGCAAGGGCGTCCCATGAAGACTCACAGTCACCATTATGATCATAATGAATCAAATCAACCCACTTGCATGAAACCCATCATTTCCTGTTTCCAATAGGTAGCACTATGACTATACCTGAATATTGGCATGTAGATGTGTTCAGGCCATGACACCTAGCCAAAATGTCAAGTTTGGGGCAGATTTGACAGTGCATGCAGATTTGACAGCGCATACGTGAGTTACAACAACTTGCGCCACAGACATGCCCTTTAATGGAACATCAAAAATGTTCAAAATAAGACAACATGAAGTCCTTAAGGCTTTCCTGGGACTGATTGAACAAAGCATGGTTGAGTTACAGCAACTGAAACGCAACTTCCTGTTTCATGGCAGGTCATGGGAATTTGAGGTGCCGCCACGGCCACACCCTTCGACGTCAACAAAATCTTTTAATAACTTTTAATCACAAAGGCCTCAGAGTATCCTGACCAGTTTGAGGTTGATATGATAAAAACTTGTAGGAGGAGTTCGATCAAATACAATGTCCCCAAATGCCAAAAAATGGCCAAAAATTAGCAAAATTTTCAAATTAAAATTAAAATGGCCGACTTCCTGTAGGTTTGAGGCCATGCTGTCAAGAGACTTTTTGGTGTGTCTCGTTATCGTATCGTTACATCATGCCTCCGAATTTTGTTCACCTCAGACAAACTAAGCCCAGTGGCAAGGGGGTTTTAAGTATGTCCAAGGGGGCGCTATGGAGCCATTTTATAGTGCCAATGAACGAGACCCCCATCAGATGTCAATTTTTGCCAGGTCTGATGCGTGTGCAAAGTTTCGTGAGTTTTTGAGCATGTTTAGGTCCTCAAAAATGCGATTTTAGCATCACGAGAATAACTCTTAGGATTACAATAGGGCCTTCGCACAAAGTGCTCGGGCCTTCAACAGAACAGAAACATTTTCACAATAAGGCATCATGAAGTCCTTAAGGCTTTTCTGACCAAGTATAAAGTGGATCATGTCAACCTGCTAGTAACAGGACGTCAAAGTCTAAAGCATGTAATTTCCTGTGTCCAGTAGGTGGCACAAAATTTGTGCAATAAAATCCAAATGGCCGACTTATTGTAGGTTTGAGGCCATGATGACATGAGACTTTTTTGTGCATCTTGGCATCATCCTGTGTGTTTCCAAACTGAAGATTTTTGACAATTTGTGAGTCAACACCAAGTTTAAAACCTACCCAGGTAGACTTATTTCATCATTAACCTGCATGAAAGCCATGCAGGCTGCTATCACAGAGCGCCTACCCAAGAGCATTGGATGGCCAAAGGACAGTCTTGAAACAGCTGAGACGCAATGGTAGAACCATCTGTTTCCATGTATATAGTCCTGTATATATTGTTCTTATGCCTATATTTGTACAATATTGTCTTGTTTATTTGGTATTTTACTAGTATTCATGCCTTTTTCTGTTTTTACAATCCCTTCTGCTGCTGTAACAATGTAAATTTCCCAGCTGTGGGACTAATAAAGGATTATCTTTCTATTTTATCACCAGGCAACTGTATGGGGAGGCTTTGGGAGCAGTCCATCCAAAGTCCGCTGTGTGGAAAGCCACCAGCCCAACTACTACTGACACAGTTCACAGTTTTGGGTTCCCAGCTGTATCGTGTCAGGCTAAGAGGACAGCTCAAGTAGGCTAAACCCTTTATTGATCAGGGTGATGATGAAACAGGTAAACGTATATTGTAAATCTCATTCATAGACATCTCAGGATTTGGTAATCAGACTATTCATAGCCTGAATCTATTTGCCTCCCCCATATCACTCTGCTCATTTCACCAGCTATTAATTTAATCATCTTTTCATATTTATTTTTATTTCATTATTTATTCACTGCTAGTAGCGTTGTGGAAATTTTCAGCTGCATGGTGAAGAATGAAATAGAGACTTCTGCAAAGTTTTATTTTCCTTGCAAGAAAAAGGTCAGTCACCACCCGAGCGGTCAGGAGATGGCAAAAGACCCTGAACATAGGGACATCTAGACCTTTATACCTGAGGAACGCCCCTCAAGGGGAACAAAGGATCCTTGATCTTGTTGTTTCTTGGCACCCCTTTGTCTGCCACTGGAAGTGGCACCCCACCCCTGGGGTGATCTTTCACACCTGGGGCATCCCACAGAATCCACATCCCGATGAGAATGTAAACAAGCAAATGGTCTAGATGTCACAAATGGTTACAGATAAAGAAATTTGCCATTACAGTAGACAGTAGTTTAATACTCCATATGCGTACACTGAGACCCAGTCGTTATGTGTATTAGACTGATTAGATTCATTGTTAATATTAAAGTTAATATTATGACATATTCAGTATGAATATTTTTATCTAAAGGGACAGTGGTGCCCCCCTACAGCGAGTGCTTGTTTGATTTTTGAAACATATTTTATGTGTGTGGGCAGCACGGTGGTGCAGTGGTTAGCACTGTCACCTCACAGCAAGAGGGTTTCAGGTTTGAGCCCCGGGCTCGAAACTTGGCTTTTCTGTGTGGAGTTTGCATGTTCTCCCTGTGCCTGTGTGGGATCTGTCCTGGTACTCCAGCTTCCTCCCACAGTCCAAAGGTTAGGTTAATTGGTGACTCTAAATTGCCTGTAGGTGTGAATGTAAGTGTGATTGGTTGTTTGTTTATATATGTTGGCCCAGCGATGGACTGGTGATCCGAACAGGGTGTACCCCGCCTCTCGTCCAATGTCAGCTGGGATAGGCTCCAGCACCCCTGTGACCCTTAACAGATAAACGGTATAGATAATGGATGGATGGATGGATTTTATGTTTAGATATCCAAGAGATATCTATGATGTATGGCAATGTCATGCAAGAAATAATATGCCTCTTTATTTAATCACTTTCTGCTGCATCAAGATAGCAATTCTCCAACAATGTGCCTGACCACATGTCATTTTAAGACTAACACACCCATGGCCTTTGGGATGGATGCAAGTGCACTTGCTATTTAAACCACTTGGCCACTGGACAGGAAAATGACAACTGCGCTAGTGAGAAACTAGAAAAGACACTTGCATCACATTTGGCATCAGGTGTAAGATAGGGTGCTTAGTATTAAGGTTTGTACCATAGCAGCTTTAGGTCATAATATTTTTCAAACATTGCAATCGGTTTGAGCCAGTCTTTACTGCAATATCTCTTCTATCTTTGACACACGGGTTAGAAAATGACATGATTAATTATTACAAGTTTTGCTGTATCAGAAACTTTTATTGTCTTAGACCAGATAATCAAACTTGAAAGCTATTGTTTCTCGTGCACCCAGTTCTACAGTTACTGGGATGGCACACAGTCTCTTCTTGAAAGCCTTCCAGACCTGTAAAATCCAACTGTAAATGATCACTTATTTTACTTTTCTCCTCCTCCTGTTTCCTCAGCCCCACTGATTTTGGTCTGATAGGATCTGATTAGCTGTTGGCTTGGGATCTTCTCCTGTCCCATAAAATGCTCAAGGAAACTTTTGCCATTATTCTTTATTTTTCAAATACAAATAAAAATCAGGGTGTAGATGACCAATTTTGAAAAGCAAGCATAGCACATCTAAGGTTACAGACTAAATTTAATTTGCAAGGGGGAGGCTGATAACCTGTGTCATGCCTAAATTATATGAATCCTATCCTTTTATCCTTCATCCTGAAGTTGACATAACAGTTATGGTCATTATGTTATCATTCAGTGTATGGTCATATTCAGTGTTTACTGGTTTGCTTGGTTTGGTTTTACATTACCTAAGGTTGTACTGTAACTATTAAGTAATAATAGCTATTGAGCTAATGAACTTAATTTAAAGTACCGAGGAATAATGGAATTTATTAGCATACCTGAAGCCTAGGTAAGAATTACAGCCGTTAATGGTTGTAGATATATCCATGTATTACTGTATCTAATATATATATATAAACAACAAAATATGTTATCAGTGAAGTTTGCTTAACATTAATACGCCTCTGTACTCCCAAGTATGCAATTGTTCAGCACATCATGTCTGACCTGGTACATATTATGATCATTATTATGCTGGTGTTTGATTAAAAATGAACAAGACAATGGTGAATTTCATTGTTCTAACTTATGTGAGACTATTCCCTTCCTATTCCCAAAGCAAACCATACACTGAGTTGCTCATAACATGATACTAAACACTCTGAATACAACTAATAATGTGTGTGTGTGTGTGTGTTCTTGTTCAAAGGAGAGCTGCTTGATGTTGACTACCTACTGACTTCGAACAGCCCCAGAAGGTGAACCCTGACTCAGTGGAGACAGAGGACATGCTTGGCAGAGTATCTGGTGGAGCTGAGGAACCAGCCCTCTCTAGCCCTCAGGTCAAGAGCATTTATTGTCTTGCTACTTTCCCTCTGTGCCTTGGCATACAACATTTTCACAGAGCAACACTGTGTCATGCTCTGTGACAGAACGTGCTGGAGTACAACAAACAGACCACATTGCTGCTACCTACAGGAACTACAGAAAAATCAGGTAGTGAACTGTTATCAGTGGGATAGTTATGCAGCAAACCACCCTGCAGCAAGTTAGTTTAGCACTGTCTTCCTCTGTGACTGACTGTCTGCCATTGCACGTAATACTGTATATGATATTAATACGTATTAAAATACATAATTCGAAGTTAAATTTATGCACAAAAGCACTGCCATAATTACAAGGTGTCACTTATTAAATTTTACAGTCTAAACCGACCAACAGTGCCCTTTCATGGTGCTGGAGGGGTGGGGTGGGGGGTGGTGTGCTGCTTTGTGCTGCTAATCTAGCAGTAAATTGAAGAGAGTGATGGTAGTTGACAGGCCAGCCTTACTACTATCATCAGTCCTCAAACCCTTCACAGACTCAGATCCCCCAGGTCGTGGGGGGAAATCTGGGTAGGTGAACGGCAGAGGGTCCTA
Organism: Lates japonicus; assembly: GCA_033238685.1. Classification (NCBI taxonomy): domain Eukaryota; kingdom Metazoa; phylum Chordata; class Actinopteri; family Centropomidae; genus Lates; species Lates japonicus. Next base: position 8,780,423 of record BRZM01000033.1, on the reverse strand, counting down.
GAGTGAGTCCCAGGGATATTGTTGAAAAAAGTTGAATGACTCAGTTTCACTTTTATTTGTGAATTTAAGAAAGGAACCATATTAGTAAAAGATTTCATGCTTTTTACCCATAATAATGCTCACCAGGTTTCACAGGTAAGTACATAACGATGTAAAAAACAAAATGCCTGGCTGCATTATGTGATATACATGAATTAATTGATTAACATAATATGCTACACTGGTAAATATTACATTAGATTGTAGAATGGCAATGGAAAATAGAAAGTATACAACTCAGATTTGTTTTGGGAAAGCATTTTTTTGTTTTGAAACAGAAGTGGTAGTAGTAGATTGTTGGAACAGTGGAAACTGAGAGACTTTTTAACAGTGATAGTGCCACTGAAACAGTAAATAATCAAGAAAACCCTAATTTTAGAGGGCAATCAGGTGTATTAAGTATAAATATACTATTAGACGAGAAATCTCAAAATAATTTATCAGTCCACAATATAGTAGTTTAAATTATAACAGTAAGAGTTGAAAGTCCATTTGAATGGTCATTTTTTACTATTTCATTAAATTTATGACAACAGTAGGATTGACATTATTGTGACAGGAATGACCAGAGTAACAGATGAATTATGAAGCAAGTTACATTTCTAAAAGGTCTAATTTTTATTTTTATTTTTTTGGTGTGTGTCATTACAGGTCCATGCATGCATTACTGATACATGTTGGAGGATAAAAGACCTTTATTGAGACTGATTATTTTCATGTTGACCATTAACATATTAAAACCAGTTGAGTCATGTCAGAATGTACTGACAGATAACAAATTAAAGGAAAAATCAACATAAAGTGACTTTAGAAAGGTGTTAGGCTACCATGTGTGACTGTAACAACTTCAGTGCTCCTTGGCTACAAGTCTTTAAACTCTGATGGAGAGATGGAACACTATTCTTCCAAAAGATATTCCCTAATTTGGTGTCTTGATGATGGTGGTAGAGAACGCTGTCCAACATGTCCAGATTTTTTTTAACGTCCCTGACATCTATGCCCTCAAAGGATGTGCCAAAATTTTCACTATACTGTACTAAAGATGCTACAAAAGGCAACAGTGGGTGACTATTATTCACAACAGGAAAAAAAGGCTGAATACATGGGTTCTGCATATGTTGGCTGTCAAAACAACTACCGCTATCAGTTTTCATCAAATCATTCAATTGTCAAATGTTAACACAACGGTGGCTAGCGTTAGTTCCTGAATTTTTAGCTTGTTTTATGTGCATAACGTAAGCTAACTGTTTATATATTGTAACGGACTGGGTGACATGTTGAGGTTATGCTATAACGTTACTGTGTTGTTTTCAGTTAAGGTAAAAAGGACTGTTACTGCAGTTACTGAGTTTTCCAGGGGTCAGTGAATGTGTGATTATGCCTGGAGGCTGTGAAGCCTGTCAGTCAGTGCAGCTGAAGTTGGGTGGATACTAATTGGGATCTGGTTTTGAGGGATAATATGAACTAAATTCGACTTAGGGTGGGGCTAATGTGGTCTGAAACCAATGATTAACCATTTGCTATTATTATTTTGTTATTTAATAATCACTGTATTATAACATTCTTTCAATAGATTCAGACTACTTTTACTAATCTTTGTTATCACCATTGTTTATTAATTTATTACTGTTTGCCTGTTTTTTGCTTGGATTAGTGTCAAATTGATAGGGTGCCTGAAAAATAACAAAAGTAGTGACTGTGGTGTTAGAGTTATTGATTGAAAGGCTGAAACAGAGGAGGACGGGACGTGTCTAACCTTTCTATGGGAACATCGACAAGGACAAAAACATAGTCATATACATGGACAAAGACATAGATATCGACAAGGACAAAAACAGACATGTACATGGACAAAGACAAAAACACAGACACAGACATCAACATGGACAAAAACATAGACAACGACAAAGACAAAAACAGAGACATATACACTGACAAAGACAAAAACATATACATCAACAAAGACAAAAACAAATAGTATGCATAGATAGACACTGTGCACAAAGTCATATTTTTGGCACAAATGGAACCTTCAAGCTCTGCCTGATTCAGTGCAGCAGCTGACAGTGACTGTTCAAACACACTTGCGTTTACTCTGTGGTAATTAATTTGAGCAGGACTTTACAAAGTCGGGAAACTGAATTTTCTGAGTTTTTCTGAGTTACAATGTGAGAGGCAAACAGCAGGCCTATATTCAGTTAAATGGGGTGCAGTACAGCTCAATTTCTTATTTCATTGAATTCTTTACAAAATGTTCTGTTTTTTATGTAACACTTGGGTGTGCTGTGCTGAGCTGTGTCACAAGCAAGTCAGCACTGACAGACAACCACGTCACAAAATTCCAGCCACCACACCTAAACCTCAATAACCCACACATTATGCATCGCCATATCCTTCAAGTTCCCACGACATATATAGTGTATCTATCATACATATTATGTTGTAGAAAGCCCTGTGTAGACAGGGAGAAAATCATGATTCACATTTTAGTGAGAACACAATTCAACAACACCACAAACTTCATCCTCTAAAATGACCTGTTAAATCAACACCTCTCCAAAACAGTTTGAACACAACTGAACATTATTACCTGTTACCTGTTGTAGTGTTGCACAGCTGAAATGAAGAGTTCAAATCAGTGTGGTTTTTTTATGTGGAACCTTTACTGGCCATCTGTAAAAATATGGACAAGTACAACGTTACATGCTTGTTGCTCCTGGCACATTGTAATGAATGCAAATGTCTTAAACAACTCAAAAACAACATATGACCTGACACAGAATTAATAAAGTTACACAAAACAATAATGTAGCTCCTTCTCAGATCTCTGTGCTTCCAGCGAAATAGTACACCAACCGGCCAACAAAGCGCTGGGTCCACATACCCAGACTGTAAACTAGCTAACACTTAGCTTTAGCTGGCTAGTTACAGTTCACAATAAATCTGCCACAACATACCAAGGACAAATGGCCATCTTTTCCATACTATTCCACAACCTTGCGGACCCATAATTACACTGTACATATTAGCTGTTTATATACTCTTGCTGTAAAAATATGGACAGTACAACGTTACATGCTTGTTGCTCCTGGCACACACGCATTGTAATGAATGACTGTGCCTTATTTACACGCTAAAACTACTGGTTTGAGACTCCCTCTTGTGGTGTAACAGGTAATGCATTTCTCAAGTACTATGTCTGAAGAACATGAGACTGGAGCACACATTATCCTGCAAAACTACAGAAAACATCACATTTTCAGAATCAGAACATTTGAATAACATAAAGTATCACAATGTAATACACCAAAATATAATGGGGGTGGCCTCTTTTTGCTTATATAAATCAATTCTTGCCTTTACATAAGATAAGATAGACTTTATTTATCCCACTTGTGGGAAATTCACATGTTACAGCAGCAAGAAACAAAGGGTGACCAAAATAGGAAAATGAAAAATAAAAAAATAAAATATAATATAGAAAGGCACAGAAGTAACAAGTGACAAGTTAAAGTGCAGCAATCAGCATTAGAAAAACAAGTCTCTGTAATAAATAGAAAATGTGCAGTTGTGAAATGTACAGTCGTAGATATAGGAGAAATGGTGATAATCATTGAGGTAGATGAAAATTTGTGCAAAAATAAAGTGACCAGAAGTTTGATTTATTGTAGGAGTCAGTCTGGTGTTGGCACAGTCCCAGTGGCTGTTGGAATGAATGACCTCTTGAGTAGCGCTCCTTCTTGCACCCAGCGGATACAGCAGTCTGTTGCTGAAGGGCTACTCAGGTCTCCCAAGGGGGTCTCAATACAGGGGTGGGAGGGTTGTCCATGATGAGCGTCCAGCTTGGCCCAGCATCACTCCTGCCTCTCGTAGGTCCAGAGGCAGTCCAGGACGGCCGGCCGTCTGACCAGCCTATTCCAGTCTCTTCCTGTCTCTCTCTGAGATCCACTGCTCCAGCAGACCACTATAAAAGATGTAGAGAGCCACCACAGAGTCATAAAAGGTCCTTAGCAGTGACCTGCACACTCAAAGGACCTCAGTCTTCTCCAGCAGGTGGGGCAGGCTCTGGCCCTTCTTGTCTGGGCGTTGGTATGAGACCAGTCCAGTTTATTGTTGATGAAACACCCAGGTATTTGTACTCCTCCACAATCTCAATGTCCAAACCCTGGATGTTCACGGTGCAGTGAGAAGTGACTTCCTGCGGTGGTCACCACCTCCTTCATCTTGCTGGGGTTGATGTGCAGATTGTTCTTACGCGCAGTCAGCGAAAGTTGGTGATGACCTCCTGTACTCAGATCATTCCCTAGAGACACACCAACAATGGCTGTGTCGGTGAACTCTGGAGGTGGCAACTGTCATATTGTGTGTCTGAAGTCTGATGTGTACAGGGTGAAGAGGAAGGGGGACAGTACTGTACCCTGTAGGGGCCCCGTGCTGCAGACCACCACATGCAATGACATTTATTGCAGGTGTTGTGTTAGACTGCATTTGTTTTACCTAGGTGTACCTAATAAACTGACAGTGAGCTTATGCATTAAATTACAAGAAGGCGCTTTCGCGAAGCATTATTTGTGAAAAGCTCTGTTGTATTGGGTTGGCTAGCCTCCCATTTGTTTCTCTTTCTTTTCTCTCCAGTGAATGTGTGTGTAAGAAATTATTCAGTGGCTGTTGCAAGTAGGTCTATTTATAATGAAACAAGTACTTTATTCATATCAACACACACATCGGGCGAAATGAAAATGTCTCTTGCATGTCTAGGCTATAGTTTTCAAACCAGTGTTTACAGAAACCTTCAAGTCTCACACCTCACACCTAAGTGATTTTCTACCTGGTATCATGATAACTACCATTAACCACTGAAAAGATAGAAGAACTAAGGAACAAAAATTTAATAGGGCAAACAGGAGCAGATCAGACAACAAGAGGCTTAAATGAAGTACTAGAATAATATGAGTGTCTGTATTCAATGTCCTAATTGGAAGGAACCATGAAGGATACCATGGTGAGCTTATATGTTTGTTAAACAGGACGCTAGCAGCAAACCAAAAGAGGCACTAGGATTGTCCTGAAAGGCAGGTGGTGTTTGTCAGTCTAGGCAACACTGCTAGCTGCTGCCATGTTATTTGGCCTAATGTATGCCTTTAACCTGAACTACCCTCTGAAATGAGTACTGTTTTGAAGTGCTTCCAGAAGATAGTGATGGCACTGGATGGCAACACGCTCACAAAGAAAGCCAGGCTCTAGAAAAACAGACAGTATGGTGACTGTTGACCTGGGCCACTGTGGCTCCATGTCATTTAGACTGGACATTGAAGCCATTCCAACAACACAACTGCTACAGAAGGTCTGTTGTTATTTTCTGTAGGATTTGGGTGAGATTTACCATTGTTGTTGCATATTTCTGTACAATTATAGTTATTTACTATGCATTATTATCTTGATAACATGGTTAACAAGTATCCTTCCTTCCTTGGTGATGGAAATGGTAAATGGACTGCACTTACATGGCGCTTTTCTAGTCATATTGTACTCCGGCGCTTTGCTCTGAGTGACCAGGGACATGTAGTCAAGTTTGTAGTTCACGGGACCAGGAGGACAGAGAGAGTTTGTGGGGCAGGAGGCAGAAGGGGGAAGGGAGGAAAAGAGATGAAAGAGAGTTTAGCATTCTGACAGCTTGATGGATGAAAGCTGTCTCTCTCGTTTACTGGTCCTTGCTGGAGACTCCTCAGCCTCCTCCCAGATGGCAGGAGACTGAAGAAGAGTATGAGGATGGGTGGAGTCGCCTGCAATGCAGAGTGCTCTTGAGCCATTTAGTGTTATGTTGTATGTTGTGTGTGTCCTGGAGGGGAGGGGGGCACCAATGATCCTCTCAGCTGTTCTAACTATACACTGCAGGGTCTTTCGGCAGGATGTGGTGCAGTTTCCATACCACACAGTTATGCAGCTGGTGAGGATGCTGTCAATGGTGCGGTAGAAGGTCTGCATGATGGGGACTGGGGCTTTGGTTCTCCTCAGTTTGCGGAGGAAATGGAGGCACTGCTGGGCTTTCTTGGCCAGTGATGCAGTGTGCTGCTCACTCTCTCCACAGCAGCCCCGTTGATGGTCAGTGGAGGATGCTGGGTGTAGGCTCTCCTGAAGTTGACCACAATCTCCTTCGTCTTCTCCACATTAAGAGTGAGATTGTGGTCACTGCACCACGTGGCCAGTTGGTTCACCTCGTTCCTGTAATTTAACTCATCACTGTTGTTGATGAGACTCACTGCAGTTGTGTCATCCGCAAACTTAATGAAGAGGTTGGTGTTGTATATCGGTATGCAGTCATGGGTCAGTGAGGTGAAGAGCAGGAGGTTAAGCACACATCCTTGGGGGGCCCCCATGTTCAGTGTGATGGTTCTGGATGTGTTGCTGCTGACCTGAACTGCCTGTGGTCTCCCGGTCAGGAAGTCCAGCAGCCAGTTGCACAGCAAGGTTGTTAACCCCTAGTCTGTCTAGTTTTTGGACCAGCTGCTGGGGGATGATTGTGTTAGATGCTGAGCTAAAATCTATGAATCCTCATTTGGTGTCCAGGTGGGTGAGTGCTGAGTGGAGGGTGGTGGAGATTGCATCATCAGTGGACCGGTTAGCCCGATATGCAAACTGGAGGGGGTCCAGAGATGGAGGGAGGATGGATCTGATGTGCTGCACGACTAACCGTTTGAAGCACTTAATGATGATGGGGGTTAGTGCTACTGGACGGTAGTCATTGAAGCAAGTTGGTGAAGCCTTCTTTGGAACCGGGATGATGGTGGTGCTTTTGAAGCATATGGAGACAACCGCTTGGCTCAGGGAGGTGTTAAAGATGTCTGTGAGGACCTCAGTGAGCTCTTCTGCACATTCCTTCAGCACGCGACCAGGTATGTTGTCAGGGCCTCCAGCTTTGCGAGCATTAATTCTGGAGAGGGATTTCTTCACGCTGGCGGTAGACAGGGACAGGACCTGGTCATCTGAAGGTGGCAGTGTTTTCTGTGCAGTTGTGGGCTTCAAAACGTGCAGAAGAAGTCCTTCAGGTTGTTCAGCAGAGTAATGTCACTGTCACAGGTCAGGGTTGATAGTCTGTCTAGTTAAAGAAAATCTAAAAATTAACATAAAAAAGTCCTGTTTCTTTAACAAATAAAAATTTGGTACATGTAAGGTAAATAAATAATTTTGAGAAAACATAACTTTAATATGTGCAACCGATGTGCATATTATTTTCATGTAAATCCAACGGCCTTTTTTTTCCGTGAAGGACCAGATGGCTCGCATCAGTGGCCACAGTAGCCCATTCTCCCCGCAGTACCCTCCACGGTCATAAGCCCTCTCCAAGTTCACAAAACACATGTAGACCATGACACCCTCAGCACTTCTGCAAAGGTAAAAAGCTGGTCCAACATTCCACAGTCAGAACGGATCTATCTACATTGTTCCTCCTGAATCTGAGGTTCAACAGTTGGTTGGAGCCGATGTGCAGGCACCTGGTGCCTCTCACCCTGGTCAGAAAAGGAGAGAGTCCATCCCCTGCCCTGGAGTCTGTGCTGTGCTATGCAAAGGGGTCAGCCAACTATATATGGTTGGTACTGCTCCACCTCCTGCACCAGCTCAGGTTCCTACACCATCAGAAAGGTGACATTCCCCTTTCCCTGAGCCAGGTTGCAATGCCAGGCGTTAGTTTGCCTGGGTTCCCATTCTTGCCTGAAAGGCACGTGACCCCTTTGCCCATCCCTGCAGGTGGTGAGCCCACAGGGTGGCTGCTCCATGTAAGTTCTTCAGGCTGAGCCTGACCAGGCCCCTTGGCTACAGGCCCTGCCACCATATGCTTGCCGGCAATCTTCCCTCCCAGGTCTGGGGGCGAGTCTGCTGAAAGCGCTGAAACTATGCCCACTCGAATGGTGCAGCACAGTCACAGTTTGCACCCTGTTAGCTCCCTGCTAGCAACCTGTTAGCACCACGACCTGAAAAATGGATACTAGCAGCCTTGGAGTTATACAGACATTCATGTTTGAGCCACCAGAGCCAGGGTTAAGTTTAGAGCCTAAGGACAATTTGTTATTGATTTGGAATGCATAGATATTACAGTTTTAGAGTAACAAAGTATAATGTTGTCACACTAATAATAAACTAACTTTGTGATAACAAGCGTGTTATTATGGCAACAAGTGTGTTACAGCCTTACTCTATCCAGTTTGAGAGATTACATATGTTAGACACACACACAGACAATGAGCAATGTCAGTGGGATGGGGGGAGGGGGGCGACGGATGGTGTGATCAGATAGTGACTTACCTTGACCATGGAGTTCAGCTTGAATGGCTTTGGATGTTTTCCTTGGCTCTTTGTCTACCTGCACTATCCTTGATCAACCTGGGGTTGCATTTCTACTTGCAGCCACATCCTAGGAGACTGACTACAGACCCATGGACCTTTAATAATATTTGCAACTGTAGTCACAGAAACATCAAGCTGCTTGTAGATAGTCTTATAGCCTTTACCTTTAAGATGGTTATCTAGAATTTTTTTTCTGAGCTCCTCCTCCTCCTCTCTCCTTTTCTTTCTCTGGTCCATGGTCAGTGTGGCGCACACAATGATACCAAACTACACAGTGGAATGTTTTCTCTCTTTAAATAGGCTGATTAACTGTTAAAAAGATTGAAGACACCTGTGACACTAGGTATGCTAATTTTAGAATATCTTGGTAAAATAAACAATAAATCATTCCTATTTTATAGTTTCAACAGTTTTCTCCATCACATACTATGGGCAGCAGGTATATATAAGACTATTGCTTACTGATTGTTACTGACAGCATTTTAATTGTGTTTAAATGGCAAGTTTAAGATGACCCAGCTTGTCCTGTATACAACAGACAGACTACATCCTGTTCTTTGTTCCTGTCTTATGGTGTCTTGAAGGGTCCATTGTTGTTAGTTCCATTATTATGAATATTAGAATGTTTTCTTTATCATTGTTAATAGTTTTAGGCCTGTGTTATATTGAATTGTGTTTAATATTTTGTATTTAAAAAACTAAGAATGTTTTTTGTCAGTAGTTTTCAATCATTTATTCTTCCATATTGATAATCAATTGTGTAGCCTAACCTGTCACTTTTATTTATTTGGACTTTCAAAATAAGATTTCTCTTGGATGTCTTATTGGGATTTTTTATTATCATTTCATCACACAGCCTCTAAGTCCTCAGTAGTGTCACACACTAGACCAGGATTGTTTGCTGGGTGGAAAATCATATGGTAATCATTTACTCTAATCCTATGGTTTATAGTCTAGCACATTATCTCAAAGACAGCATTGTGTGGCATAAGGTCTATTAGTGTATTCATGGTGGATTATAACCCTGTGGTACACCAGAGTACCCCAGTACCCTAGAGACTGCCATATATGGTGTATTTGTACATCGTAGGGCCCGTGATACATTTACCGTTTTGGTACTGCATATACAACAGGAACACGACAGAGACATTTTTTCCAGTATCCTATGTATATTTTGGGCGGGTTCTACGGTCTGATTGGGCAGCTATTTGTCACTCAAATCTGGCGACACTGAGTGGATAATGGCGGGGCGCTCAGACCGTTAGGGAGGGAGGAGTTGGGTGTTGTCTCGGTCTCCGAGCTGAAGTCAGGCTCCCCAGTTAAGATCCAGCCTCGTTGCACGTCGTGAAACCAAGACTGCTGTTGCTAACGTCTTGTGAACTCTGTGCCGAGTATCCGACGGACCATGGGAGTCGAAGGCTGCACCAAATGCATCAAATACATGCTTTTCTTCTTCAACTTCATCTTCTGGGTAGGCACCCTATATATATATATATATATATATATATGTATATATATATATATATATATATATATATTTTATTTTTTTTACACATTGTGTTTGTTCATGTCGATGTGCAGCGCCGCCTCCTCTTTGTCGTTAGCGGTTTAGGTTTGTCTAGGCTGCCTAACCCTTGATGAATGAACGATGCTGGCAAAGTCAACATCAACGTTACGTTTGAAAGACTTAGTGCTGTTAGCGTTTTATCCACTAATTAACCGTGTTTCGGCTTTTACATCATAAGTTCAGACTAGAGCGAATCAAGGAAACAAAATAAAGTGCTACAAAGACATGCGTTAACTACACATGCACAACTACAATACAGTTCATAAGGTAGTGAATATTATAGTCTATATGCGCAAAAACATAACATGCCAGAGTAGCGTCACGCTCCACAATGCCAGGTCCATTCTCCATAGTTTTAGTTTGTTGTGACATAAAACACGCTGTGTTCAACAGATTTTAGTCAAATTTTCGGTCATTGTCAGAGGCTGAGATTCAATATGGGCTGAAAAGTGGGCAAATGTGTCAGTTTGTTGACTGTTTGAAGATTTGGAGAGTGGTTTTGTTTGGAATAAACCCTCCACCTAGTGTGTGTGTGTGTGTGTGTGTGCGCGCGCGCGCGTGTGGTGGTTTTCATTTGGTGAGTCAGGGCCTTGTACTGGGTGTTCATGGATCATGGAAACAGTTGTGGGTGTTTAGTTTTCACTCTTTCTTATGTAAGAGCAGCAGCTTAGTTTATCCTCAGAGAGCTCCTTGACTGCTGAATTTAAAGAACCAGAGAAAGAAATAAAGTACCAAAGTAAATGGAGATCAGTCATATGGAGCTACAACAGTGACATTAAAATTTTGACATTGAAAATAAGATATGGCATTGAAAACAAAAGCTGAACTGCAAAAGAAATGAAAAAATAAAACGTTGACATTGAAATATTTATATTGGAAAAAGTTGTACTGGCACTGAAATTAGTATTGGCACTGAAAAAAGAAGTTTCACTGAAAAATAAAACACAGGCATCAAAATATTAGTGTTACAGTTCTATATTCCAGCCTCCCCACAAGCCCCTCCCCTCCACACCAAAACAGTGGCAGAATGTTGAAACTGACCATCAGTGACGTTAAAGTTTACATCGTAAAAAAAAAGACATTTTAAAAGTAGACGTGATGAAGAAATCTGCAGATTGACATTGCAAAGCATCATTATGCGAACGATTGTAAAACTTAGATTTTTGATGACTGTTTTATTTCTCAGTGAAACCTTTTTCAGTTCCAGTAGTTGTTTCAGTACCAATACAACTTTTTCCAATGCAAATATTTCAATTCCAACGTTTTCTTTTTCAGTTCAGGTTTTGTTTTCAATGCCAAATTTTATTTTCAGTGTCTAAATTTCAATGTCCCTGTTGTAGCTTCATACAGTCATAGCCTAAATTGGAAAGTGCCACTCTATTTGCTTATATTTTGTAATGTATTGGTATTTTGGCTGTGTAAAGCACTCTGATTGACTGATTGAACTCCTGTCAGGAGACTAGTGCAAAACAGAGAAGAAAACTTGCTGTGCTTGCTTGCGTACTGTGTGCTGTTGTTCTTGAGACTTTAAATTATGTTTGAGAAACCTTTGTTGGACTAACAGATCAATGGATTTAAAGGCTTACAGATGCTAAAACACTGTACAAAGGTCTATAATGGTCTGACACAGGATTCTACAGCTCTAGAGAGTTATTACAGCGCCAGTTAGACTCCATACCTTATACATAGGGGACATGGTCCTCCATAGATCAATGGTTGGGGCCGTAGCAGCCCTAAATATATTCAGTCATTAATTTATCTATACTGCTTATCTGTTAAGGGTCGTGGGAAGGCCGGAGCCTATCCCAGCTGTCATTGGGTGAGAGGCGGGGTACACCCTGTACAGATTGCCAGTCCATCGCAGGGCCAACACATATAGACAAACACTCACATTTACACCTACGGGCAATTTAGAGTCACCAGATAACCTAACGTGCACACCAATTATACTAACTTGCAACGTGATGGTGGGACGAAGCCGATGTACCCTGATAGAACCCACAGGCACACAGAAAAGCCCCAGGCTCGAACCGGGGCTCGAACCTGGAACCTTCTTGCTTCACTGTGCCGCCCTGTCCTACATATATGCTAAGACAAATTACAAATTTTTCCAGTTGTGATTCAGATAGAAGATACCTTCCTTATGCTTGTGAATACCAACACACATTATATCCAAGTTCGATTCGATATCACGATGACATGACAATGCGTTGCATCTCCCAATTTTCTATATTGCATATGGCTACTTTTTCAACAGTGAATAAAAGCAGTCAGATAAATATGAACTCCCTTTTTTATTATTTAGAAAGTGCTTTAGAAATCAATGTTAACATTATAAACCAAAATAAATAAATTGTACAAGTCTAGTCTACCAATATTTGTGTGTGAAATTGTTCCTTCCTCAAAAACAAAACTAATAGCATACTACTGCAGGAGGTATTTTTGAACTTTGCAAAAAGCAGCGATGCAACCCTGAGGTTGCCAAACCAGACACATTCCTCACCTCGTCTGCGCCTTGAAATCCTGTCCATGAACATCACAAACCAGATCAGATACAAGGGACAAACTTGGCAGAGTCCAAGGTTACAGACACATTGGAAACGTGTCTGACTTTGTGCCGAAGATGTGGACACAGCTCACACTTTGGTTGTACAAGGCCCTAGTGGCAGTACCCGCCACAAGGTCCCTCGGGGGACACGATCAGGTTGTGGTGGTGTTGAACCTGGCACAGGCTCAATCCAAAATGTGTTCTGATGCCAAAAAGTCTGTGCTTAGAACTTAGCCCAGTTCTCTGGTCCATATATGGATAAATGAAAAATCACTGACACAGATTATGCAGTTGACTCTTTTGACAGAAAAACAAAGAGAGTGATGTCCCACTGCCATCTCCTGCTGTGCTGGTGGTGTTCATGTCAGCACTGTATCAGCTCTTCAGTGTCAACTCTCCTTGTGTGTTAGTTCCAAAATCTGTCAACAATAACATTTCCCCCTCTTAGGCTGGACGACTACATAGACTGACCAACTAAACAAAGCTTAATTTGTATTTGGCTAATAGTTGAGAGAACAGTTGTCTTTATTAAGTCATCTTGTACTTAAATTTATTTTAAAAAACTGTGCTATGTGTTTATGTATTTAATTAGACACTCCCAGCTATCGATCAAGAGGTAGTTTGACTGATTTTATTTAGTTTGGTTATAAGGCTTATCAAGCCTATCAAGCACATATTTAAAGTGGCCTTTGTATTTATAACTTGATTTATTAAATAAATGAGGTCAAAACATGCCGTCAATGCTACTTCACCATTGTAACTATTGTTTGTAATTGTTGACATGAATATATTTATCCTTTATATGTCCTTGTCATGCTGTTTGTTAAATGCAGTGAGTGGACAGAATGCTTCAGTAGTTGCATTTTCTCTCTAGCTAATCAATTCACTCAATTTCAGAATGGGATTCTTCAATTAAAGTTTGATTTATTATATCAGTAATATCAAGGGCCTTTAGTACTTGCATCAAGTAGCTCATGAAAAATAAGGTATGTCAGCTTAAGTAGGCCACAGCTGTTTCTTCAATTTGTCATATGTACGCAACATTCAAGTGATTAAGTGTTGGGTTTAATTGGGCATCAGCAGCACCAAATATTAAGGGACTTGGTTCAGGACCAGGGCAAAAAATCGTGATCAGGGCATCCCTAGGAAATACTGTATTGTGTTTAAAAGGCATTTCAAGTTACACTCTATTTGTGTACACAACGTTTTGGCCCTATTTTGGAAAACTCTGCTGTCAAGGAATGAAATCTTAGTAGGGCTGAGCAGTGTGGCCTAAAATTTATCACAGTATAATTTGAAGCATGGGTGGTAACTGTATCTGTATTTTTAAACTACTACAACCACTGTTGTTTGATGATAGTCATATTAATATCACACAAGCAAAGTGCATAATGTAATTGCAATTACATCAAACTGACACCTTTCACTATACTTTCCAGTGGAGTCTACATGTGCAGCTTGTTTTTAAGTTAGAATTCTTTCAATGTTCATTGTTCAGGAGGTTTTTATTGGGAGCTGAATTATCCACCGAGGCCTCAATGAATAAAGTAGTTTCATATTTTAAAAAAATCATTGTTTCTCTGTGACGCGGACAAGAGGTGTTGAGAATCCAGGAATCCAGACATCTGATGACAAAAATCCTTCATCTGGTTTAAGATTAGCATTACAACAATATATAAAGTGACTGTGACGTGACTTGAAACGTTAAGAAAGTAGTCAGGTGAAAATGTTTTAATGTCCCACCATCTGGCCAACAGCCGGCACTTATAGAAAACACTGTGGATTTATAGTACCTAAATGCTCATATGACAGCAAACGACAGGAACAAATATCAAATAGCTTTGGTGACTTCAGATGATATGCAGCTACAACTCTGAAAAAGAATTTGATGGAAGCCAAGAAAGTAGCAACAACAACCAATGCATGGACAGCTCTCACGTCAGATTTTTTCGTCACTGTCACCGTTACTTTGACAGTGACTGGAAGATTTCAGGTTCTGTGCTTGAGACTCAAAGCACAGATGAGACACACTGCCTCATACCTGTCTGATCTTCTTAACCCTTATATTCCCTCCCGTGCTCTGTGTTCTCAGAGTGCAGGGCTGCTATCTGTCCCCAGAGTTAAAAAGAAGTCAGCAGGCTGCAGGGCCTTCTCCTATCAGGCTCCCTTCCTTTGGAACAACTTCTCTATTGATATTAGACAAGCTGACTCAGTTGAGGCCTTTAAATCCAAACTAAAAACTCATCTTTATGCCTTAACTTTCGGCTAGCATATTATTCTGATTCCTATTTCAGGTTATCATTTTTCCTTTGGCGGGTTGGGTCAGTCTCAATGCATCAGTTAAGCTTAGTAGTTATTAAATGTTGCCCATAATGTCCTGCCGACGAGATTACTATAAACCGTCTCGCTGCATCACTCTGTGTGTTTCTTGCCTCAAGCACATTAGTGCCCAGGCTGTGCTTCTCTCTCTCTCTTCTACTGTCTCTTACTGCAGGGTTCTGCCTCCGGAGCTGTAGAGTCTCCTGCTGCTCCCATGATCCAGCTCGACCAATGATGCGACAATAATTAAACATTTATTAGTGTTAGTGATAGTGTTAGTGCCACTAATGTTTCACTGTTTTGTCATTTTATTCCTTTAGCTATAATAATAATAATAATAATAATAACAATAATAATAATTATGATTATTATTATTATTATTACTACTACTATTTACATTTTGACTTAGTCTGTGTATCTGCAGTGTTGTCTTACCCCACCCCCCCCCACCCCCCTCTTTCTGTCTAAACCCAACCGGTCGAGGCAGATGGCCGCCCACCCTGAGTCCGGTTCTGCTCGAGGTTTCTGCCTCTTAAAAGAAAGTTTTTCCTTGCCACAGTCACCTAGTGCTTGCTCATGGTGGGATCTGTTGGGTTTCTCTCTGTAAATTTTATAAGATAAAGAGCACGGTCTAGACCTGCTCTATATGTACAGTGCCTCGAGATAACTTGTGAATTGGCACTATATAAATAAAATTTGACTTGACTTGAGAACTAGTCTGAGGTGTGTTGTCGATGAGTGGGGCTTGGGAGGTAAAGTTAGTGCATATGTACACTGCAGTGCAAAAAATGTGACTCGACATGAGAATATATGATTATTTTGGTTTGGGTGGAGGGCACGTGTTAATGATGACATCACGACTAATCAACTTAAATTGGCTCTATTAATCAACCTCAAAAAGTAATCAAAATGTCCATCCCTAGTTGGTAGCATTGTTAAGTTTTACTGGCTGCTCTACAGAGCTTTGTTAAAGGATCTGTCAGAGCAGACAAGTCCAATCCTTGTAAAGATACTTTGACTGCAATCTGCAGTTACTGAGCAGCAAGCTGGGGAGGCTCTTTAAAAAGCAGACCTCCTGTTTCCATAAATCACACTGGACACTGAGAGGGTTAAGAGGCTACCCCCCACTCCCTCTTCTACCAGCATGCCCAGCATTCTACAGCCTCATGCACTTGGAGCTGTAGGCAGAAATAGACATTGGAGGGAAAACTGTAAGGGAAACTTGGGCCATGTTGATCACACACTAGGTGACATACTGTCACTGTCATTTCTGTGCTGCACTTCCTTCTTTATAGTATTTAAATACAAGAACTCAATCAGAGCTGTTAAGACAGCATTTTTCCTGTCTTACAACACTCAGTATTACCACAAGTTTTTGCTCAGAAGCAGCCTGATACAACATTGTTAATGACTTGCTATGACACATAAAAACATCTGCTGTGAAATATGTTTGATATGCATGCACATTGTGCAACACTAATCTGCAACGCTAATCTTAAACCAGATGAAGGATTTTTGTCATCAGATGTCTGGATTCCTGGATTCTCAACACCTCTTGTCCACGTCACGGAGAAACACAGATTTTTTAAAATATGAAACTGCTTTATTCAATGAGGCCTTGGTGGATAATTCAGCTCCCAATAAAAAAATAATCCTATGATTAATTTTTATTCATCAGTTAATCTCATGTGGACTGCAGTAAACAGAAAAAATCTAAATCAGATCAGTATTTCTTATGACTGCACACCTCCTGTCTTTAAAACAGCCCCACTTCTCCTCAGTACACCTGTACTTACGTAGTTTTTTCCCCAGCATCTTGGAGAAGTTGCCTCTTGTTCTTCTGTGGATTCAGGCTGTCTCAGTGTCTTCTGTCTCTTCATGTAATCTCAGACTGACTCCATGATGTTGAGATCAGGGCTCTGTGGGGGGGTCAGACCATCTGTTGCAGGACCTCCTTGTTCTTCTTGTCTCTGAGGATATTTCTTTTTGTTGCTGACTGTGTGATTGGACTCATTGTCCAGCTGCAGAATTATTCTGCAGCTGGACAATGAGACTGATCAGACACCTCCCTGATGGTACTAATGAAGGATAAGAGTAAAAACATCTTGAGTGCCTAAATTCTTCTGCACAGTATTGTATATACTGTATATATATCTATATCTATATATATGTATCTATCTATCTTTATATGTATCTGTATCTATTAGACCTGCATGATTAATCGTATTAAAAACGTGATCTCGATTCAGAGCTCTATGCAATCTCATTTCTAAATGACAACGATTCTGCTGCATTTTCATCAGGGACACCCGCTGCATCAAAACGAAGGCTTCTATCTCCCTCAGCCAATGACAATGTGCCATTGCACCACATGATTCAGAGCAGCAGAAACTCAAATTAAACCTGGCGAGAGCAAGTGAGTGACAGCGGCTAACGACAGTTGTGTTAGGACAAATAAAAATGGCAAAATGAATCCAGAAGAAAACCCAGCTGATGGCAATGTGCTCATGCCAAAAAAAGATTAGCTAGTTAATTCTACCATTTTCTCTTTTTCAATTCTTTTTCTCTCTCCCTCTCGGCTCAACCAGGTATTCTGCAACTTTCTAATATTTCAGCAGCGGCAGTAATATTCCCGTGGCGAGTCGCCGCTACAAAATGTATATTCAATTCAATTCAATTTTATTTATATAGTGCCATATCACAACAAAAGTCATCTCAGGGCACTTTTCATATAGAGGAGGTCTAGACCATACTCTTTAAAATAGATATTTATAGAGAGAGACCCAACAAAATATAGCAAAAACACTGCAGATAGACACTGTCAGCCGGTTTAACTTGTCTTATCACTGGTAGTTTCCGCTTTAGATGTACGGTTTCTCGTGGCAGGCATGCAGCTGTCAGCAGGCAGGTACAACTCAACTGACACTGGAGCAGAGAGAATCAGAGCGAGTCACATTGCTTGCATTGTGCTGTCATTCTGCCCTCCGTTTTCATTAAGTATCTAACTGTAAAGTTAGTTTTGTGGTTTGGTCATTTTAAGACAAGATTTGGTTGTAAAGTTTACAGCCTGTGACACTGTTGCTCCTGCAGTGCTCTGTGTGAATTCTGAGGCAGCTAAAAAAAAGTGTAACGACTTGTCCACTGACATTCTGTGAGTCATATCAGGGTACTCCTGACTAATGTATTGAATAGTCGACATTTAGGGGGCAGCCTTAGAACCTTACACAGTTTATTACCATACCTGACAAGCTCCCATAGACACAAGGAAATTACCGACTCAATCAACTACCACTTAACCAAACATTCAATTCAGTTCAATCCAATTTTATATATAGCGACACAACATAAATTATCTCAAGGCATTTTTCATATGGAGCAGGTCTAGAGCGTACTCTTTAAGATATGGCCTGTCCTATATCAGGCACCATTATTCATTTAAGTTTGAGTGATTATTCTCTAAAATTGGTTTGAAACTGTTCAAGACCTGTGGTCGATCCTCTTCAGAAGTCCCTCTCACCCAAACAACGCAGATACTGTGATTATGTCTCAAAGGCCATCTTATGGATGTGTGACTAACTAGTTTATTGCCTTCTCACAGAAAGCACCAGCTGGTGGATGTGTTTGAGAGTCACACCCTTTAAATGTCCTTGAAGCTGTAACTAACTTGGAACCAGGACTGCTTTTGAGCTTAGTTACAGTTGTTGAATGTAAGCAAATGTTAAATTAAAACTTCCCACAAATCTGTTAAAATCTGGTTTAACCTTAATTCATTTCAGTGACTCATCTCAGTGGTAATTAATGTGGAGTTCGCTTAAAGTCAGTGAGTCACTCTATAGTGCTGATATAGCTGTGTGTGTATGTTTGTGTATGTGTCTCTAAGTGTGCGTGTTGAATTTCTGCTCTCTAGCCGCTTACAGTGTTGATCTGGTTGCTAGGCAGAAGCTGATGTTAGCTCTAGAATGGACTGCACTGCAATGAAGTGGGATGGCTGAGTCTGTTCTGGCTAGAATATTTTCACAGAAAATAGTGTTGGCTGGGTTAAGTTAGATACATTTTTGTTTGCATTCTTTATTTTGAATGTACTGAAACATGAGATTTATAAAATATCCAAACCCATGTGGACTGGAGGGGTGTCTGTTGTGTCTGTCAGTGGTTTATTTTACTGCTGCTGTGTGCTGTATTGCTCAATCCTGTGTGCCTGCTGTGGTATATGTTAACTCTAATCATATTTAAGATTTCTTTGTCCTGGGCCAAACAAAAGGGCTCAGGAAGGCACATGTCAGTATATCCCACCTTTAAGAACAATACATTTCAAGTTACACATTTCAGAATGTGCAGAGTTTCCCTCTACGCTCTGACTCCAGTGCAGACAAACTTCTCAAGTCCACACCAGAGCCAGGGAGCGGTCACAACAACAACAGACTTGTACCCCGGAACTAGAAAAAACAGTGTACTGACCACTACATAGTTCCGGAAGCAGGGTAACACTTCCGCTAAAACCGATAACGTATACTGTGTTTATCTCAACATGACTGACATACAGTACAAAACAACAAGGGGCACATGAACAATAATAGTACCAGCACTACACTACACTCTTTCAAGCATGCCGAGTCCCTTCCGTTCTAAATGATTTAACAGTGAATTACACAATACAAATCCAATCAAAGCTGACATAACATATTAAACTAAACTAAAACTTTTCTTAACAGTCCTTTATTTCAGCTGTCCTGATATCGAACTTGGGGCCATATTTCTTGTCCCTTGAGAGTCGTCCTTGAAGGTAGTCTTGTAGTCTTTGGTTGTCTTGATCTGAATTGGAAGTATGCAGCTCCACCTGCTGTTGGTGTAGTGCAGACTTTCTGCACCTGCGTACTGCAACCTGTTGCTTGCCTTTTTTTCCTTGATGCCTTAGATGGTCTGACTGGGATCCATTCAGTCCACTGTCACCAATGTGGTCGGCAGACACAGGCTGTGGTGCAGCTTGGGGTTGTTCAGGTGATGTGACAGACTCCTGGTACTGTGGGAGGACTTTGTGCCTCTTTGCCTGATCTATGCAGGAATCACATCACTTGTGTAGGGCTTCAGCCAGGATCTAGTAGAGCACAAGGCCACATGGGCTTTAACTATACATGGGCCTTTCCATGGTGCTTGTAACTTGGGGCTGAAAACTTTCTTTCTTGTCCTATCTCTTACATAGGTTGGGTTGCCAACATTATAGCTGTGCTGCTGAGCTTGTAAGTTATGAGTCCTCTTCTGTCTCTGGCCCTGAGCTGCGTGTAGATGCTGTTGAGCCACCTCATGGACCTCACCCAAGCTCTGTTCCAGATGCACCACATCATCCACATCTTCTTTGAATCTGGCCCACTGTTTGTGCAGCCTCAACAACCTTGACATTGGAGGTCCGTCACTTCCTTGCCTGCTTGATAGCAGTCACAGTCTGTTGGGCCCTCTGTGTCGCACCTTGATAGTGCATCTGCATTTGCATGTCATTGGCCAGCTCTGTGTTCAATCTCAAAGTTGTACTGACTTAGCTCCTCAAGCCAGCCAGCTAACTGCCCTTCTGGATGTTTGAAACGAAACAGCCAGGTAAGACTGCTGTGGTATGTTTGGAGGAGGAACTTCCTGCTAAGGAGAAGGTGGTGGAACTGTCTTGTGTATCTGACAATGGCTACCAACTCCCGTCTGGTGACACAGTATATCTGCTGTGCTGGGGTGAGATGACTGTTGGCATATGAGATAATTTTCAGCACTGCGCCAATGCTGTGGTTGGAGGCATCAGTGTCCAGGATGTACTGGCCTGTGGATGCTGGCTAAGCCAGCAGTGAGGCAATAGTCAGTCTCTCTTTGAGTTACAAGAAGGCTTTGTGCTGTGCCTCGCCCCACTGGAACTCTGCTGTCTTTTTTAGAAGATTATTGAGGGGGCTAGCCAGCTCAGCAAAGGCAGGAACTAAGTGGCGGTAGTAGTTGCACAGTCCTAGAAAAGCTTACAACACTTCCTGAAGAGACCGTCTCAGTTAGATTTAGTGGCTCCAAGACTGCTGGGAGACCAGGCGTTGGCTTATCAACTTTGCCCCAGGCAATGCACTCACTTTTCAGGTGGTAGGGTAACGTTGTCTTCCCGGAGCACATGTGCCACAGCGTAGTCTTCCCCATTTCCTCAGACCTGTGAAGGCACTGGCTCTTTGCCCACAAACACATGGCGACCAGCGAAGACTGTCATATCAGCAGCTTGCATGGCATCAAGGCCCAGGAGAAGAGAGTGGTGGATGCGGCAAAAAAAGACCTTCCAGATGAATTTCTGGCTCCCAATTACCAGGTTTACCCCTAGCACCCAAGGCAGGCATTCTGCTTCCAACTCCAGCATTTCCCAGGGAGGTCTTGTGAAGAGGCTCCTGTGCCTCTGTTGGGAGCATGTTATAAACTTCCTCAGATGTCACTGTGGCTTCTGCGCCAGTATCAACGATTGCTTGTACAGGTAGGCCATTCACTGTCAATTCAATTTGCAAGCTGGGATCTCTTTTAGTAGTGTGTCCTAGCTGTGGGGTGAGAGGTTGGTCCTCTTTGCTTGCAGATCTCTCAGGGGCTCCTGGCTTACTAGTTGTGGAAATGTCTCAGCTACAAGCTGGGCTAGGTCTCTGTGAGCACTCTCTCATGATGTGCCATACTTCCCCACAATGGAAACAGGGGGTTCTACTTGCTTGGTTTGGGCCGACTGACCACATTCTCAAGTTTTGAGAAGGTGGTTGAAGTCCTGGTCTTCCATTCTCTTGTTCCTGTGTTCTGTCTCCATATTGTGCAGAGCAACCCAAACCCAAAGATGCAGCTGCTCTAGTCTGTCCATCAGCATTTTAAATTGTTCTTCAGTAACGTACTTGGGTCTCTGAAAATGTCTGGAGGCAAGGCACAGCTCATCAGGTAAGTCACCTTCCTCATCTGCCCAGGAGATATGTCTGGCCCTCCCTGCTCTCAGCTCAGCATCATGACCTTGAGTTGCTTTGAAGTTATGTTTATGAGCTTCAGCCAGCTTCTGTGCCTCAGCGAGTGATTGATGGATGATGATCATGGTTCATTACCTCATAGTCTACCTTTTGATTCCTCAGTCCCTTTAAAAAGGCATTGGTAGCCAGCCGGTCTTGCAGTGAAATGTCGGTTCCAGGATAAGCCAGGCTCACGAGGTGCCACACCTCCTCAGCAAACTCTGCTAGAGATTCTTTACC
The DNA here is from genome assembly GCA_033238685.1 of Lates japonicus. Taxonomy (NCBI): domain Eukaryota; kingdom Metazoa; phylum Chordata; class Actinopteri; family Centropomidae; genus Lates; species Lates japonicus. The sequence continues at coordinate 8,758,387 of BRZM01000033.1, read as the reverse complement.
CTGACGCAGCTCTCCCAACTTCCAGCGGACAGTGGTAGGGGGATTTTTTTACTCCAAATCTTTAAGTGAGTTGTTCTTTAAGGAGAGTGAAGTCTTCACTGATGTCCTCTGGCAGGGAGCAGACATATCGTATAGCAACTCCACGAAGGCATTCATGAAGTCTATCAACAAGCTCTGCACCAGTCCATCCATACTTGCCTGGTGCTCAAAAGGAAACCGAAATGAGCCCCAGTCCTCCTTGCCATCATACGTTGCTAGCTTGACTTTAGAAACTTCAGGAGGGGGCCATGTGTGCTGGGACGGAACGTTGAGGCATTTGCTCGTCTCTGCGCCACACAACTGGGTCGTGCATGTTTGAGGTAACAGGGGGACCTGCATTGTGTGACCTTTGGCGAATCACCTTTAATTCTGCTGCAAAGGGTGAATCCATTTGAATGCTGTGTTGCTCTGCAGTTGCTAATGTTGACTGAGGAGGGAGCGCACCAGCATACGGAGTTTGACTGCTTGGCACTGTTGGCATTGCTCGAGTTGTTGTCTTTGGTTCTGCCGTCACATGCTGTATAACTGGTGTTAAAAGCTGCTGAAACTGTTGGGCCTGGTGATCAATAGCATTTTCAGCTATGCTGGTGGCCCTGGAACTGAGGGTGCTGCTGCAGCTCCCAGCAATTCCTCACTCTCATCCATTATTTTCTTTTTTACTTTTAGTTTTCTCTGCTTCTCCTATTTTTGATATTTATTTTTTTAGTAGTCATACACACATTTACTTTACTTCAGCTTGCTTCTTTATGCCTCTATTTACCCGCTTCTCCCGGTCTTGAAATCGACTGGGATATCCTGCCTCTGACACCAGTTGTTTGCCTCTGCTAACGAGGGATACTTATATATGTCTACCGTGCAGGAGGAAGGCTTATTCTGGACCAGGAATGTAAAGTTTATCTTCGTTTACTGAGGAGGTCTGCATAATTTGTACAGTCTAAAAGATGCTCTAACTCCAGTGCAAACGAACTTCTCAAGTCCACACCAGAGCCAACAATAACAACAGACATGGAACTAAGCGTACTGACCACTACACAGTTCTGGAAGCAGTGTAACACTTCCATTAAAAAAAATGTATACTGTGTTTATCTCAACATGACTGACATACAGTACAAAACAACAAGGGGCATATGATCAATAATAGTACCAGTACTACACTGTGCTTCTACGATTTCCTCTAGGGGTTAGGAGAGAATATCTATACCACTTTGATCAAAAGTTTAAGACCATAGCCCAAAAAGAAAAACAAAAACAGAACTAAAAGTGTCAAAAAAGGACTCATTAGTGAGTAACCCCACCATTCTTGTTGATTACTTCAAACATTTGTTTAAGCATGCTTGATGCAAGTGTTTCCAGGAGGCTGGTGGGAACATTGCTCCATGTGGTAAAGATTCATGAAGGACATCCATGGTCTGGAACTGATGTCCATTTTTGTAAACTTCCCTTGCCATCCATCCCTAAACGTTCTCAATGGGATTTAGATCAGGGGAACATGCAGAATTGTCCAAAAGAGCGATGTTATTCTCCTTCTTCATCCTTCGTCAGGCAGGCGTTGTGAACTGCAGCATTGTCCTGTTTAAAGACCTAGTCATCACTGCACAGATGAGGGCCCTCACTCAGGAGGGATGCCCACTGCAACATCTCCACATAGCCAGCCATGGTTTGACGCCCCTACCTAAATCTCCATTGTTCCATTGAAGGAAAAAGCATCCCAGATCATGATGGAGCCTCCTCCACTGTGCCGCGTAGAAAACATCTCCAGTTGGATCCTTGTCATACCAGTAATGTTGGAAGCCATCAGGATTGTCCAGGTAAATTTTTTTCTCATCAGAGAATAAAACTTCTTCCACCTTTCAGTGTCCCATGTTTGGTGCTCCCTTGCAAAGTCCAAATGGACATGTTTGTGGTGTGGGAGGAGACGTTGCCTTTGAAGAAGTTTTTTGTTCTTTAAGTCCTTCTCTCGCAGATGCCGCCTTATGGTTATTGGGTTACAGTCAGCATCATTAAGGGCCTTAATTTGGGTTGAGGATCAGCCTGTGTCTTCACAGACAGCCCATTGGATCCTCCGGCTCAGCGCAGGTGAAATTTCTTTGGGTCTACCACTTTTTTGTCCCATAATCCTCAGGATCTTTTAAGAAATTTTAAATGACTGTCTTACTGCGTCCAGCTTCGACAGTGATGGCGTGTTGCAAGGGGCCTTGCTTGAGCAGCTCAACAATCCTGCCACGTTCAAAGACCTTTTTGCCTTTGCTGTCAGTGTGAATGCCTGAAAGAAGAAAGATTCTAACAGTAAATGGTATAGAACATACACATAATGAGCTATAGAACAATTTTCACAAAAGAAACAGCAGCACTGTTTGCTTGCCGCCTTTGCAGTAACTTTACAATGGTCATACTACTGCCTGTTGTGATTTTTCAAATACTGATACACCGAGGGGGAATGACAGGAGACTGACAGACACACATAGAGCCTGTAGAGACAGACGATGGTAAATGATAAATGGACTGCACTTATAGTGCTTTTCTAGTCTTATCGACCACTCAAAGCGCTTCACACTACAGGTCACATTCACCCATTCACACACACATTCATACAGTTGTTCTAAACATACAAAGTGCTTTCTAACACATTCATACATATTCACACACTGATGACACACATCAGGGGCAAATCAGGGTTCAGTATCTTGCCCAAGGATACTTCAGCATGCAGATCCAATTGGTGGGCAACCACTGTACCTCCTGGGCCACAGCCACCAAACAAACAAACCTAACTTAATGTTAGCTAGTTCATTCTACTGTTTTCTCTCATTTTCTCTTCTTTCTGTCTCTCCTTCTTGGCTCATAAGCGGCAATAATTTTCGTGTGGTGGGCCCCTGCTACAAAATACGTATAGCGGAAACACTGCAGACAGAGTTGGTGACTTGGTTACAGCTCAGTTATCTTGCGATACTTGCGCGACGCAGGCCACAGTTAGTTTTGTGGTCATTTCATGGGAAGGCGCTAAAGCAGTAATAAAAGATAAAATGATTGAAATATTGAGTAGAATAAGAAACAACAGGTTGAAGAAGCATCAGAATCACATTTGGAGAGTAGACTAAAGCTACTAAAGTTAGAAAATAAAAATAGCAATATTGATAAAGAACTCATGAATGAATTAAGACAAATAAGATACAATTAGATGATTAGATGAGCTGAGTGTCACAACCAAGAGAAATAGCAGAAGTATTTGCATCTTACTATGAAGAACTATATGACTTTCCTGAAATCATAAATAAGGAGTGAAATAAGATGAGAGGTCTCTATGTAATGACCAAAAGATACTTAGATAATGCAGTTTATTCATCCTGATCAAACAGGGTTCATACCAGGTAGACAGCAGTCATTAACATCAGGTGTCTCCTCTACTTCAGCTTAGATGCACAAAAGGCTTTTGACAGAGTAGACTGGGACTATTTCAACCATACAATAGATGGGGTTTTAGTTTTTCTGTGTCCCACCTGTTGTTCACCAAGATTTAGTTTAGAGGTGTTGGTGGATGGATTGTTTTAACAGTGGAGAGAGCCAGGCTAGCTCTTTTCCCCCTCCAGTCTTTATGATAAACTAAGCTAACCATCTCCTCCAACTCTAGGTTTTATGTTGCAAAGCCTATTATTTTTTTAGTTGTAGAGTTTAAAGTTAGACATCGCTTTCTTCCAGAAAGTTAGAAAGTTAGAAGATCGATAATAAAGTGTCTGTTGTTAAGCTAAGATACAGCCAGCCAAGCAGTTAACTTAGCTTTGCATAAAGACTGGCTTTACGCTTGGGTTTTTGTATGGACCAGACAGATGAGATTTAATGTGTAAATCAGTAATCTTTGGTGGCACTGTTTCAGTTTGTTAGCATGTGGCAGTGCCAGGCTAGTTGTTTCCCTGTTTCCAGTCTTTTTGTTAAGCTAAGTAAAGTGAGCTAGCTGCTACGTAGTACATTACTAAGACCATTGGAGGGAAAAAGAAGATACTCTCTAATGTGCTGCTGTGTCAAAAGTCCAACAAACTGCATTTGTCAAGGCTATGTGGCTTCAGTGTTGCTGAAGATGAGTGACTGTTCCTTTGTGCAGAGTTAGCTGCTTGACACTACCTCCTTTTGTTGGTAAACTCAGCTGGTTGACCTTTTGTTCTAACTGCTGGTGCTAAATCACCTGCCTCCAAATCCTTAGGCAGACACTGGCATCACTGTCAGTGCAGGCCTCTGCTTCAGACAGGCCTCATGGAGGTTTGGACATGGACATTTTGTTCCTACCGTTGTGATAGGGAGATGAGATGGAGAGCAGCAACTCTCAATTGTTCTCTTGAGCAGGCAGGAGAAGAGAAGAGAAGAACATTTGAGTTTTGTTGGCTTGGTCACATCATGGGATTTTGCACCTAGGCATGAAAAGGTGAATCTAGGCCAAGACCTCACTGGATGTCGATCAGTGTGCCAAGTGGATATGAAAATGCAAAAAACGTTAAAAGGTGATTTTTAAAAATTTAGCCAGCAGTGTAGTGCAATGTACTTGTTGAAATTAAATGTACTGAAAGAATTACATGTGTTGTATGTTGCAGCTTGCAGGAGGAATAATCCTCGGTGTGGCCCTGTGGTTGAGACATGACCCTAAGACCAGCAACCTGCTGGAGCTTGAGTTGGATGGAGCCCATGCCCCCAGCACCTTCTACATATGTATGTATCACATCTGTACTATCTCTACTATCTGACTCTGTGTCTGTCTTTGTGTTATGGAAAATCTCTTGCTAAACTCCATGGACATAGTTCAGTATGATCCTAAAAAAATGTCTGTGTTTCTGGCATTTGTGTTCATTTACATTACTTACACATGTCAACACTACTTTTTGTCCACTCATCAGGCCCCAGTTAACTGTTACACCTTGCATTTATTCAAATGCTTTTATAGGTTCTTTATTCTTTTAATTGTTCTTTCAGTTAATACTCGTTTTACAGACTTAGTGGAAACACTGCATATGGGTTTAAAAAGCCACTGAGTCAGAATTATCTAATCTGATATAAAAATAACTGCATGATAGCTGGAAATAGGGCTGAATGATTTATCAAATTTTAACCAAAATTGCGATTTGAACTCATGCAATTACCAAAACCGCAAAGGCTGCGATTATTTTCACAACCCCTGAATCCAACCCAGTAATTAATAATGTTGCATCTTTGCAACAATTAATAATGTGTGACAGACAGTCATGCTCACTAATCAGAGGTGGCCCAAGTCAAAGCGACTGTGTATATGGCCACTAACAAAAAAAATATGTAAGGAAGCTCCCGGGGCCAAAAATGGAAGCTCTGTGCATGTGCTGGGATGCACACAGAGCTGCCAACACTCACATGGCAAAAGGAAAAAACATAACCCCAAATGTCTGAAAGTCCAAACAAACTATCAGTGTTTTGTTTTTTTTTTGCCACCTGTACAATCTGCTGAGAGTAGCTCTGCTGGCAGGAAGGCTAGCCCTAGTCCTCTCCTCCTTTTATAGGTGCGTTTTTTTTAACCTAGAGAAGTCTGTTAGTGTTGTACATTGCACTGCACAGAAACAGTTAAAATTGACTATTTATTCAGTTTTAAGCCACATTTTTATGATAGATTTGTTGATTTTAGTTGCTTTTAACTATATATAACAAACGAACTGCTTTATTCAGTGGTTTTACTGGATTTGATCTCAGGTCCATTTGTTTTGGTGAAAAGGATAATTCCACCTCCTGAGCATCTGGATCATAAGTTATCACAGAAACAAGCTGAGCAGATGTTAGCAGCAGCTGAACTGCTGTTCCCAACCAAGCATACGTTCTGGTGACACTCAGTGACAGTGACAGTGTCAAAAGTCAAATTGTTATTCTGAAAAAAAGAGGTGCTTTCTCAGTGTCAGAAGGTTTCTAAGGTTGCAAAGCATGAAACTCTAAAACACTCTGCAGAAACTATATCAGTTGTATCTAAAGCACAATAAGGCAGACCAGAAGTGACCACACCATCAGAAGATCATCAAGCTTAGTTCTGTGACTGCTGTCAAAAGAAGGCTGTCATGTAGTGGTCTCAGAGGACCTGTGGGAGTTTCTAAACCACTTCTAAGGAGGGGAAACAAGGCCAAATGCATGGGATGGGCTAAGAAGCACCAGCATTTCACAGTGGGTTATTTGAAAAAAGTCCTATTTAATGATGAATCCAAGTTTGACAGAATTATACTACAGTGTATCAAATCGGCAGTGGTGAGAATATTCTAGTCTGGGGTTGTTACTAACTACTCAGGAGTTGGGGGGTGTTCTACCTCCTCATGGGTTGGATACCCACATTGAATTGACTGAATTGAGAAGTACCACACCATTCTTCAGACACACGCTTCACCGTCTGGTTTTCATCTTTGTGGAGAAGGCTTCATACTGTTGCAGGATAATGACCCCAAACACACCTCAAAGCTTTACAATAACTACTTGATGACCAAAGAAGACTAGGGAGTCCGGACTGTCATTAATTTTTTTTCCTCTACTTGACCACAGCCACAGTGGACATTTAAGGTCTTTACACATACAGCGTAATGTAGGGCTGCAACAACGAAAAATAATAAAAATAAAATCGATAAAAATCAATTATTAAAAGTGTTGGCAACAAATTTCATTATCGATTCGTTGTGTCGCGCGATTTATGCATCACTCACCATGTCGCGGAGCCGTTTACTTCACCTGCAGAGCTTTGTCAATGCTGGCTGACTGAAATAAAGTAAAAAAAAAAAAAAAGACTCCACCTGCAGAGCGAGTTGAACAGAGCGAGGTGGAGGCAGAGCAGAGGCGGTATTTTCAAAGGAAAAGTATATTCAACAAATGAAACATGACCGACACGGAGAAAACAGTTCGACCTGTCCTCAAAAGTGTGGGAGCACTCCACGCTTCACAAAACAAAAAAATGCGTAACATGCAAGCTTTGCAAAAGTGATATGACATGGCACGGGAGGACCACGATGATGATACAGCACCTGAAACGGAAACATGTTGGAGTCACCGATGAGGATGAAGGGAGCTCAACAGCAGGGTAAGTCACTACAATATCCTACGTTTGTTCAGTTTTAAAGTGAGGAAACGTAACGTTAGTCTCTCTGGTAGCTCACCTGATGCTAGCGTTTGCTTGTTAGCTGATTAATGACGTGATAGGGCACGTGTGTGTGTGTAATACGTTTTGTTTCAGTTTAATCAGCTTAAGCAGGGTTTAAATGTGCTTTATAAATAAACTTGCGCACAATGGTCGTAATAATTTAAAGATTAAGACTCAAGTTTAAATTTTCTGTCATAAAGTCTGAGTGAAGACACTGGTCTCTATTGGAGTGAGGAGTGAGGCAGGATGAATTGCATTTAGACATGGGTTAAAGTAACTTATTACATCTACTCAAATTTGTGTAATGAAGTATTTTTTCTGGTACTTGTACTTTATATATATGTGTGTGTGTGTGTGTGTGTGTGTGTGTGTGTGTGTTTTGTGTTTTGCTCTTTGGGCTACTTACTTGCCTTAACCTAATACTGTAAATAAAACAAGGTAATTATTGAGTTGTTGTAAATTGTGCTATAATACATACTCATACTATACTATCTTTCTCATTTCATTAGAAAACAGCAAACAATGACATGATGAGAAAGACATCATGTACGCCACAGCAAGCAGCTGTCTTGACTGAGAGCATCCTCAACATGATCGTCACTGACGTGGCCTCTGTCGATGGTTGAAGACGAAGGCTTCACTACAATGATCCGCACCTTTAATCCAGGTTACACTGGATCCTACAAATCCTGTTACTGGGTTTTCTGATTTGCATTTCTTTATTTATCATTTATTTATTGTTCCAACAGCTCAGGTCCCTTAAACAACAAAAATGCCTCTTTTTTGCACTTTATAAAAAGAAGTAGCCTACATATTTTGCAGGTGTATAGCATACATTTGTATGTATTTTTGTGTACATTTATTGTTTTACTGAAGCTATTTGACTAACATTTAGGTTTTTTATTTAATATTATTTTAACAGAATATTCAAGCAGCAACCTGTTGTTTGTGCACTTATTTGCTCTGTCAGTCCAAATCTTCTATTTCTGAATAAAGAGGCGGAAATTAGAAATGTGTTTTTTTAATCCGATTCATCGATTAATCGAAAAAATAATCGACCGATTAATCAATTATTAAAATAATCGTTAGTTGCAGCCCTAGCGTAATGTGAATAAACAATGCGTGCAAAATACTGGCCTGCAATACAGAAACTGAAGCTCCACCACAGCTGGTCCCAGGCATATTTTAGGATATTGGTGTGACAGTTTGCGGTCCCGCTGGCCATGCCAATGCTGTATCTGACCCAGAGCAGCCTCTGGCAGTCTGTGTGATTGGTTGATGCTTTTAATGAAAAAAATGTTGCTTTTTCGCCACATAATATTAAGTATAATAATAATTAAAGCTGCAAGCAGCACTGAACAGGCCCTCTCGCCCGTCGGGGGACTGGCAGCTGCAGGGTTAATGCAGGTTGTACGGCGGTTGTGTGTGCTGTGTCCTGAAGCAATCCTCTGACTGCCTTCAGTCAGACGCTTGTAAACTGCTCACTTTCCCACTGACCACTAAACAGCTGACCGAGTGACTGTAGTGGCTCGATCCTTTGCTCACTCTTATTCCTCTTGCATATTTATTTTCTCTGACAATTAATATTTTTCAGAGCTCATCTTCTGTGTCAGCTGTAACTCTCAGCTGTTATGAATGTACTTCCTCTGTGGCATCAGAACATGTTACAGCAGCATCACAAATTCCTGCAGGTTCAACTCAACTGACAACAGTTTTAAGGCTGATTAACTCAGAAATATTCACTCTACACCGACCTAAAACATTTGCTAGCTTAGCAACATAATACAGCTACAAACATCCCACAACGCAACACAAAATACCATAGTTACACTGGTACTTGCTCCACTAAAAAAGAACATCTGTTGTAAAGAATGGAAGGATGATTGTATAGATAAGCCAACTGCGACTTTACACCTAAGTTTCAGGGGGAAAATATTGCCTTATATTACCGCCAATACTGCGTCCGATTTTGCACCGTAGACTAAGAGAATAACTGCAAGAAAGATTTTATTGATACATTTAAAGTGGATTTTAGTTTTCAATAAGGAAAACACTGTAAGAAACCAGATTTTGTGGCAACGAGATTTGAGCTTTTATGTCTGCAGTTTACACTAAGATGAAACTCTAAGATCTTGGTTTGTTTTCACTCTTTCTTCATGAAACGTATTGTTGGAGGAATGGTGAGTGTATTAAACTGTGAGCCCTGTATTGAATATCAAACTCAATCCTTAGTTGTTTGAATTGCTCCTCCCCTAACAAAATGGTTCTGGAATTGCATGATTGTTAGAGACAAAACAAATTAGTTAAATCACTCACTGTGCCCATTAGTTGCATATTTGAATCATGCATGAAGACAGCCACCTGCACAGATAGGCACTAAGGCGGGCTTAAGCCTCTGTAAGTCTACAATGATAAGAGCAATGAGCACACTGAATTTTGTGAAAATCCAAGCAACTTTTTTTTCAACATGGCCTGCATTTGGGTGCGCCGTGGAGCCCGCCGACAACGCCCGAGCCCAGTCACTCAAGAATAATGTGATTTTCACCAGGTCTGAGTTATGTGCCAAATTTGGTGAGCTTTCGAGCGTCCTAAAGCCCTCAAAAATGCGTTTGCGGGGATGGAAAAATAAATAAAAAAAATCTCTACAAAAACAATAGGTTCCTGGGAACTTCGTTGCTTGGGCCCTAATAAACCAAGCAAAAACAATAGTGTCCTTGCAACTCTGTTGCATGGCCCCGTTCGGGTCCTTGCAACTTTGTTGCTCGGGCCCTAATAATAATAATAATAATAATAATAATAATAATAATAATAATAATAATGATAATAATAATAATAAACCTTGTTGCTTGGGGCCCTAATAATAATAAACCGAGCATTCTATGACATCATAAGAAGCACAGTGCAACATTGTAAAATCATGCTGGAATAACACGTATCATCAGGTTTTACAGAGCAGCTTGAGTCTATGCTGTATATTAAAGCATGTAAATTACTATTACATTCAAAACAGGTGCCAGATTAAAGTGTCTTGAGATGTGGCCTCAGACTTTTGGATCCCACTCTACATTCTGTATGGGAATACCTGTGATGTATTTGATGTAACTGAAAACCTCAAGTACTATTAAAAATTACAGTTAATACATTTGTAACAACATTTTTATTTGATGTAAATAAAATCAGTTGATGGCATGACAGTATATAGTAGTGTGCAAAAGTCTTAGGTCACCATTAGATCTATTGTTTTAGCAATGCTATAATTACCATATATAATTAACTGTTAGTCTCTTTATTAGAATACAACCAGAAAATACGGAAAATGTGTATGCAGTATTAAAGAACAGAAAAAAAATCTGAAAAACTGCTTTTATAGGCTAAAGTGGCAAGTATTTAGTTTGACCTCCCCTTACACACCTGAGCTACAGTGGGAACCTGGCTCTCCTAAACCTAAATGGAATGGAACCCTAATCAATGTCATTGCTAACACCTATATTTGTCCTACTATTTCATGTCAAAATGACTGCTGTGAAATAGGTCTGTTACACCAGGTTTGTGCAGGACATGCTTGAGCATTACGTAGACATGTTGTATGAGTATAATTCAGTGGAAGCTTGCTAATATGTATAAGACCAACTTCTAATCACATCATTTCATTCAAAATGCCAATGATTACAGAATAAAATCATAAAATCAGACATAAAGTCATAATTTTGCATCAGCAAGGCCACTCCCAAAAGGAAATCAGCAAGCAAACTGGATACCTGCCTCCTCTCCACTGCCCTATCTAATAAAGGTGAAAAGGCCCAAAAAATAATTAAAAAAGAAAAAAGAAAAGAAAAAAAACTGGATACTCAAGATGTGGTATTCAAGCTGTTATAAGGAAATTTGAGGAATCAGGAGAGGCCAAAGACAAAAAAAGGGACTGGAAGACCAAGAAAACTTTCAAAATCTGATGAGAAGTTTCTCAGAGTTTCTTTCTCAAGGATCTGGATCTGCTTCTCTGGGATGCCAAGTTGACCCCTCAGCAGTCTGAAGAAGCTTGATCAGGAATGATCTTTGTGGAGAGGTAGCAGCCAAGAAACCACTTTTGTGGAAGGGGAACAGGGTGAAAAGGCTAAGATATGTTAAAGCTCACAAAGAGTGGAATGAAGATCAGTGGAAAAGAGCATTATGGAGTGACAAATCCAAGTTTAAAATGTTTGTGTCCAATCGTCAACAGCCTTCAGTGAAACATGGTGGAGGGTCTGTCCTGGTTTGGGGCTGCATTTCTGCCAGTGGTGTTGCCAATATTGTCCAAATAGATGGAATCATGAATGCTGGAAAGGATAGACAGGTTTTAATTCATCATGCCATTCCTAGTGCCTGATTGGGAATGGTTTTTATTTAGCATAATAAAGATCCCAAGCACACTGCTAATGCAGTGAAATCATATTTAGAGAGAAACACAGCTGATAAAACACAGACAGTCATAGACTGGCCTCCACAGAGTTCAGACCTGAACAGTATAGAGGCAGTATGGGATCACCTGGACAGAGAGAGAAATAAAAGACTGCCTAAATCTAAGGAGGAACTCTGGGAAGTGCTGAAAGAAGTGTGGTATAATATACCAGAAGATTACCCCCTAAGCAGCGCTACTTCTCCATCCTCTCATATTTGACTGAGAGCAGACTGGACACTTATAGTGTCTCAAAGTGGTATTACAAGACTGGACAGGTCAGGGCTAGCTGGTTAGCATGCTAATTTTAGCAGAAGAAAAGAAGTCACAGAAACAAAACAACATTGCTTTTGCTTTCCACCACTGGAGACACCTCTTGACGAGAAAAAGGAATGACGTTAGATGCTTAACTCACAAAGCTATGCTATGCTAATGTTGGCTGTGTAGCAAAAACGTACATATAGCACCCTTGATTTTATTCAATTATCTACCCGATATCTATAGTATGGACAGACATAGCATTGCTACATGCACCGTCACTCACAGAACTGGACAGGACCTACAGAGCTCAATAACCTCGATATAGGTTATAGTTATATAGGTTATAGTTATTGAGTTAGTGAGTTATTGATATAGATAGAATATTAAACTGGTGTGAAATACATTCATTCATTCATTCATTCATTTAGAGGAGCTGCCCTGCCTCACCCAGATCAGCAGCTGCTTGTGACCAGGTCTAACAGAGGACAGACAGCACATCATATGACTCAATGAAAAGCTTGCAGGCCCACATTAAGGTAGCTGCTATCATCTCTCCAACAAACCAGCATAAACATCCAGAATCATCTACATTCTGAGGAAAAAGGGAGAAAAGAGATAAAAGGGAACGTGACAGGAAAATCTAGAATTGGCATGATTACAAAATAAATGTGAGAGTCTCCTATAGCTTAAAGAAATTGAGAGGGTGTTTGGATCATTGTTTTTTTCTGTTTCGGAGGCAACACAGCCGTGTTAAATGGCTAAAGAGATTGATTGCTTAGGGACTTTCTCCCCAACAGCCTCTGTGATTGCATCCTACCAGTCACATAAAGCCCCTCTCATTTCCAAGAAGGGGAGAAAAAGCTTAGTTGGTACAGGAAAAAATTCCTCACAGAACTCCCCCCTCCTCCTTCTCCCAGGCCCCACCCCTCTTCTCCCCTCCTGTTTGAAAGTTTTCCTCTCCTTCACTGTTTGGTTTCTTTCCACTGTCACTCCTCATTACTTCCCCATCTGGTTGTGGTTAGTGTTCAAGTTGGGCTGTCTCACTTCTCCTTATTTTTTCCTTAGTCCTTCCCTCCCCCCTTCTATCTCTGTCTGCCCTTTTTTCCTCCCCTTCCCTCTTGTCTTTATCTTTTTTTTCTGCCAGGAACCTTTCAGTATTACGTCCTACATCTGTTTTTCTCATTTCTTTCACCCCTGCCGACTTACAATTACCCAATGGTGACCAGCCTTCGGTATTTCTACATAATTAAACATACACACTTTTTACTACCCTGAATATCAATGTTCAAGTCTGTTCTCTAAGCAATCTCGACTTAAAAACAACAGCAATGAACAGAAATAAAGCAAAATAATCAGTTGAAAGTGTGCTCATGTTTTTTGTGAAATTTTGTTACTGAAATGTAAACAAGTTTGAAAAATGTTCTTCAAACTATGTCTCAGTTCTTAAGTCACATTGCTTTCCAGTTACATCAGTTTTCTCAGTAGCAAAGGAGTTGTAGGGTCAGTTCCTTCCAGGTTACATAATCATTACAGCTTTTGTGGCATAGATGATAACTTGAGAATGGTTATGACTAAAAGGGTGCTAGTCTTAATCTTCATTAGGGCCCAAACATGGTGCAAGGAACCTTTTGTTTTTGTAGAGATTATTATTATTAGGGCCCGAGCACAAGGCGTACGAAGGCCCTACTGGAATTACTCCGATTATTAGGACCCGAGCATGAATCATGTGAAAGCCCTATTGTAATTGCTCCGATTATTATATTTCCCGTAGTGCAACAGGCGCCTTTTTGAGGGCGTAAATGTGCTCAAAAACTCACTAAACTTTGCACACGCGTCAGCCGTGAAATTTTCAAAACGCCTTTGCCATTGGGCTTAGTTTGTCCTAGGAGGATGAAATTTGCACCACATATGTACCATGCCAAGATGTACAAAAAAGTCTCTTGACGTCATGGCCTCAAACCTACCATTCTGTTTGTGCCATTTTGATTTTAATTTGAAAATTGATCTGAGTCCCGCCAGCATCCCTGATGGGGTCGGTGTGCGAGGGCTCGTTCAACGCTACTTGCAGCTTTATTATTATGTTATGAAATTTAACTGTCTGCCTTTTTGAGGGCCTAAACATGCTCAAAGACTCACAAAACTTTGCACACGCATCAGGCCTGGTGAAAACTTACATATTTTATGGGTCTTGTGCAAAACCCCCTTCCGCCTTTTGATTTGAAAATTTTGCTCATTTTTGGCCATTTGGGGACGTTGTATTTGATCAAACTCCTCCTAGAGATTTTATCATATTGACCTCAAACTCAGTCAGTATACCGTATTTTTCGGACTATAAGTCGCAGTTTTTTTCATAGTTTGGCCGGGGGTGCGACTTATACTCCGGAGCGACTTATATGTGAAATTATTAACACATTATTATATAATTTCATGTTATTTTCACACTGACAACCGCAAGAGGGCGCTCTAGGCCTGTGTATCTGTACCTGCTACTTCTGTACCTCTGAAAATTGATAATTTCAACATTAGCGGTAACTTATAAAAACAACTGAGAAGGACTGAACAAAAATGGCATTGAAAAGAAAATCATATTCTGCAGATTACAAGCTGCAAGTAGTGAAATATGCAGCCGAAAACGGTAATCGAGCAGCAGAAAGTTTGGAGTGAGCGAGAAACTTGTAAGGGACTGGCGAAAAGCGGAGGTTACTCTTACTGAAATGAAGAAAACAAAAAAAGCTAATCGCGGGCTAAAAGCTAGGTGGCCACAGCTAGAGGAACGAGTTCGCACATGGGTGCTTGAACAACCCCCAAAAATGCGACTTATACTCCGGAGTGACTTATAGTCCGGAAAATACGGTACTCTCAATAAGTTTGTGATTAAAAGTTATTCAAGGTTTTGTGGAATATTGAAGGGCATGGCTGTGGCAGTCTCTCAAGTTTTGATGCCTCGCCATGAAACAGGAAGTTGCATTTCACTTGCTGTAATTCAGCCATACTTTGTCCAATCTTCCTCAAATTTCACAGATTTGATAATGGTCGTGGCCTGCACACACCCATATGTCAACATTCATCAAATGTTGTAGCGCCACCTACTGGAAACAGGAAATGACATATTTTGTATTTTGACGTGCTGTTGCTGGCAGGTTGACCCGATCCACTTCAGATTTGGTCAGGAAAGCCTTAAGGCCTTCATTATGACTAATTGTGAAAATTGTTGCGATCCGTTCTGCTGAGGAACCTTTTGTCCTGACATTCATTTGGACGTTACTTGACGTTACGTACCACCCACCTAAATATTGTCACAAACCAAGCACACACCCCTCCAATGGCAACAACACTCACACACAGAACACTGTGTTATAAACCAGAAGGGGCAGGTAGCAGACTATGGGGAGATATTCCCTGAATTTGAAAAAAGTGCATTAGATTATAATTGCAAACCCTACCTTTAATGAACAGTAAAGATTAAAACCTTTTGAATGAGTAACATATTACATAGAAAGTACAGATCGTTGGTGGTGTAGCAAGAGAGGGAGAGATTACCTAACAGCATCGCAGGAGGACTGTGTCAGACTAGAGAGCCACATGATTGTGGGAGCACTTGGTCCGCCGCCAAGATATCAATTTATAAATTAGCCTTAGTGCATGTAGAAGTGGTTCTGAGGTGGGGGATGGGGTATACGAGGCACAGGACCAGTTAGTGATCCAGAATCAAACTATGTCTGAGCTGACAAGCAGGAGTAATGATGCTGAGACTGAATAGCTGGATTCCCGACCTCAGGCAAGTAAAGTAAGACTGAGGGACAATGTCCCAGTCAGTCAGTCAGTACGCTGACATCAGTATTTGTACTTCCGTTTTTAAATATTCATACTGCTGACAGTATATTATATATAATATTTGTATACCAAAAAATGATTTAGGATAAAATTAAGGTGGGTATTTATAGCCTCAGAAGTGCTCAGTATTCATTTAATAAAAGATTCATAATGAAAGAAGAGATCATATGGAGAAAAAAAAAGATACATGAATGAAATAATGAAACTGAAGGTAATTATTATGAAATGTTATGTCATCATTCTTACTAAATAACAATTATGTTTATTTGGTAGGTAGGTAGCATGTACAGCCAAAGTATGTGTTAACTAAATAAAAGATTGTTATTGTGCCAGTGTATTTTGTTTACAGCAGCAGCTACTACTTGATTCAGAATTACTTTTACATTGTTGTCACTCTCACACGCCACACCACACAAAAGCACTACTAGTACTATATATTGTATGTCTGGATATAATTTACTCTGAACTCATGCTCAGTTCCTATTTTTTTTATTTAATCATTATGGCTTAACCTTCTCTACTTGTATATTTCTTTCATGTTAGTATATAATCTCAACATTTCAATCTGTTTGTTGTTACTTCCTGTGAGTTTAATTGTTTAATGTTCCCTGTGTAAATTGAAAACATCCTTTCTTTAGAAGGTGTGATTCTGTTTTGACAGGAAACCTTGCTTCAATTGTACCCTACATCTTTGAGTTTGTTTGTAATTTTCTTCCATGTGTTATGAATGTGATTTTTAAAAAAGCTGAGTGTAAATGCAGCTGGATTCTCAGCACCATCATTGTCTTTTTCTAATTTCTCATGAATTCTCTGTAGCATTCCTGCCAGCCCTCTTATTTCTACCTGGTATGTGTACTGCCGTGGATACTAATCTCTACTGGCCATCTGTCTATCCAGTTGTCCACATCCTGATTGCTGTTGGTGCAGTGATGATGGTGGTTGGTTTCCTTGGGTGCTATGGTGCCATCCAGGAGTCCCAGTGTCTTTTGGGAACCGTGAGTCACAATCACATTTAAAAGTTACCTTTGGAGTTTTAGACCTCTAATAGGGATATGGAACTATATATTGATGAGTGGGTCGTGATTTTGTTTATCTCATGCATGTGTATCAGGATAGATTTGTATGTGTGACAAGATACAAAAATACAAACAATGGTTTCACTCAAGTACACTGATAAGCATGTGAGATAAATATGCCAAGATTTGCTGCAGTGTGTCAGCAAAGGCAGGGAAGAAGACTGCAAGCTAGTGCACACAGTTGTAACAATGCTGGATTTAAATATATTTTTAAAAAAAAGCAGCATTGCATTTGTTTTATGAGGAATGAAATGCAATTGACATGTTTGTTAGACCTCAAGGATACATGCAATGCGTTTTGGTGAGTAATGCTTAACTTTTGTTTGTTTCCACAAAGACTCTCAGGGGCCATTAAACTTCATAAAACCTTTTTGTAATCAAGTAAAAAACTTCAGTTAACTAAATCCTTAATCTACCAGTTATATGATGTTTCTGTCCTATCCTGCAGTTCTTTGCCTGCCTGGTCATCCTGTTCGCCTTTGAGGTTGCAGGTGGAATCTTGGGCTTCATGCACAAAGACACTGTAAGACTGCAAACAATACACTGTAGTTTGAAATAGGCATGCAATAGTGAGCCCAAAAGTACAGTAACTACAGTTGCTTCAGAAAGTATTCATACCCTTTCACCTTTTGGTATTAGCCAGGTAATGAGCAGTGTCTGACGTTTGCCAGACACTTGGAGCTCTGTCCAGACAGTTAAATTTTTGTCCATCAGAGTTTTAAATGTCATTTGGCAAATTCCAAGAGGGCTGTCACAGCCTTTTAGTCAAGAGTGGTTTCCATACAGTCACTCCACCATAAAGGCCTTCTTGATGGAGTGCTGCTGAGATGGTCATCATTCTGGCAGATTCTCTTACCTCTGCAGAGGATTTTTGAAGGTCTGTGTGACCTTTTGGTTCTTGATCACTTGGGTCATGAATCAGATTCATGAGGTAGTCAACTGGAATGGTTTTCAATTAACAGGTGTGCCTTGTCAAAAAATTATAAAAGTACATTCAGACAGTTTTGTTCTCCTGGCTTACTTTGTTGTTGCTTGGTTTGTAAGATACAGGAAATTGCTCACCTGTATAGACAAAAGAAGAATTTACTTGAAATGTACATATTTAAAGATAGAACAGAAGGCAGAAATAAAGTGCATGGCAAATGGCTCTATGCTCATAGCAAACAATACTAAAGGCCCAGAAATTCAGGGGCGTCACATTTTATCCCTGGGGAATTATGTTTGAAGACATGTTTCAGTTAGAATGAAAAATTATTTTCTTAATTTTATGAATTATTTAATTTGTTAAATCGCATATTCACCTTCCACCATAATCAATGAGGACACTGTACAAAACGAGATATGGATCTTAACAGTGCTATCATTGGCAAGAAAGAAACAATCAGTGAAACACTGATCATGTTAATACATTGCTTGCACATCTTAAACAAAATAATGGTGGCTTATTGATAAGACAAAAGAATAAATTGTTTCTAACACTATTAATCTGTGCTGTCATTGCGTTGCTAATTGGTGTTTCATTGTCTTGAAAAAACAGTGACAATAAATCTATCTATCTAATAAAGGAGTAGCAATACAGAACATGAGAAATAATTATTTGATTCAATTGATTGTGAAAAGCATTATGTCTCATTGCGTGGTTGACACTAGATGGAAGTATGGTTCTATGACAGATATTTGAACTGACTGCTCACGTTATTATATTTGCATATCTCAGTTTATGAATATCGTAGGAATCTCAGATTTTTACTGGCTTTAGGAGAAAAAGGGAGATGCTGGCTCCCTAGATGACATGATAGCAAAGTGGTGTTTAGGCATGGGACGATATTGAAGTTTCGTGTCATGATTATTCTGGCCAAAATAACTGCAATTAACTATTATTGTGATAATCTTGAAAATATGCTTTTAACTCTTTAAATGGCTCCAAAACACACTGACACCACTTAACATTACATTTTGGTAAGAAACAAATATTTTTATTGTACCACAGATAGGACACATCTTTTTTTAGTGACCATCCTCTTTAGTGAAAACCAATCCATCAGTCTTTGGGTAAATAAAAATCATGAGGTCCCCCTGCAAAAGTAAAAAAAATACCAACTTTGTGCTTTGTCTTACAATGGGCCACGTCAACTGAGAAGATGGATTTTCTGTCAAATAAATTCTAATTGATTTGCACTGTTCCTTATGGGCTGTGGCCAAATTAATGTTATGGTTAACGTTAAAGGAAACACTGTAGTAAACTGCCAGTCAGTTCAGGCTGCCTGGCTAACGTTGGCTTAACTCACTGGTGACCAAAACGTTATAGAACGTTCACAACACATAATAGCATAATAAGGTAACAAACATTTACATAAACATCAATGTTAGTATAACTAAACCAACACTTGCTACATTAAGTAACTGACTAATCAAGCCATTTGGCCAAAGGAACTGCCAGAACTCAGAGAAAGGATGGTGTTGAGGCACTGGTCTACTAAAGATGATCAGGAGTGAAAGGAAAGGAACCTGAGCTAAATTTCAAGTGTTGTAGCAAAGGGTCTGAATACTTAAGTCACTGTGATATTTTGATTTTTTCCTTTTTGATAATTTTGCAAAATTTCTAAAATTATGTTTTCTCTTTGTCATTTTGTAGTATTGATTGTAGATTGATGAGGGAAAAAAGGCAAAAATTGTATAAGGTTGCAACAGTACAACATGTAGAAAAAGTCAAGAGTCTGAATACTTTCGGAATGCACTGCAAGACCATTTGTATGTCCGTCCAATCCGTTCTCAAGAACAGAATATCTCAGGAAGGACTGTTCACAAATTTGGCATAAATGTTAACTTGGACTCAGAGATGAACTGAATAGATTTTGGTGGTGCTCAGTTTATAATTTAAACACAAAGTTTTATCTCTTATGGTTGTCTACATTTATATAAAATTGTATTATTTTATATTTTTTATATTTTCAAACAAATCAGTTGTTTTTCTTATGTTTTATAAAGGTGTCGAAGGAGATGATGAACTACTATGACTCTGTATATGACAAGGCCATGACACAAAGCCTCATTGACCCAAGCAAGAAACAGGCTGCAGCCCATGTTCTCAAGGTCTTCCATGAGACGGTAAGAACAGAAACTATAAAATATATTCACAATTTATATTTTTGGAGAAAAAAAAACAAACCCTTGGGTTGTCTCAATTCAAACATAAACATGGTTACTATTGTGTTAGCAAGTGCAGTTCAAACAAAATGGAGGAATATCTGTCTGTTGATTTTCTCAAGAACTACTCATATAAAAAATAGCTCCTTGAGTCCTCAGTACTTGCAAATTTTAAGTTTAACGGATGAGCAAAATACAGACAGAGATTCCTCCACTTACAGGTAGATGGCTGTAACAAACCTTTATCACCATTATCTGGGAGACTACTGAGAGACTATGAAGAAAAATAAAAACCATATATCAAGTTCCAGCAGATAATTTTATCAAAGAATGAAGGCATGGACAGTTTATAGACATGCAACATGTATGATAATTAAGAAAGCAAAGGGTTGTAATGGTCTTTATATTAAAAATAGCTAAGAGCACATTTACAGAATAATCACTGTTGTTTTTGTGTTACAGCTGAGCTGCTGTGGAAAAGACCAGGGGACCACTTTTCTGACCCAATTTACAGACGCTCTCAGCCTGACCAACATCTGCCCCAGCGCCGGAAATAGCGTTGTAAGTGCAATCATCCATCCCACAGGTTTATCACCACTTTCATGCAACAGCTCAGCCAGACTGTGCAGTTGTTTTTCCATCTAGACAAAAAGCAACACTGCCATATCACGTCATCGCAGTGGGAGCCCTTAGAGTTTATTCGATATGATTAAAACTTAAGCAGTTAGATATACAGGAAAACACAAGTCTGTATTCAGACTTGTACTGCACGGGGGGGGGGCTTACCCTGATTTCTTTGCAGCCCATTCACATTCTGAAGTGTGGAAAGCACTGTATTCAACCAGTACCTTTAAAAGAAGCACTAGACTTTACTCCCAAAGAACTCAGGTGATAAAATAGGTAGATTAATTAAAAGATAAATAAATTAAAGTACAGTCGTCTCAGGAATCTCAAGAATGCCTTACAGGGATTTCATTACATCTAGCACAAACCTCTTGGACTCGAGTATGAGCACTGACCTGTTGCCAATTAACCTAATTAGTTGTCAAATGCTCCTCCAGTTGTTTTTGATTTGTGCCAATTACTTTTCCAGCTTTTTGTTGCCCCTGTTCCAACTTTTTGGAGATGTATTGCCTCCACCAAATTCAAAATGAGCTAATTTTCCATGAAATGACAAAATGTCTCAGTTTTAGTTTATGTTCTATTGGGAATAAAATATGGCTTTATGAGATTTGCAAATGATTGCATTCTGTTATTTACATTTTACACAACATCCCAACTTTTTTGGAATTGGGGTTGTAATTCCTCCTTACATGTGCTTGCCTCATAATCTGATAACACCACTGAATGAATTAGAAGCCCTTCAGGTCACTGGAACAACTATGGAGTAGTACTTAAATACTAATAAGCCAAAGTAAATATGGAACTTTGTTTTCAGAACACAGGGAAATCGAGACAACAGCTATTGCTGTTTTGAAGAAGAAAACTAATGTTTTTATGGTTTTCCTTTGCAGAGTTGCCACCAGAGGATCCAGGAATTGTTTTCAGATAAGATTTACCTGATTGGCATTGCTGTTCTGGTGGTTGCAGTTATTATGGTGAGAACATGAAGCTGCACATTACAGACATCTAACCTTTTAGTAACATGGTGTGTTTCTACCTTGAATTTATCCAGAAGCATACAGAATGTGCATACCATAAGATGGACACAAGAGGTATTTTTTTCAGTAAATGTATCTACACAGAGACTCACAGATGTTGCCATGGCAACATTAAATCTGAAATTTGTTTTATTATTACGATTATGCATAAAATGTATAAAACAAATAATATGTATAAATTAAAATTATTGCTGTTTCAGCTGCATCAGTTACCTAAAAGACGCTAGTATAGTTTGTGGGTCTGACTTCAGCAGGAATCAGTGCAAAATGCATTACTTTATGGTATAGCTTATTAACTGTTTTTCAGTTCTTTCTTTTCTTGGGCCTCAAAACGAGAGTAATGTTACTAACAGTGCCTGTTACAAAAAAATAAAAATAAAATAAATAAATAAACAAACAAAAACATGGCAGTAAAAGAGAACACCAACAGTTATTTCAGTACTGCCTGGCACAAGTTTGGCTTCTTTAACAATAAACAATAGACAATATAACTTTATTTATTGAATCAGTCAGGCTTTATTAGCTGCAGCCTTCATTTCTCTATGTTCTTGATTCCAGTCATCATTTTGCCAATTTTAGTGCTTTAGTACTGAAGTATACAAGCCATACATGTAGGCTTGTATGGTTTTTAGGCTTATGTTTGACACATGTAGCATGTGTATTTTTCTTAGTGTTAAGAATTAGAGAAAAAGTGTTAGGTGTTGGTAATGTTCATCTGTTTGTCTATTAATGCAAACAGATCCCACAAAAAGATCAAAACCAACACGTTAGTCCATGGCCCTATAAACACTCAGTGGCACTCAGATAGATTCATATTTTTAAAGGCTCACTTATTTCCTAAAACAGATGGGCAAACATCACTCAAAGAGTGACTATTTTAAGCAGGTTAATGTACACTTGATGCTGAACTAAAACATGAGTTTTACAAAGTAAGTCACTGAGTCCTCAATAAATATTAACAGTTCCAGCATGTAACAAACTATAAAGTCAGTTAGTAAGCTTTGGAGGTGGTGGTATGTGTATTTTTAAAATTTGTTTCCTGTCTTTATGCTGAACTAAGCTAATTACCCTCCAATGCCACCTCTGTACTTATCGTATCTGTGGTATCAACACTGTTATCTCATAACTGGAATGAAAGTGGATTTGCGTTTTTCCCAAAATGTCAAACTATTTCTTTTTAGCATTTTTCTTACTACATTTTCTTTGGCTGGTTGTTGTGCAGACTTAGGCTGAACATTTTTGCTGGATCTGGCAGCTTTGCCAGGAATGAAATTACATTTTTATTGTGGATAAGAATATCTAATCATTACCTCTGTTTGTGTTCATCCTCTCAGATCTTTGAGATGATTTTCAGCATGGTGTTGTGCTGTGGCATCCGCAATAGCCCGGTGTACTAAAGCAATGGGCTGCCAGCATATTTGCCAATGAGGGAAGGACGACCTTGCAGTCTTTGTCCCATTCATTTTCTTTTCTTTTCTAAGTAGGAAACATCACATATATTGCTTGATGGATTTAGTCAGCTCGTTGAGAGTACAACGTAAACCATCCTCCACTGAGCATTTTAATTACACTGTCAATGAATCTTTGTTAGTCACAAATGCTGTTATGCATATTTGACCTGTACTATCCTAACCTGATATGTAGATATTATATCTGACTGTCACACATAGCTTTCACCAGTCCTGGTGCTCTAATCCTTTAGGGATTCATTAATTGTTTACTGCCTCCTTGCCTATGAACATGCTCTTATATTCTTGGTTTTATTGATGTTTTTTCCACTGTTTTATGTATAAACTGTATATAAATATATATATTAACAGTGCGTCATGACTGCATGAGCATGGATATTACAGTGTCCCTCCCACGCCCCTGCACTTCCCAGTCCTACAGAGCATTGTCTTGGTTCACATCCACAACAAAAGAAAAATGAGAGGATCATTACCATTCTCATGTCTCAAGGCTAAATATAAAGCTTAATCCAGCAGGTGATAAGCTTTGCTTAGTATTTTAATAGCCTCTGCTAAATGCAGTGGTAATTTTATAGTGGTAAAGAGCAACACATTAAAACTACAGTGTTGATCACACATCAGTCTTAACTACCTAAAGTTCCACCAATTTGAAAACTACCATCTGGCAACTGAACATGCTGATCAGCAGGAGTTTATTCCACCAACTAGACTTTAAAATATTTGGTCCTGAGGTCTGTTTTTACTAGATCCATCTGCCTCTAACACATAACTGCATAGCACTGCAATGCATCACATACGCATTCACATAAAATCATATCATCTTGTGTAATCTTCCATATTGTCACAGTGTTTGTAAACTAACTAAACCTTGCCTTGTTAACATCTCATACTTAAACTGAGAAATAGTGGAAGTGTCTTGTAATATTTACAGCTCTGAGGTATTGTACTAATGAAAATAATGAAGGCTGTCAAAAGACTATGTATGCCTTTTATCTCGTATTGTGATATCTTTGTCTGGTACGTCATCAAAGGAATCTTAATGGAGAGGGTGGAAGATTTTGTGGCAGTGCCAACTGAGAGGATGTCAAACCTTCATCACATCCGCTACGTTCTCCCTAGATATCATATTAAAAAAAATATGACATCCATCAATCCAGTATTCCCAAATGATGAGGACACAAGCTGAGTTTCCCTGACAGTACTGTCCATGTTGCTGCCTTCTGAATTTGGTATCTGACTCTCAGGACCCACTGCCACTTAAATCTCAAGTCGTCTACTCTTGTAGACTTTGGTTTGCTCAGATATAAAGGGATTAAATGTATTTTACAAATAAATAGTCAGGTGGTCTTGCCTTTGTCTTTATGAAAAGTGGGAATCCAATTGAAACCAAAGGGTTGATAACAAATGAAATGTAAACATACAGGACGGCTGAAGCCAGTGGCATCTTCATTTTAGCACTAGTCAACTGACTAGACCTTTTCTTGCATCTTAAAGAATATACCAGTCTGAGTCAAAAATAATTCTTGAGGTTATGTTAGTTTATTAGTAAGGTACATTTATCAATTTAGACTTTTTAAAACCATTGTCAAAAATGTGTCTAAACTATAGTAGAAAAAAATACTACAGCACTGATACCTGCCAGATACAGAAGTCTAATAGAGTGCTTTACAAATATTGCAGTTGTCCAACACGGATGTCCATCAACAAAAGTGACAAAAGTTAGATTATTGTAACTGGTGCTGATTTATAAAAGTAAATTCAAAATTGGCAAATTTTAACCAGTTTCCCTGTGCTTGCTGCTGAGAGCCCTCCCATAACATTATGTTGCCTCTACCATGGGTATTACCATGGTATTATACAGGTGATGAGCATTGCCTGGTGTTTGCCAGACATGGTGTCTGAGGCTCTGCCCAAGGGGTTCAGTTTTTGTCGCCTCATGCTTTTAGGGTGCTCTAAATGCCATTTGGCAAACTGCCTTTTACTCAAACTGGCTTCCATCTACGTTGGTCATCCAGGTTTTCCCATCTCTAGAGAACTTCTGAAGCTCTGCTAGAGTGACTGTTAAGTTCTTGGTCACCTTCCTGACCAAGGCAATCTTGCCCTGTTACTCACCTTACTTGCAAGTACTTGAACCTCACATGCACACTAAGTAGCAGCTTTAAACCCTTGTACCATCATAATCTGTTCACCAAGACAGGTGCCTGTCACAGTGCCTAACTGTAAAAGAACCCAGGGCAATTTGCTGCTGATCTTGTGCTCATAAGTTTACATACCCTGGCAGAATTTGTGATTTCTTGGCCATTTTATATGAATGATAATACAAAAACTTTTCTTTCACTCATGGTTAGTGGTTGGGTGAAGCCATTTATTATCAAACAATTGTGTTTGCTCTTTTTAAGTCATAATAACAACAGAAACTTCCCAAATGACCCTGATCAAAAGTTTACATACCCTGGAGGTTTTGGCCTGATAACATACACAAGTTGACACACACGGGTTTAAATGGCTGTTCAAAGTAACCATCCTCACCTGTGATCTGTTTGCTTGTAATTAATGTGTGTGTATAAAAGGTCAGCAAGTTTCTGGGCTCCTGACAGACCCCTGCATATTTCATCCAGTGTTGGACTGACGTTGCTGGATTCCGAGTCATGGGGAAAGCAAAAGAATTATCAAAAGGCGGGAGAAGGTAGTTGTATGAAAAACAGGAAAAGGATATGAAAAGATATCCAAGGAATTGAAAATGCCAATCAGCAGTGTTAAAACTCTAATTAAGAAGTGGAAAATGAGGGATTCTGTTGAAACCAAGCCACGGTCAGGTAGACCAACAAAAATTTCAGCCACAACTGCCAGGAAAATTGTTCGGGATGCAATGAAAAACCCACAAATAACTTCAGCTGACATACAGGACTCTGAAAAAAAGTGGTGTGGCTGTTTCAAGATGCACAATAAGGAGGCACAGAAGAAAAATGGGCTGCATGGTCAAGTCGCCAGAAGAAAGCCATTACTATGCCAATACCACAAAGCAGCCCGCTTACAATATGCCAAACAGCACAGAGACAAGCCTCAAAACTTCTGGAACAAAGTTATTTGGAGTGATGAGACCAAAATTGAACTTTTTGGCCACAACCATAAACATTACATTTGGAGAGGAGTCAACAAGGCCTATGATGAAAGGTACACCATTCCTACTGTGAAACATGGAGGTGGTTCGCTAATGTTTTGGGGATGTGTGAGCTACAAAGGCACGGGGAACTTGGTCAAAACTGATGGCAAGATGAATGCAGAATGTTATCAGAAAATACTGGAGGAAAATTTCCACTTATAAGCCCGGAAGCTGCGCATGGGACGTACTTGGACGTTACAACATGACAATGATCCAAAACACAAAGCCAAGTCAACCTGTCATTGGCTACAGCAGAAAAAAGTAAAGCTTCTGGAGTGGGCATTTCAGTCTCCTGACCTCAATATCATTGAGCCACTCTGGGGAGATCTCAAACATGCAAGACAGCCCAGAAATTTACAGGTACTGGAGGCTTTTTGCCAAGAAGAATGGGCAGCTTTACCATCTGAGAAAATAAAGTGCCTCATCTACAACTACCACAAAAGACTTCAAGATGTTATTGATGTTAAAGGGGGCAATACACGGTATTAAGAACTAGGGTATGTAAACTTTTGATCAGGGTCATTTGTGTAGTTTCTGTTGTCATTATGATTTAAAAAGAGCAAACACAATTGTTTGATAATAAATGGCTTCACCCAACCACTATCACTATCTAACACTTTTGTTCACAGTGACAACCATGCCACATTTGGTACAATCAGCCTCAGTATATTTGAGTTTTTAAATTCACTTTTCAGCAATTCTGGATTTTGCCACCAGGGGGTGCAAAATTAAAGTAATGCAGCACCAACAACACATGCAATGTACAACAATATCCTGGCAAGATGTTGTTCCACCATGAGCCTTCAAAACAACTTCAACAGTTGAAACAGGTGACAACCTGTTTGAAGAAATAGATATTTCAAAGTTCTTATCACTCAGAGATTTAAAGAGTATGGTCTAGACCTGCTCTATATGAAAAGTGCCTTGAGATGACTTTTGTTGTGATATGGCGCTATATAAATAAAATTGAATTGAATTGAAAATTGAGAGAGCTGTAGGTTTTCAGGTTAATTTGAGTCAGGTATACAGTTGTACATTTTACAGTATGTTATTGCTGTATATGTAAAATATTGCTTATACAGATTTATGTTTCAAATCGATTCAGAAATTTGTATATAAAAAATATCAATCAAATATAAAAGTTTCAGAAAACCACATATTAAGTGATGCCACATGAGGTCATACACCAGTGACAAGGAACATGACCTTAGGAATTTTAAATGTCCAGTTTTTTCAGTTTGATCTCTGCAGGCATGATCCAATTGTCTCACATGAAACCCTGGTAATGCTGCTAAGCTGGTGACAAAAGTGAGGGGGCACTCTTTCTCTTTACCAGGAAAAATGTATTTAATTTTATATAAATATAAATTATATTTCCATGTCAGAATTCCTAGGAACCCCAGCATGTTGTCTCAGCTTCATGACATCAGATTAATATGATAGTCTATGTTTTTCCCTCCTTGTTGCCTTTTGCTGCTGCCATTTGGAGTTGGTAGGGTATGAAGCTCTCATGGAGATTTAAGATGGACATATCTCCTGCTTTCTCTTCTCTATAGTGTAGTTGTGTACAATCTAAATGCAAGATTAAAGCCTCAGCTCACAAACAGAGTACAGGTTTTATTCCCAATCAAACACCACACTTGAGGCCTGTAGTACAAAGTGTGATTACTGACTTATCCGTGGGTGACTGGTGCTACATTAAAGTGCCCCTGGGAAAACATGAGGGGGATTATGTGAATTGGAAATTTCACAGCATCAATGTTCAGGTATTTAAAAAATATCGTAATACCTTAAAAATGCTCTTCTATTTATTCCATTCTGTTTCTATTCAAGACAAGGGTTAGGTGGTGATTTTATTTCAATGGTAGTAAATTAAAATGGCCTAAAATCATTTGTCAGGTGACATGTGACCACCATTTAATTGTGGACAGCCTGGAGGCTAGGTGGCTTGGTCAAAGATTTGAACAAGGTAAGAAAACCACCAGCCTATATCACTGGCCTGCATTACACACATCATGTTATACTGTGACTATTTATTTCTTTCATTCAAAGGGCCTTTTGATGGCCTGTTGCTTGGAGACTGCAGTACCTGATGACCCCCTATCCTGACAAAAGAACAAAGAAAATTCAACATGGCTTACAGTAGCACAAGGGTCTGGGTAGAGAGGAAATTTGGGGTCATCAAGATTTGCATGCCTGTACGGCTTGTGGGTGTGGCCAGAGCAGGTTTTCATAGTGGCAGCATGTGTGGTGCTCCATAACATTGCCACTATTTGAAAAAAAAAGAGCATCATGCCTGCTGCCAATTCCACAAGACATTGTGGACCCAGTGATGTTTGATAACCCAACAGGAAGAGCTGTTAGAGAGGCCATCACACATCAATTTTTCCAACAATAAAAAAAGAGAAAGAAACAAAAGAAATTATTCTTTTTTTAGTTATGTATTAATTTATTTGAAATCTTCCTTTCATAAAAAATGTAAAAGATAAAAGAGATGATAGAGACATAATGATCAAAGAATGGCTTATAAATAGCAATACCTTTTTTCATGTTAGGCTTTCAATTTCCAGTACCAGTTTTTTAAATTGCAACTTTTTCCCCCTTGCAGTCAACCTCAAGCACATGTTTAAACATCCATCCATCCATTATCTATACTACTTATCCTTAAGGGTTATGGGGGGCTGGATTCAATCACAGCTGACACTGGGCAAGAGGTGGGGTACGCCCTCGACAGATTGCCATTCTATCACAAGGCTGACATATAGAGACAAACAAACATTCACACTCACATTTACACCCACAGGCAATTTAGATTAACCTAGCCTTCATGTCTTTGGTCTGTGGGAGCAAGCCAGACTACCCAGAGACAACCCGTGCAGCACAGGGAAAACATGCAAACACCACACAGAGAAGCCCCAGCCATACCTGAAACCTTCTTGCTGTGATGTGACAGTGTTTTACGGCATTTATACAGCACCTTGTTGTCAGGTCCAGCACACTGAGAAACAAAGAAATCAAAGAACATGGTATGCAGGATTTAGCATCATTAGTGTTACACATTGGCAGTATATGATTTAGCTCTTCCTGAAACACTGTCAGTGGTTTATTCTCTTTCAGTAGACATATGACAGCTCATCATCAGTTTGCCTAAACTATAAACACTATTCCCCTGTCTCATCTGTCAAGATTATTCAATTGTTTTGAAACTCTACACACATATCCCCTCATATGTCACTACCTACACCAGGTGCTCATTTAGAAAGCACCACCAGTCAGTATTGTTCACTCAAGTCAGCAAAGCTTGAACCCAGTTAGCACACAATTATCCAAATGGAAACACTAAGAGTCAAAATGGTTCATACACCAATCAGAACCTTCAGGAGATAGATAAAAGAGCCTTGGGTCAGTTCACTTACTGTAGTTTTGGAACAATAGAGCAAAAAAGACTTCACAGAAGAGGATGAGGAAACCAGAGAGAAGGAGGAAGAGTAGGAGGAGAGGGAGGAGGAGGGATTACATGAAGAGACAGAGGACTGACTGTGATGTTGAGATCAGGGCTCTGTGGGGGTCAGGCCATCTACTGCAAGACTCCTTGTTCTTCTTGTCTCTGAGGATAGTTCTTTATGATACTGACTGTTTGTTTGGACTCATTGTCCTGCTGCAGAATTAACTGACTGATCAGACACCTCCCTGATGGTACTATAAGGATAAGAGTAAAAACATTTAAAGTGTCTTTTGCACAGTATTGTAAATCAGAGTAGTACACGCCTAAGGTGATTTCACTGTTCACCTTACAGATAAGTCAGAGACATTAAATAGGATAGTGCTATGCAAGGATAAATACTGAGGAGCAAACATGAATTGAGCCATGACGCATACCAAAGGCTAAGTGTGTACTCAGTGTCCTACACAGTGAGGTCTTGTCAAAACAACAACAGACTCAGCAAGTCAGTCCAGTGAGCCTAAATTACACTACATAATGTTTACTTGAAAGCAAATCACATGAGCTAAATTCCACAGAAGCTTACTTGGCAGTTGTAATGGTTTGCAGGAGGAATAATTATTTAATATTAATATTTATATAATTATAATTATTTAATTTTATTTTGAGAAATACCCCTGTTCGCATTCTTGCCAAGACTGAGACTTTTACTATTAGCCATTAAATATGAAGCTACAGCAGGAGGTGAAGAAGAAAATGTGATTTAATATTATTATCTCATCTCACCTGGCAACCAATCAAGAAAACAGGTAGCACAGGTACTTTCTGCTACTTTTGTGTTGACATGGATCAAATACCTGGATCAAACACTGTGTAATGTGAAAGGAGTTACTTGAAGTGACCCACAGACAATTCACCTGAATCAGCAATGACTCGCAGCCAAATGAAGAGTTTATAATATCTTTCAGCTCATTGTTTTGGTTTTGCTGCCCCTTTTTGTTGGTGTAATGCACACTGTTTCTCAATAGGCCTGTGTTTCACACTGTCTCTTCTCCACTCTTTGTGTACTGCTGGTTTATCTCTGCACGCAATTTCTCAGTGCCATGTGTGTGATTAATAACTGAGAGTATTAGTCCTGGATGCTCTGAATTCCAACACCCACTCTCTATCCTAATGAAAAACACATCTCCCCCATCTGCAGTGAAAACAAGAAAACTATGAGTGATCGACCTACAGGAGAGGTAAGATGTAGCAAATTACCCCTTAAACCAAATTCACCCAAGACCAGCCTCAAGGTACAAACACAGCTAAGTGTAAGAGATAGGCAGGACTAATCAATTTATCATGGAATACAATATATATAAAACCTTTCAGTAGGTCAAAGTTAAAACAATACTATGGCCCCTCCAGACCTGAGAGGTCAAAATAAGCAAAACATGAGCAAAATATGGGCATAATATAGAAAGAAAGCCTAGGGCAAATTAAAACGATCCAAAATAATAATAATAAATTGAAATATGAATTAAAAAAAAGAAGACACAAAGAAATTAGAACCATTACCAGACTTCCCCCAGGGACATTTAAGTCCATTACTGTATGGTTTAATCCCACCTCTACTATAGTCACATCAGCTCAATTATGCACCACTCAATCACCCCCTGCTGGACACCTCGACAGGTCAAATAATCCACTTCATATAATGTCAGGAAGAAGTGGGGAAAAAGTCACACCTCACTGAGAAGTGAAAGACAGTGAACCTTAGCACTTTTATTGTATCATCCATTGTCACAATTAACCCAGCTATTAAATTAACATCTTTCACGTTTGGGATCGAATTGACCCCAGCATTTTAAACCTACAAAAATAACTGTATTTGAAAGTGTTACCCAAGTTTACACATTAGACTAAGTACTCGGACACATGAAGCATTTAGCTTGGTGTATGCATGTGTAAATTTAAAGGCAGAAATATAAACATAGGAGGGGGGTTAAAATTTGGGACTCCAGAGGCCTGAATTACGAAGCAGGATTTGTGGTTAGCGAGGTAACTTCAGGTTTACCTCTGGATTTTTTCTGGGTCTTACGATGGTGGTTCACTTCTTATTAAGGTAAATCACCATAGTAACTTATGCTGGACGGCTAACCTGCTCCGGGGCAGGTTAACTTCAGAGGATCAGATCAAAACCGGTCAACAGCCCAACTACTGACCAATCAGATCACTGGAAAACTGTTGCTATCATTTGTGGAGGATCCCAACAGGGACAGAAAAGTTTACAATAAAGTGACAAATAATAAAGATCAACACATATTTTTATAGATCAGTGGAATCATTTTGTTCCAGTCTTTCCATATGTCCACAACAGAGCTTCTAACAAACTGAGAGAGTTCATCAAACTAAATGATCACAGACTGACTCATATCCTCACACTGTTGAATATTTCTGATGATTATAAATGAACATTTCAATTGGATCAACCTCAAACATGAACTCTCTCCTCTTGTCTCTGCTTTGGCAGCAGAAACAGTCTGACATTACTGTCACTGTTTATCTACATCACATATTCACACTAACTCAGAATAAATCACCATCACACCAAAGAGCAAAAACGCTCACTCAGTAAGAAAAAAGACTTTATGGACTTATTTACAATAAATCCTCAGCCTGACTTTGATAATTGCAAATTATTTCTTGTGTTTCTATTCTAGTCATGTGATCATATTGTTGACTTTTCACCTTGTTAAATGTCATTTTTGGACGTCACTAGAACTGAAATGACCTGCAGCTATCAGTGCTACCTCTCATATAATATTAGGATTTTGATGGTGATCTGAAAAACAGTTAGCAGATGATCCAATCTTACCTGTTTTCTCTTTTAGGGAGAGTGGGGTAAGTTGAGCCTGTGGGTAAGTTGACCCACCCCCTGTATTTAGGCAACAGTTCACATTTGTTGTCATGTGACCATAAATTCTGCAAGCATTCTTCATTTCACTTTGGCTGTGATGGAAGTAGAATGGGAGGCAGAGCCTTCAAATACTCAACAGTGCGTGGTAACTCTGTTTTTTTCCCACAAAAACTGTTTTTTTTTGCTTGTCAAAGTACATTTTTTACATGTCAGCCACAATGACTGTTATGTCAAAGCATATTTATCTAGGTCTAAAAAGATCATACATATTGTGTGTATTAAACCATGTGAATTATTTAGCAGAATTGCTGAGCTAGGTTGTATTTTCCAAATTGGTGGCTGTGGGGCAAAGTGAGCCAAATGCCTTCTGAAATTGAGCCAGTGGTTCAACTTATGAGGCACAAGTTAATGTAAGTCTAAAAAGTCTATAGTGGTATTCCAATATTTTAAACAGTTGAAAAGCTATAATGCTAAGAAAATACACCACCCAAGAAAGACAAACTGGGGCTCAACACCTCTTGAGGAGATGGAGAGATCAGGGACAAAATCCATAAGAGCAGTGGCAAAGAAGAGAAAGATTGACAGGTCAACCCTGTGCAGATTCATAAAAAAAGAAAGAGGAAAAGGAAGTGAAAACAGTGGGGTAAATTGGGGAGAATACATAATAAGTAAGTCCCGACCACCCCAAACTGCACCTCAATGTGATAAAAATCACACCCAGGTCCAATTATTCTGTGATAGTTTTGTTATTGTAGGCTACCGTTACAGGTGTATTTACCCTCCGTGTGATGGGTGGAATGTTGAATCATTGATATACTGAACAGATAATGTGTGAGAATTGTTTCACCTTTTGTATCAAATATTCTGAATAATAACCTTGTATTGATTTGTTATATATAAGATATTCTTTTGTTGTGCTCAGGTTTAACCTGGAAAAAGTAAATCGGTCAATTTATCCCCAGGTGGCTCAATTTACCCACTGACTTGGATCAACTACCCTTAAGCTTCGGTAAGTTGAGCCATAAGACCACTGTTTTTGAGAAGTCATATTTGTATTGTCATAGATATATTTGAATAAATTCCTTTGACAGGAGACATCTTGAAATAAAAGTAGATGTTTTCATTTTGCTTCTTTATCATTATCATTCTTTGCCTATTGGACAGTATAAGACAGGAAGTAAAAAATGGTTCAATTTATCCAACTCTCTCTATCATTATACCTGTGCTCAGTGAATTCTTTGATACTTTATCGTTTGATAGACAACAGTGAATAAAGCCTTAGCAAAGCCAACAAACTTTTTAAAAGGTTCTTGATAGACTCTGTATCTTACAGCTGTAATGTCCTCCTGCCTCTCTGTCTTTTCTGCCACAATTGAGCTGCGAATATGTGTGATGTTCATGCAAAAATTTCACAACAACAATTGCCACCGAGATCACATTGTTATGGAAATTGCTTGTAAACACTCTGAACACAATAAGCACACAAAACACTTATGGGTAGAAAATATGTTGTACAATAGATTTTCCAGACAGTAGACCTACGGTTCTCAAACTGGGGTCTCCAGACCCCCGGGGGTCCGCGAGCCATAGCTTGGGGGTCTGTGAAATAATTTGCAATAAATTTATGAAGTTATGGCGTATCATTTAAAAAAGTGCATAACTACATATGGGAAACTGCGCCAATAAAACACTGAACAACATCATGCTGGGCAGGACAACAGGTGAGGAATTATTCAGACTACTGGATGCTTTTATGATTGAAGCAAGACTGAGCTGGGGAAAATGTGTGGATTTTGTACGGATGGTGCAGCAGTGATGACTGGCTGAAAGAGTGGAGTTACCGCGTGAGTGGAGTCAGTCAATTCGAAGATTATGGCTTCTCACTGCATGCTGCATTGGCATATCTTGTCGACATATTCAACATACTGAATAGCCTCAACCTCTCCATCTAAGGAGACCATACATCTATCCTTGAAGTCAGCGACAAAATCACTGCCTTCATGAAGAAAACAGACTTATGGAGAAGGAGGATAAAAGACAGAAAAACAGACATGTTCCCCCAACCGACCGAGTTTCTCCACACAAACAACCTGTCTGTGGCTACAATGAGGGAGTTTGCCACCTTACACCTCAGATCACTGAGCAAGCACTTCAGCTCATACTTCTCCGATGTGAACACTGATGCCTGGGACTGGGTGCGCCACCCCTTTGCACCAGCTGCAAGAGCAAATGGCCTGACAGGTAAGGCAGAAGAGCAGTTGTTGGAGTTATCCTGTGACACTGAAGGCCCGGAAGACCCAGACTCCGGTACAGAGACCCTGCAGAGAGGCAAATATCCAGGTAGCTTATGTGGTGGCGAAAGTAATATTTTAGTCACTCATGACAGATCTTAAGCATAAAGTGCAAGTGATCATCATAGTTGTTACTTTACAGACTGATTACCTATAGTAACTAATTGACAGTGGAAAGCAAAACTAACCAAATCTTCTAGTGGTCATGAAAATGTGTTCAGATTTAGTATATTGTTAATGCATTCATTTCATGAATCATGCCACACTGCTCTCCCCCTACATCAAAGTACATAAGCTGCTTTTATAAGTAAAAAGTATTGTATTGGTATTGGTGATACTGGCCCTGTATTTACTTGGTATTGGATCG
Organism: Lates japonicus; assembly: GCA_033238685.1. NCBI lineage: Eukaryota > Metazoa > Chordata > Actinopteri > Centropomidae > Lates > Lates japonicus. The sequence goes on along the minus strand of BRZM01000033.1, from coordinate 8,723,186 downwards.
ATTTTTGCCGTATTGCACATCACTACTGTGGACTGTGATTAGCGTCATCTTCCCAGATTCACCAGTAAATTGTATGAGGGAGGAAGAGAGCAGAGAGCTGATACCCACAGAGCCTAAGGAGAGACATAACTAATTTTATCTTGAAGATTCAAGCTTTGAATGAATCTTAATCTTCAGTTCCTTCTACAATGTTCTGTTGAATTTAAATCTGATGATTGGCTGTGCCATTCTGACACCTTTATTTTCTTCCTCTGGCACTAACTGTCTCCTTTGCAGTATGTTTTGAATCATTGTTCTGCTGGAAGGTCCACCAGCATCTCAGTCTCATTTTCCTGATGGATGGAAATAGATTCTTCTCAAGAATTTCCCTGTACATGGCTCCATTCATCTTCCCTTCAATAATTTGGATTCTGCTGGTACCATGAGAAGAGAAACAGTCCCATACCATGATGCTTCCATCTCCAAACTTCGCTGTAGTTACAGTATTTATAGGGTCATATGCAGAGCCATTTCTCCTCCAAACATGATGTTTCATCTTGTTGCCAAAAAGTTCAATTTTTGTCTCGTCTGAACATTCTCCCAGTAATCTACAGGTTCCTCCAAATGTAGCGTAGCAAACTTAAAACAAGCTTCAGCATGCCTTTTTGTAAATAATGGAGTCATCCAGGGTGATCGTGCATGGAGACTGTGGCGATAGAGTGCATTGCCTTTTGTGTTCTCTGTGACAACTACACCAGCTGCCTCCAGGTCCTTCTAGAGCTCTTTTCCATTGGTCCTTGGGTCTTGGGCTACTCTTCTGACTAAATTCTTGACCGCAAGTTTGGAAATCTTACAAGGAACTCCTGTGCGTGGTCGGTTGATGGTGGAGTGATGTTCCTTCCACTTGTGGATAATGGCCCCAGTGATGCTTATTAGGACTTATATAGGAGTTGAGAAATCTGTCGGTAATCAATGTCATTGCTATGTTGCTCAACAAACTAGTTGCGAAGGTCTTGGGAAAGCTCCTTGCCTTTACCCATCATGAGATGTTTCTTGTGTGACAGTTTGGTGACAAATGATTTTTTACTTGCATTCAGACGGTGGGTGAATCTTTTTCTAGTACTTTAAATAACCCAGCTTATTCTAATTAGCACAAGTAGGAGAACGTAGTTATACTTAGCTGTTTTAGTGTTTTTTCTTATTGTGTTCAAAACTTTTTTCCTTTGTCATTCCACCTTATTGCACATAACTTTTTTATGGATTAGAATTTTATGATTTCTTTATCCATGTAGTTTTACAGAGTTAATACCAATGTCTGATCTAAATTTAATGTGAACTGCTGGATTGGAATCATGTTTGAAAATTCTGGTGTGTTGAATACTTATTTCCCCCACTGTATATATTCACCTCATTTAACATATATATGAATGCTTCTCATACCAGCCTGTATTAAAAAAAAATCCAAGCTATCCTTTGAATTTGTTGGACCTGGGTGTTGTTTGCCAAATAACAAAGCAAAAGTAAAGTAAAATATTTTATTTATTTTATTTTAATTGAAATTAGCTACAATTTGGACACAATTCAAATTCAAATGCAAAAGTCCAGTTTGCCAGTAATTTAGATTTTTAGATTTTTAAAAATTAGTTTTGTCAAACATACACACACAATTGGAAATAAAAAAAAAACATTTCATCTCCATGTTGGCAGCCACAGGCCTCCACAGCTAATGAGTCTTCAGTTTGTGATCAGAAATACTTAAAACATTCTTGAGCATACAAAAAGTACAGCCATAAGTTGTAATTTTTGGACTACTGGCTTTTACTGTTGGAATAGTCTGTAACTAGCCAAAAAAGTTAAATAAACACACTAGTGAATATTCAGCTGGACTGATTTGCTTTACATTTATATATTTATGTACCATTAAGACAAATGTTATGTTAACAAAGCCCTTAATGGGCAAGCACCATCATACCTTAAAGATCTCATAGTTCCCTAGAATCCCATTAGGACATTGCACTTATTCTGCTCGAGGTTTCTGCCTCTTAAAAGGACGTTTTTCCTTGCCACTGTCGCCTAGTGCTTGCTCATGGTGGGATTTGTTGGGTCTCTCTCTGTAAATATCATAATATAAAGAGTACAGTCTAGACCTGCTCTATATGAAAAATGCCTTGAGATGACTTTTGTTGTGGTTCAGCACTATATAAATAAAACTGAATTGAATTTAATTAAGTAATTTTAAAAAATGTCAGTTTTACATGACAAGTGTGTGTGTATGTGTGCGTGTATGTGCATGTTACATGCAACCTCATTACATCTGCACCCAAACTGAGAGTCAAGGGTTTGTGTGAAAACCTCATGGTCTTAGTACTGGGAGGATTGCTTTTGAGACAGGCTGCAGGAATCCCTTCCTGAGCCTCTCTGTTCCTGATCCTAAGACCTCCCCAAAGAATTTCTCATGTTAGCTTTGGGTTGGGATGACGTTATTTCCACATTCCTGGGCTCTTAAACAACCACCCAATGACAAGGAAAACTATGCCTTTTCACAGTCCTATTATTACTCATGTATTGTCATTTGAAATATTGGTAAAAGAATAATCAGTCGTAGTTAGAGCTAGAGAGGAATAGCTACACTCACTCATAGTATTTGTGCAGGAAAACATGTATCTCTGCTTCTCATGAGCTTGTACTCACCATGTTTTTCACCCCAATGAACTTTGAGAGGGCTTGGAGATGATGTCATATTGTAGTTGTTTTTCTCAAACTTCACTTCAGCTGAGCTTAACTTGTTAACCATCTGACTAACTCCACCCTATCCTCCCTGTCTCTTGTGTTCGCACCAGTCAGCACTAGATTTGGATATTATCTTCAGGATCTTGCATAACATGATATCAAGGTTTACTCATATTAATGACATACATTTTCTAACAATTTACATAATTGTTAATTGTCTAGTCACCTTTAGTCTCAGTTAATTGTCTAGTCATCTTTAGTCATAACCTAAAAAGATCTTCCTACACCACCATCAGGCCAAAGTTGAACATGGGTTATAAGAACTGCTAGGCCAACGAATCAGTATCTGACCAAGTGAGCATAAATACAGGTACTGTTAGCCACTGTGTATTTAATGGTAATACCACTGGAAGTCACCAAAATCATACATCCTACACATACAGGCTTTAGTAGCTCAACTTTCAGCCAAAGACCAACATTTTAGTATCATCAACATGTCATTGATCACAGATGGTAAAAGAGTTTCCACACAGGTGAGGACAGTCCAATTATCAGAATTTCATCAGTCCGGCCTACTGGCAGCTAGTGAGAATAGTAAATATTCACAACTGCTTCGAATATTGATATCTTTATGCTGTGACACTGTTTACACACATATGGACACATCGGGATGTAAGTATGATCATAATCAGTGGTCGATTTAAAATGTTGTAAAAATTTGTTTGTTTGTTTGTTACATTTATTATGCAGATTAGTAAGGTTAGGGGTGGCGGCCGTGCAGCCCAGGACCCTGACTATAAAGTCCGTGGTTTGCATCCAGACTCCCATGTGTAGGTAGGCAACAAATAATGGTTCAAGTTAAGAAAGATCTTTGTTTCAAGTAACTGTTAACCACTTTCTAGTCAATACAGATGCATAAACCAAGACCACGATCCTCCTAACCATAACGAAGCGCCAAACCTTAAACATAATTATAAAAAAAAAATAATGATGCTGCTGTCACCAAAGATACCTATTGCAAGAAAACAAATGTAATAGCCCATCTTATCAGTGATCATTTTACTTATATTCATGCAAATTAGCTGTGAATAGTCTTCATTTCAGCAGGTGACTTTATTGTCCCCCAATCCTGTAAGTCCCGCCTACAGGCAGACGGGCTGCCATTTCGTAGCGGACTCAGAGGAAACAGAGCCATTTGACGGACAAGCCGCACCCGCTGTGGGACCCACCGTTGCACCTACTTTTCCCCCTTGCCCTGGGTTGACATAGTGTATATCCTGCTGCGAGTATGAGTGTAGCGGTGGCGGAGGGTTGTTTTCTCTCCGCTTTGCACCCCAACTCCTCCTGCACCGCGTATGTGGTTCCCTCGGACGGCCCGTCTCCGGATCCTGTAGCCAAAGCCAGGAGAGTCCGAGAGCAGGTCCGGATGCGGCTAGCTGAGAAGTCCTCCTCCCTGCCCAGACTGAACGATTCTCTGGTCGGATCAAGAGGTGAGCCTAGCCATGTTAAGCAGTTGGATTCAAATGAACTCCATGTGCTTGTGCATGGTTTTGTGAAACTGTTAAATAACCAAATACAGTTTCCGTAAAATATGACAACCTCAGGGCTCTAACTCTCCTCAAATATGAAATCGAAAAATACTTTTGTTATTGATATTTAAATCAACTGAATGTAGGCTAATAAATTACATTTTTTATTTTTTCACTTTAAAATCACGTCATAAACGGCAATTTAAAATTTAAAATAAGACCTACAAACAAGAGCTCTGAATACTTTCTGAAGCTACTGTATAAGCTTACAGGTAACGACATAGACAAATAATCATGATAATTCCTTACTTGAATCGTTTATTTAAAACGCAGAGTTAAAATTTGGTTGCAGCTGCTTCGGGGTAACGAGAAACAAAGCTGTTACTCAACGACCAATGTACAGACTCGTCATTTGATCTGTAAAATATCCATTCAACTGCACATAACTCCCAACAAATCTTTACAATTTGGCATTTTTGCTCGATAAATTACCTAAACAGTTAATCATCTGGGCCCGTATTCACAAACATTTTATCTTACCAGTTGGATGAAGGTGCACTAAAAAATTTAACTAAAACTTAGAAACTTTTAGTGCTGCTAAACCCTATTCACAAAGCTGCTGAGACCAACTTTTAGTAAGGAAAAGCGAGAGCCCCTAAGAGTAACTTTTAAGCTAAGAGTAAGGCTTCCTTGTTACAGCTGATGTCAATTCTCACAGACGAGTTTGCTTGCAATAACCACAGCAACTGGCTGATGACCAATCAGTGCCAGTGAAAACGCGTGCCCAATATCCTGCAGTAATAACAATGACAAGATTTTAGCAATTCCAGGCCGAAATTATGACAGACAAATTAAACAGATTAGGAGTTGTTTTAAAACACTGCATTTTCCATCTATAAAGTTTGTGTAGACCTGTCAGAATTAAATTTCACAGTAAAAACATATATACATAGATAGATAGACAGATAAATAGATGTACTTTATTGATCCCGTGAGGGAAATTCTTGTGTTACAGCAGCAGAGACAGTAAGAGACAGCAACAATAGGTAACAACAAACATTAAGAAAAAAAAGTAAGAACTATAAATAAGTCGACATGTGCTAGTGTTAGTCAGTGAGTCAATATTCAGCTCAAACTGAATTGTCTTACGTTACCTAAAGGTGGATTCATCATGGATATCCCCAAAACGCAGTAGTAGAAAACTGAACAGAAAAACAGCTGCTACTGCTACATAGTTGCTGTTTCAGAGGAAACATATTATAAAAGGAAAAGGAAAATTTTACTCTGGTATTAAATCGAAAACAAGCATGGGAGAAGTTCCTACTCGTGCAGAGGATAGCTGAAGACCGAGAGAAGAGGTGATAATGAAATATATATGCCCCCCGTCATTTGATGGCGTGGCACGGTGGTGCAGTGGTTAGCACTGTCGCCTCACACCAGTTCAAGCCCGGGGCTTTTCTGTGTGGAGTAGGCGGTATATTCTCAGTAATTCACCATGGTTTAAGGTTTCCAAAACATTGCTATGAGGAATGACAGCCACTTAACAATTCTTTGTGATATGGTCCTACTGAGTTTGGAGTCCTCTCCACCATTTGTAACTTTTCCCAGACTTAAATTCTACATTTTGGCTTTGTGAATAACTCCTAGTAAAAAAAAAATTACATACTCAATATTTTTATTATGAGTTCCTCCTAAATCGGCAAGTTAGGAACTACTTTTAGCCTCAAGGTGGTTTGGTGAATACAGGCTCAGACGTCTTGATGATTAATTGTTTGTCAATCAACTAACTGTTAAGCTCAAGTACAGGCTTGTGTGTTAGGTGAACCAATTTATCTTTCGCCTATGACTTCACCACAATGTTTCCATAGTGCATATAATGTAGTTCTGGCATTTAGTCGTATCATATTACAACAGAACCAGACATTATAATGGTCTGTGGCATGATAACAGTATGGTGTTTTTTGTCATAGTATTCTTTTCATGTTTTCATTCTTTTTGGTGTAATCCCTAATGGTGCGGATAGCACCATTAACACCTCGTTGTCATAAAGATATCATAAAACCTGGCTCAACATCTTTTCTAACGGGTCTGCTTGTGAGTTCATTTCATTCACGAAGCAGATTATTAAACATTAAACTCGGATTTAGTTATGTTTCGTGTATCAGTGGGTATAATTTTAAGGTGTATAGGCCTTTTTTTTTTTTTTTTTTTTTTTTTTACCTGAAACTGGTAATTGGAGTGGTAACCACATCCTTATTTGTTACAGTCTTACTTCACCATCTGAACACAGAAAGGCTTTGCATTTTGATTCAGAGTCAAAAGTCGTACTAGCAGAAGGGATCTGACTGAAAAACATTCAAAACCCCTTAAGCAATTCCTCATTCATGTCAGTTGCGCAAAGATACATTTTGGAGAAATTCCTGATGTTATTTATTGAGGGTGTGATGTGACACAAAATCTGTGGTTTGGTAAGGTTTCAGTTACATTTTGGCAGGAAAAATAGGAAACGCTGAAGGTAACTTATGTCTTTTATTGTGGAAAATGAAAATGAAATCACTAAATGATTCTTACTGTAATAGTTAGTCCACTGAAATGTTGCATATGGTCAGTCTCAACGTAAGAGACTCAACACAACAGTCTCAACACAAAGTAACAACAGATGTAACAGATCTGGGAAATCTGTTAGACAGACAGCATATACAGGAAACATGGAATTATGAAATTCCACTTCATCGTCACTTTTTTGTCTTTAGAAAATCTTGCTCTTATGGTCACACAACTCACTGATCAATTAAATTCATAATAATAATACTGTGCTGCGTTGGGCTAACTTTAGCTCTCATTGTGGCAGGACTACAGTAAGAAAGCTGTAGCATCCTTAAACACGCACATGGGTGGGTGCTTTTATTGTCATCCATTTCACCCCATAGCTGTTCAGATGAAAGATATCTTCAGTGGACTAGTGGACTAGTAGTCAGTTTATTCCTGGATGATAACTACTTAAGCTGGCTTTATAAAGCCATTGATTCTAACAGTTTCAGTTTTTGATAGGAGATGACAAAATTCAAAATGTATGAAATACAACCACGGCTCAACATTATAACTGGCCCGCACACACTATTTAAGGACTCCGGGCCAGGTGATTGCACGCTCCACTGACACCCTCAGGCCAGTTAAACAATAAAAACAAACCAGAAGTTAATTTCACATTATTGTCCTGTGATCTTGTTGTTTTGCTAATGATTTTTGTGTGACCATCTTTGTTATTTACTGCTGCAACATCAAAATTTCATAAGCACCTGTGTGCCTGTGCGTAATAGTTGAAAGGCAGCCACCGCCTGCACTATAACTGCATCATGCCGGTCAATGCCAACATACACAGACAAGTAGATGAAGTATAGAAATTACAGCGTTGTTTTGCGAGTGAGGTGTCACAGCAAGATGCTCGCATAGCGTAGAATGGCTTGTTGTCTTTTCTGATGTGTACATTAATCTGGAGATTGTAGCTATGGTAGCACAATCACAATGCAGGGCTGGCTAACAGTTTACCAACCATACTGTCTGCTGATTATGGTAGGCAAGCAGAACGTGCATAATAATTATTCTCATAAGCATTTGTTTATTATAGGGATTCTCCACTCTTAAAGGTTTAGAGAGCAGGGCAAAATCTAGGAGATGCAAGTAAGTAAGTAAGAACTCAATGAAATAATATAAATAGCCAAATAAAATTAATAAAGAGTTCAATAAATTAGTTTTGTATGAGATCATTTCATTTTCTTCATTAAGAGTGTAATTTTTTTTTTACTGTTATTTGCGGAATTAAAAATAACGTTCCAGTGGCCCTACCATTGTGGCCAGTGGTTACAATGGGCCAGTGATCTTGAAAAGATATAGCTTATTGTCATCCCCTGACAACAAAGCACAAATCACATAAAATGTTTACCCAAGAATATATGTTTAAAAAAAGAGGTCAGAATATTTGTTTATCCTTGTGTATTGCACACAATAATAATCTGTGTATATGGTGAATATACACAGATTCATATTTCTGTGCTATGAGAACCTGGAAGTGTGTTATTTCCTGGTCATTTCCTGTTTTTTTCTCTCCCTATAGAAAATTTAATTCATGACATCACAAGTTCCAGTCAGGGTGGTTTTAGGTTATAAGTGATCTGCTTTTCCATTAATTAAAAAATATGACCCAAAAGTTATAAAAGTTACAACAAAGGGCACAGATAAAAGAACACATGACGGTCTTGACATGTGCAGGTTTATGATAGGCCAGGCTGTAAATTTTAGATGATACACATCTGTCTCACTGCAGGCTGAATGGTCTTTTCAAAAGGAAAGTACAGGAGAGGAGGGAGCAGTTCCTCCTTACTCCCGTTACTCCTGCCTCTGTCTGATAAGACAACAGGACTTCAGTCTGACCTACAAGGGAGTCAGGGTTTTGTATGAAAGCTGCATTTAAATTTGTGAGAGATCCTTTTTCATTAGTATAGTGACTAACTGCATATCTGTAAGTCAACACAAATTCCTTTTCATAAGACTGAATCTTCTTCTTTAGATAACAATGACATTTTCATTCCACATACAGTATAAATATGTTTTTTGGTGTTAGAGGACTTAAATGAACTTTTTCTAGACATTTTTGAAGGCATGCAAGTTTTTAATGTATTTTCGGTAGACAGCCAATGATTACTGTTAATTTGTTGAATTAATTAAATTTAACCCCCTGGTGTGGAGCATTCCTCTCCAATCTGCTACACATGTTATCAGAGACTATTTTGAACTGGTCTGTACTTCAGCCAGTAAGGCATGCTGGACCCATTTGAGGACTAAACAGCAGAGACATTTCAAGTAAAGTAAATTCTATTTGTATAGCACTGTATTACAACAAAATTTACTCAAGGCACTTTTCTTATACTCTTAATATATTTACAAAGAGAAACCTGACAACTCCCACTAGGCAACAATGACAAGGAAAAACTTCCTTTTAAGAGACAGAAACCTTCCTCGACTGGTTGGGAGAGGGCGGGGGCTGCCCCCCACCCCATTATCATTAATAATAATGATAATGATAGTAATAATAATAATATTTAAAGCTGCAGCCCTCGCACCCCGCACCCGCTGGGGGACTGGCAGACTGGCAGGTTAATGCAGGTCATATGGCATGGTTCTGAAATTGAATGTGCAAAAATTCACTGACTGTGCCCATCAGTTGCATATTTGTATCATGCATGAAAGCGCCCAGCTGTGTAGATAGACCCTGAGAGCAGCTTGTCTGTCCTCAGACTTGACAGGTACACTCTTGGCTGGTTTAAACTGTAATAAATGTCTCTGACCACGTGTTCAAGCCAAGACTATCAAACATATGAAGTTTGGGGCAGATTGGATAATATATATGTGAGTTACAACAACGTCCTCTTTCTTGGCAAAGCTTCAAAATTTGCCACACCGCCATGGCAAGGGTGTTTAATGAAAACTCACAATCTTCACAATAAAACATAATTATAGTCTTAGTCCTTGTCTGATCACATTTGAGGTGAATCTTATCAACCCACTTAGAGAACATGACAGTATGACACATAATTTCGATTATGGCTGAATGTTGGCATGTTGGTGTGTTCAGGCCGGGCCTCTTGTCAAACATGGGAAATTTGGGGCAGATTGGACAATTTATATTTGAGTTACAACAGCTTCCTCTTTCATGGCAAAACACCAGTATTACTGTATAATGTACTGTACTGTAAATTTCCCCATTGTGGGACTAATAAAGGATTATCTTATCTTATCTTATATTAGCCAGGCCACCACAGGCACGCTGTTCAACAAATCCTAAAAAGCTTGACATCACAAATGTCTTTAGAAGTCACTTACTAAATTTGAAGTGAATCGGATTAAATCTCTGGGAGGAGTACAGCTGTAAATGTCGAAATTTGGTGCCAAAATTGCACACTAAATTTAAAATGGCCGACTTCCTGTTGGGTTTAGAGTATGGCTCCAAGAGGCTTTTTTGTATGTCTGGGGGTGTTACATGTGCCTGGTGAATTTTGCACACCTGTGTAAAATGGTACGCGGGGGCTGCTTCGTGGAAAATTTCTAGGGGGCTCCCTTTAGCCATTTTACCACACTCACGCCCAAGAGCCACATCAGATATCAAGTTCCATGACATACAGGCCAAGTCTAATGAGCATCCAAGCATGACTACCACCTGAAAAGTGCAAAAACAAATTTGGGGGCACTAGAGAGCTGCTATATCACGACCATGGCCAATTGTAACATCAAATTAGAGTGCTTAGGAGTTCAAACATGGGTGCAAAGTTTCATGAATTTTTGTGCATCCTAAAGGCCTCAAAAATGCGATCATAAAATGAAAATCGATGCAGGAAATTCACAATGGCTGACTTCCTGTTCGCCAAAAAACTCAAAAAGTATGTAGGTATATGTATTGCGTTAACCTCACCGAATTTCACAAAAATTCAAGGACCTTTTTTCCACCATGGCCTGTGTTTGGGGGTGCTGTGGAGGCCCCTGGCCACTGGCCACACCCGAGCCCTCTCACTAAAGAATAACACCTGCTCATGTACATTCAGCATACACTGCTTTAAAAATGCACCTTCTGAAAAACACTTTGAAGCTTGGCTTGAAGCTTTTGTTGAGACACTGCCATCCAGTGGCTAGATGTTTTCATTGCACAGGTAACAAAATTGAGATGCATTCACTGTACTTAGTGGCATATGATTGCATTTTATGATAATCATAGTCTTTGAAAGCTCTCGTGGGCCACATAAAATAAAGTGGTGGGCCGGATTTGGCCCATAGGCCTTGAGTTTGACATGTCTGATGTAGAGTATTGTTATCAACTGGTATTGTTAACAATGGCCCATGGCTAGTCCGGGATGCATTTGAATCGGTTCACAGTCAAGGCATAACATTATGTTGTTGTTGTTGTTTTTTTTTTGTTTTTTTTTACAAATAGTTAAATTAGAGATGCTTTTTAAAAACATTCTGCATTGATGCCAGGATGCCCCTGACACTTTGAAATTGTTTGCATGGCAACATTTGAATACCTGATATATAAATAAACTGAGTGACAAATAAGACATGAATAGTAAGCACTGCAAGACAACAGTGCCGTACACCGTGGCTAACACGAGCAGTATGCAAAGATACCTATTCTTGAAAAAGAACATGACCATATCTTTGGCTGGGATGTGTAGTTGTAGTTGTTAGTTGTTCTCTTAGCTCTATATCATGCTTGAATAAAAATTTGGTTAGTCTCTATTTGCTCAGTACTGAGTAGTACTTTAGAGATAAATGACTAAGAAACTTTACTTATTTTTGTTATACTGTTTTTATTTTCCATTTGTGGAAATGAGTTCAGTTAGAAGGTCACACGCAGCTTCCGTCACAGGTTAGGAACTCATACATAGACATTTCAAATGCATTGTTTTGCATTTTGTGATTTTCAGTCAAATAAATTAATTAAATTAAATAAATCAATTTCCAGAGTCTTTCCAGTAGGGGTGTAAATCACAAGTTGCACAAAGTCTGCTACGATACGAAATGCTCAAACCCACCCCCCTTTAAGGCCACAGGATTTCATCAAACTTTTGTCATACTTTTTTGGGTACTCACGTAATCGCAGTTTAAGTTTTATAGGGTTTTTTTTTTTTTTTTACCATTTCAGATTTGATAATGAGTGTGTATTGCATGGAATTTTCAGAGCCAGAGCGCCTGCTCACCCCCACTCTAGCCGGGACTTCTGAGGATTGTTAAAAAAAATCTTGTTCAAACCTCTTTTAATTCTTTTTTAATTTCCAACCAACACAGACACTTTATATATGAAAACGTACCCAGTGTGACTCCCGTTGCGACAGGACTCATGTTTTTTGAATAAATCACAGAGAGCGCTGACCACTTTGCCACTGACTGCCATGTAAACTGAGCTCTGACGCTCTGGTGAAGTACACAGACGGTGGGTGTTTTAAAACTCAGATGGTGCCTAAACCGTAAACAGTATGTACACATATAATACATCTTTACACTTTCTTCACTGAAGCACTGCAGAGCTCATAGTGTTGAAAGGACAACAGAAAAGCTATTTTCTAGTCCATGTATTGTACTTAAGCTCATGACATCAGCAGCGTGGCCAAAGCTTAGCTGACAGAGCAGCCATATGGTGACCAGAGGGTTGGCGGTTTGATCCCAGGCTCAGTCGGGCCGTGAATTTATCACTTTTCTGCTAATAATTCTATTGAACTTTTGTGCAATTTTGCTATATTGCTATTCTGCTGTTGGTATTCAATTTTAAGCATTGCTTCAGGGATTATTTTTGGCTTTTGACTTTCTTCTGCATTTCAACTGTGCTTACAGACATTTTAAAGGGCAACTTAGGGTGATGTAGAAACTAGATTTTCAACAAAATATACCTATATATACACTACAGTAATTTCTGGAGCTGTTTTTGTGAGAAAATTTCACTTCTGCATCTGAAAATGATGAACCAGAAATGATGTGACATAGGGGAGTCCGGCCAAGTTGGAGCATATTTATCATTGATAAATATAGATTTCAGTTCAAGTTTTGATACTGAAGAAGCTGAAAATGTATATTATATACGTACAATGGACAACAGTCATATAATTATGAGCCTGCTCAGCATCCAAGAGACCAGGAATAGATCAGGGTCAGGCAAAATAACGGCCACAGGAGAGAGATTAAGTTGGTGTGAGGAGAACGAGTGGAGGACTGGGCAGGTGTCTTGGTGAGTAAACGCTCCGTTCACATCGCAACATTTTACACAACATAAAGTTTACTATCACATATCAGCGTACAACAAAACTAGTATTGGTCATCCAGTACTGTCCATTTAATTTGCAGGAATCTGCTTGTATCAGTTGTATTTCACACTGAATAATAGAATGACACAGTTGGAACATTAGTCACTACTTCACAAGACACCATCCTGAGCAGTGTTGCTCCCCAAACTCTCTCGTCTCACGTGACAGGTCAGAATTGCTTCAAAGCTTTCCACACCTCACACAGCCTCTCAGTCCCTTCAATCAATATCCCGACCCTGTCCAGCTTCATCACATTCGCTATTCCATCTTCAAGATTAAATCTCTTAAATCAACCTTCGACCCTCATCCCTTCATCCCTCACCCTTCACCCCTTCATCCCTCAACCCTCATCCCTTCATCCCTTCATCCCTCAACCCTGATCCCTTCATCCCATTCCCTCAACCTCAACCCCGTCATCCCTCCACCCTCATCCCTCATTCCTCTTCCTGCATCCCTCGTTCCTCCATCCTCTTCATCCCTCAACCCTTACCCTCATCTCTCCATCCCTTCAGCCCTCAACTCTCCCTTCGAAACCTCAGTCCATCCCTCCTACATTATCATGGCTCACCTCCTTCCTTATCATGTAAAAAATCATGTTAACCCATATCTTTATTGGCATGGTCTGTGTTAGTGAAATGCATTGTGACGCTGAAAGCTGTGTCCTGAAGTAATCCTTTACACTTCTGTGAATGATTGCACTGTGTGCCACACAAAATAACACTGGTAAAAGAAGACTTAAAGTGAATACTCTTATTCCTCATGTATAATTGCTTTCTCTGATTCTCTATTTTTAAGACTCATCATCTGTAAAATCTGTAATTGCCAGCTGTTTGACAGATTTACCCCGCATTTCATTTCTGCAGTGCTGAGAATTTGTTTTCACTGGTCATTCATTTATTTCCTGGTGATCTGTCCAGGGTATATCCTGCCTCTTGCCCAATGTAAGCTGGGATTAGCTCCAGATCCCCTCTGCGAGCTTAACACAATTTAAACCTTGAGGTTCACTGACCCATGGCAATCGAGAAGACAACACACCTCTTGATTAATTATTTTCTTCTTACAGTTTAGATAACCTCACTTATCTATCAGTTCAGGGCAGGATAAGATGAGGTGACATCCTGAATATTAAATTATTAGATACACTGGCATAATGACTAAAAACACTAATATTGTTTTTCTTTTTTCGTCCAGATTACAGCCTTCCTGAAGCAAAGGGCTTCACCCTTACCCATGGTTTCAGTTCCAGATCAATGATACACACACCCAGCCGCATCATGGCTGTAAGTAATGCCTGCCAGTAATGCATTACACCCTAACACATGCAAGAGAACATTTTGGTGGTCAATGGTCTTGCACAGAGGTGCAAAAATACTGTAATTTTGGACAAGTTTACTGTAGCTTAGGTCTAAGAACAACAAAGGTTGTCAATTTACAGTCACTTGTATGTATCATCAGTTCTTTGATATCACTACAGAAATTGGTGGTTTGTTTTGGCATTTTATACTATGCATACTGAGGTATACAACATGGCTCTATAACAATTCACTGTCGTCTTCCTTGTGGAGTTTTATCTTGCAGTCCAAATATACATAGGTGATCTGGTTTGGAGATGGTTAACACCCAGGATAGCAGTGGTTGTTGTAAATACCATCCAACAATTTACAGGCAGACTTCCTGTTTTTAATTTTGACCGACTGCACTGAATTGTGGCTGCAAAGTTTCCCTGTGCAATGAAGGATGTTTAGCAACATTGCAGGTGTACTCGCTTTCAGTTTTTATGCTGAAATACAATGATTTAGATAATCTTGATAGAGTGTTGGCTTGTTTAAGTGAGACTGTTTATTTTTCTTGTCAAGTGCTACACAGATTTCAGTGTGTTCCAAGATCTCAAAACTCAGCCAAAACTATAAAAATACTACAACCAAAGTTGTAATAAATTAGAACTGTTAACTATAGTTGAAGTACAGTTCACTGAAAGTACAGTGGTCTAAAGCATTATTTTTTTGTCTTTAAAAGACTAGGGCAGTGGTTCATTCCTTGGCTGGAAACCGGTGTGCCGGACACACACGGACACACGGACACACACACACACACACACACACACACACACACACACACACACACACACACACACACTTGAGAGTAATGTGCAATTGTGCTTGAATACTGTTTCCTCTCTGGTCTAATTGTCTCTCTGTCATTGAGAAAGAAAATTAAAGCCCCACACTGCCGACCAAATTCAGAACAATGTAAAAGACAGAAGAAAAATGTAAACAGGACATTTACCTGTTGCTTTTAGTTGGCCAGTCTAACAATACAAAGAATGCAGTGAGCTTCCTGCAGCTTACTGACTTACCAGGAGAGAAGGAAGAGCTGCTGCATGTGGAAACTCTTACATGATCCTTTGCTGTCCAGGACAGTTTCACTTGCCTCAAACACAGTTTCTTGTAAAACTGTGAAAAGAAGACACTAACAATATTTTTCTCCTTGTATGTTCCATATACCACATTTTTGCTATTCCTAGGAAGTTGAAAATTTTCCTCTTCATATCAGAAATGCAGGAAAAGAGTAGTTATCTGTGCCTGTTACAGTGTATCTGTTAACCTTTTATGTCTCTCCACCCTTTAGGTTCCTACAGTGCCCCTTCACTACTCTCGCTCTGCTGTGGAAGGAAGTTCCAAGGTGAGCCATAAAGGAACCAGCATGGTAGAGAGCAACTTCCAGACCTTCCAGTCACATAGCAGAAGCAGGCGCTCTAAGTCATTGTGCCAGGCTGACCAGGAGGGGTTTCCTGTCACTGTTTTGGTTCCTTCAGAGAATACCTCCTACCCAAACACTGTGCCTCCTTCAGGCACCCTTAGGCGCAGCCTCAGTGGAATTCTGGCCCAGGAAAGAGGCTACTGGCAGGAGGAGGAGCTGCCATATCAGTACACCTACAAAGGCCCCTCCCACCGCACTATCAGCCGTATCACAAGCCGACAGCAGCACTACCAACAGCAGAGCTCTGCCTTGGACAAGGAGGGCTGGCTGGGGACTGGTAGGGGGGTCCCCATGGCAGGGGACGGCTGGGGAACACAGTGGCAGCAGCATGTGTCTAAAGCCAACCATGCCATGGGGACAGGGCAGTACCAAGCTTCCCTTAATCGGGCTTCCTCACTACGCAGTCTGAAGAGTGTTGGGAAAGGAATGGATGTCTTGGATGGAGCATCAATACACAGCAATGACCCACTGGGAGAGTGAGACATATTATTCATTAATTTATCTAAAACATTTATTCTACCAGTGGCTTGGATCAGATTTATGTGTAGCTTTGTCAGAAGTCAAAGCTAAATGTGAAAGTGGTGTAGTATATATTGCCTCATAAGGCTGAAGAAGTAAATAGTAAAGGAGTGTAGCATCATTATTATTGTGTGTCAGATGGAAATTTTTTAACTTTTTGTTTGCTTTTTTAGGTTATATTGTGCAAAATGATTGATGAATGGAAAGAATAATCAAGAGATTAATCAATAATGAAAATAATAATTAGCTGCAGCTGTAATGTGATGCTTGTAATAGCCACTGTTAAATGTTATATGTGTGTGTATGTGTGCAGGATGCAGGGTCTGGACATGGCTACAGCTGTCAGATATCTGTCTAAATCAGACACTGCCTTGCAAGTTCTGGGAGCTGCCTACATACAACACCAGTGTTACCATAGCAAAGATGCCAAAAACCAGGTAACACACTTCCTTGTGGTTGTGTTTGGTTATATTTCCAATATTTGCTGTATGTATTTATTTATGTATTTGATTGTATACATATATGTTCATTTTGTTATTGATAAAATAAAACAAAGAGTGACACAGAGGGTAATTGAAACATACAGCACAGACAAACATACAGAAAGTAAAGCAGTTACAGTGATGCATGTAATGAGCCTGAGGTCAGATCTGTTTACTGTGGAGATTCACATCTTACCAGACATACAGAGGCACTGCATTTATATATTGAAAAGAACTAAATGAAAACAAATATCTGCTTAGTTATCAAAAAATCTAAATTACCACATTTAGAAGGACATTAACAGCAACAAAAGAAAACATTAGATAGTAGGTCCATTTATCCAAGCAATAGATAAATCTTTATTTTGACAAACTATCCTGTAATTATGGTTTGAATAAAACACTACAAGATTCCCACATTAAACAGAAATTTAACAGTATTCTTTGAATTATAAGTCATTCAAACTCAGCCTATATGCCTATTTTTAGATTCAGTGTCATCTACACTTTGAGAAAACTGAGTAGACATTACAGTAATATTTTGTACAGTATATTTTGTCAAAGATTAATGCCCATAAACTAAAGTCATATGAAATCATTAACTTCAATCCTGTCAAACAACTTCTATTATCCAAACAGAGCCATTAGGAACATGTTTGGAATTGAACACTGCACCCTCTGTTAACTAGAGCAATTCAACCAGCAGAAAAAGCAAACTCAGCTTTTTAGGGAGAGTTGTAACTTAAGCTATGGGCTGTGTCTGTGACAATATACTAAAGCATGACAATATAGTATTAACTACATGTACCACAGGAACGTTTGTACCAAAAAGCTGCATTTCACAGTTCATGAACTATTAGCAAAAACAAAAACACGACTTAAACAACTCATCAAACAGTGGTGCTATCAGTATTACGCTTCAGTATGTATAGCATTTCCCCCTCTTGCTTTGAGTAGTAATAATGATAAGCAAGAAGTGTGAAGAGAGTAGAAAATAGGCAGGATAGTAGTAGCTGTGTTTTGCACATTTGGTGCGAGCACAACAAATAAAAAGCAAGCTTACAACAGTTGTATGGTACAGGAAGCTCCAGCAGGAAACAGGCGGGGTGGGTCAGCAATGTCCACCTTCCTCTTTTGTTTCTCACTATTAGTTTGTTTTCCCCTTCCTGTTCTGCTCATATTCCATCACATTTTTAGGTTGGCATTGCTTTAATACCCAAGCCAAGAGGAGGGACCTGGCCCATTACAGGTCTTGTGCCTCTTCCCAGCTTTAGACACTCTTAGATGTATTGGAACCAGAGCATAGGAGGTAAGGGCTCTATAGACCAAACAGAGGCCCACCAAAACTGTGCCCTAGGGTACCAGTGGCCAGCAAAAACAAATAAAAGAGATAATAATAATAATCATACTCATAATCATAATCATAATAAATATAGTAATGATAAGTACAGCAATAATGATGACCGTGACTGTCGTAATCAGCAATGATAATAACCATGACAACAACAAAACAAACAATAATACCAACAAAAACAATTAATAGTGATGAATAAAGACACTCAAATGAGATGTATGCATGCATATGTGTGTGTGTGTGAGTTGCAGATGTACAGAGGCCTCTGAGGCCTGTACTACAAAGCAAGGTTACTGGCTTATCAGGGTAACTTCAGGAGTAACTTAGTGACATCAGGTGTAACTTCCTGATTAACCTGTACTACGGAAGGTGGATAGGTTTTACCCGGGGTCTGCTGCCATGGTAATTTACGCTGCATCTCTAAACTGCTCCGAGCAGTTTATGTTCGTGGTTAACTCGGTGTTACTGGTGTTACTTCTACCTAAGCTCCACCCCACAGGTGGAAGAACCAATCGATATTGGCACAACGACTGAGAGAGGCTGACTCCGTAGGACGGGGGTTGTCTAAAGACCGTCAGTCCCCCCCACCCCCAGTCAGTAATAGTCTACATGTACACTTGTGCACAGTTTTTCAAGGTACTTGGTAGGCAGATTATTCAAAGTGTCTTGGAGAACTTGCCAAAGTTCTTCTGTGTCTCTGTCTTTCTTTTGTGTAATACCAGACTGACTTGATGATGTTAAAATCAGGGCTCTGATCTCAAATCAGCCAGAGGCCATGCCATCTAATGCAGAACTCCTTGTTCCCCTGATCACTGGAGATAGTTCTTTATAACTGGCTGTATGTTTGGGGTTTGTTGTCATGCTGCAGAATGAATTCAGAACCGATCAGACACCTCTTGAATAGTCTCGCATGATCATTAAGAATCTCAACATCTAAAGTGCCAAAAATTTGCACAGCACTGCACTTCACCTGCCAAAAAAGGCTTACAGTGATTCCAAATGGACAGAATATATTCTACCCCTCTCTTCAAGTTGTGTACATTAATTTACTGATTTACCTTTTAGGTGGAGTTTAAAGTGAACTCATATGAACAGATTTAGTACATATAAGTGAGGTAAGACAATTTTAATCAGGAGAGACTTAGAACAAAAAGCATGCACAAATCTGGAGTAGAATGGAATTTTATTGTGCACAGGAGAAGTAGAGTTTTGGAAGTAGAGGAAGGAAGGAAGTAGATCACCATTAAAATTTAAGTGGTGCTTCTGATATATAGGAAACTACCCCCCGGAGCCTAAACCTGGTGGCGGTGGTGGTGAGTGAGGCTTAGTCAGATCAATTATTTTTATGGCATGATCAAGGTTGAAGGCACTTTCATATAGAGCAGGTCTAGACTGTACTCTTATGTTATTACATTTATGAGGAGAGACCCAACAATGCCCACTATGAGCAAGCACTAGGCGACAGTGGCAAGGAAAAACTTCCTTTTAAGAGGCAGAAACCTCGAGCAGAACCAGACTCAGAGTGGACGGCCATCTGCCTCGACCGGTTGGGTTGAGAACGAGAGAGAAAGAGAGAGAGGGAGGAGAGAATGGGGCCTGAGGTTTGGATAGCTTCCTGTGAGGGAACTTCTGATCAGGGGTAGATAGAACATGGCCGGGCATCCGCAGTTGAAGTGGTGAATAGGAGGAGGTGGGTCATACAACGTCGCAGTCCCGAAATGACAGCTGAATGACAGCAGAGAGAGAGAACATTTTAAACTGTGATAGCTTACAGGTGATTGGCTCTAGTTGGGTGTGTCAGGTTGTGACTGGATGAAAACAGAATTGGTAGGTGGGGCTTAGAGATAGCAGGAAACAACTTGTGATTCAGCTGGTATGTGCAGATAGACAGTCTCCCTGATTGAACTTTCGCTAAGCTTCATTTTAATCAGGAGAGACTTAGAACAAAAGCATGCACAAATCTGGAGTAGAATGGAATTTTATTGTGCACACTGGCAGGAAGTAGATCACCATGGGAAGCATTTAAATTTAAGTGGTGCTTCTGATATATAGGAAACTACCCCCCAAAAATAAAGGTAAACCATACTGGACACGTGGTGCTAAATGGGGGAAAAAGCAAAAATTTAGATCCGCACATATAAAGCAGTTACCATGGTATGGTAAAGAAGAAGGAGTGGTAGCAATGCTGGAAAGAGAGGCCAGCTATTAGGGATTAAGGCTCTAGTGAAAATAAAGTGGTCAAAGGTCATGAGAGTGGGGAATGCTACATGATCCGTGCAAGTGATGCTCAAGGTGATTGTGAAAGGTGGTGATTGAATGAATATAGGAGTGAGTAGGGAAAGCTTAGCAATAATGGGAAATGTTCATAAAACTCAGATGACGTGAGCAGGGGGATAGACTTCCTGACTGAAGTATCATTTCAATCGGGACAGTGTAATAGGAGAACGAAAGAGTCTGAGAAAGAAGATAACTGAAAAGGAATAAATTGATTGTGCACAGAATAATAGACTTGAGCACAGGAAGAAGATTTCAGCAGAGAGCAGTAAGGTGTGGTCTGTGCCTTTGCTGCGCAGAGGAACCATCCCCCCAAAAGCAAGGTGTACTGTACCTGATGAGCAGCCTAAATCAAACAAAAGGAAGCAAAAGGGGGAGTACCATAAAGCAGGGGAATGCAACAGTGATGCAGAGGAAAATGCAATTTCGAGGAGAAGGCAATAATGCGAGAATGCAACAGGGATGCGGGAAATGTGCAGCAGTGATGCTGGAGAATTGCAGGGACGAGGCCCTAATGCGGGGAATGCAGGAGTGATGCGGGAGAATTGCAGGGATAGCCATTATATTTCCAGCCTGCTTCAACCTGTAAGCACACCAGAGGCCTGTCCCCACTCTCCGGCCTCTGCCATCCCATTCCTATGCCTCTGCTAGATAAGTCTCACATCACATTAGCAAATGTTTCACCCCATATATGTACAAAACCTTGCAAGCAATATTAAAGTTTTCAGTGGCAGCGTTCCACGTTTCTCAGTCAATCTCACGTTTGCAGGACTTCACAAGTAGTTAGTCTTTGTTTAATCCATGGTAGTTTGATCCCTCTGCCTCAGTTGCCCTTTTCTATCACCAGCACCTCAGCCTGAGGAAAAATGTCGACAGCAAGGGCGAAAGGTTGGTTCAGCATGCCTATGCTACAATACCTAATAAATAATAAATAAATAAATAATAATAATAATAAAATAAAATAAATAAATAAATACAATTGTCCTTCTGATTCTTCTCCCCAAGCTTATTATTAACATGCTAGATTTCATCAATTAGTTTCAGCCACAAAGAGCATGTAAAAACAAAACAAAACAAAACAAAACAAAACAAAACAAAACAAAACAAAACAAAAAATATATATATATATATATATATATATTTAACCCCTGTAAAGCTCTAAACTATTAAATAATTGACAGAAAATTCCACCTTGAACTTGAGCCTTTATTGGTCCCTCTGAACAAACAAACAAAAAAATTTTAAAATATTAATATGAGTTTCAATTTGTCACTGGAAGGCCCTCTAATGAGTAATATATATATAATAGATACATCTATTCCAGAGAGGATCTTTTTCCCCATTCAATTCACTCTCACAGCGTATTTTAGAATAAGTGCTGCAAACTCAGCCACAATCCAAAGAATATTTCAGCCTCTCTCCAGCTACTGGGCTGCTGGTCCTTTTCAGCTATGGTTCTTACATATGGCCAGATTTTGCCTCAGTTCTAGCTGCTCAGTGTTCTCCAAACTTCATGTAAGTCATGCATATACTGGTGGTGGTGTTACAAACTTATATGATTTCTGCTCATGTTTTCATTTTCTCTGCATCATTACTGGTAATTCCCCTGCTTTAACGGCTAGTGATTCCCTCTGCTCCAGGTAATAGATGCCCTATCACACTCCAAGTTCTGCATCTATGCTGCTTAGAGGGGGTCGATTTTTTTTTTCCTACACTGATTTGCTCTATGCAGCGTATTCCTTTTAGCATTCTATGGCCACTTAGAATCCGTAAATTCACTATTTCAAGTTCTTTCAGTCTCGGGTGCTTTTCTACATTGTTCACATAGATGCCCCTTTTGTCCTTTCAAGGCTGACCTCTTTTATGCACCTTCTCCCCTGTTTTAACCTCAGGCAATCACCCCATGTCAAGCATAGTTTAATCATCACTTTTAAAGGTTCTTCACAAGTGTAATCTATCTCCTCAGCATATTCAGTTTATTCATTTAGAATGAGTATTGTCACCTCAGTTTCAATGCAAGGGATCTCGTCTGCCTCTCTTCAACAATGAACCTCTGCTCCTCCTGCGCCTACTCCTCTCATATACGTCCAGACGCTAGCTTTGTAGGCCGATTACATGTAAGTCTTGCATATACTGGTGGTGGTGGTGTCACAAACATTCTCCCTGGTCCATTGCATGCTCTTCCTCTCATTGTTGCATTTCCCCCATCATGGCCTTCTCCCAGCATTATCACATCTTCCTGCATCCCGGTTGCATTTCCTGCCTTATGGCCTTCTCCCTGCATTTCTCCCACATTACTCCTGCACCCCTGCATAATCACCATCCCTGCATTTCTCCCGCATCATTCCTGCATTCCCCGCATTATGGTCTTCTCCCTGCATTTCTCCTGCATCACTCCTGTATTCCCCACATTAAGGCGTCTCCCACATCACTCCTGCTTTCCCTGCATTAAGGCCTCCTCCCCAGTTCTCCACCATCAGTGCGGCTGAGATGTATGGGTGTGAGGTACAAAAGTTAAAGCTAAGGCAGTTTAAGCCTGAAGACTTGAGTCGAAGCTTGAACTGATCTCACCACATAGTGTAGGAGGAAGTCAGGTGCCAGCGTGGCTGGAGCGGCATGACAGCATGGTCGCGGGGTGGCCATAGTGATAGGAGCGGCTGGAGCAGCTGGTGTGGTAGGAGCAGCGGTCTGTGTGGATGAAGAAGAACGCCAACTAAAATGATTGTTTTTCTGAGACGAGAAGCAGCAGATTCCCTGGTTTATAAATGTTCCGCTTGTCTCAGGTCTCTTCAAGTAAGTGGGGGCATCTTGGGAAATGCTGACGGCAGCACGCTTCCGGCTCACGAAACTGAGAGACAGACAGTGTCCCTGACTGAACTTTCGCTAAACTTCATTTGTGGCAGCACCAGACTGATATTACGTATGTTTGGTTTGAGGGATGACATGCATGTGCACTGCACATGATACTTTGTGTGTTGATGAAAAAAAGATAAAGAGGCTGACAAATGTATGTGAGTGCATGTGGTAGGATCATTTCAAGTAGCATCACTGCACATGTACTAAAAGTATGTGTGGATGCATATGTTTATTTACAGTGCAGTATATGATGTGTGTTGTTCTCTGTCCTCTCTCTTTCAGGTCCGTGTGCTGCATGGCATTCCAGCTTTGGTTCAACTTTTCACTAGCGACAATCAAGAAGTGCAGCATTATGCCACTGGGGCCACACGGAACCTTATCTATGAGAATGTTGACAACAAGGTGGCACTCATAGAAGCTGGTGGAGTGATGCGCCTTGTCAGCATCCTGGGCGAACATGATGAGGAGCTTCAAAAGACCATCACAGGTAGTAATGGTCTTGGTTTAAGACTGGTTTGAATCCTTGATATTTATTAATCTGTAATTCAGTTATATAACCTAGGTATTATTACTGACTAATCATTATCTGCTAGTTTGAATTAGTTATGCAGATAACAGAATAAAATCCTGTTGTGGCTGCAGGTGTCCTATGGAATCTGTCCTCCAGAGACAACCTAAAGGAGAAACTGTCCAAAGAAGCTTTAGCGGAGCTGACAGAAAAAGTATTGATTCCTCTGTGCAGCAGCATTCCATTATGCCCATCTGAGAGAGACATCTTCTACAACACCACTGGATGCCTCAGGTGACACCATAGAAGACCCTACTCAATCTGTAAATTGTGCCTAACATTGGTTTTGATATAACACATGTTAATGTGTGAATGTCATGGCACAGCTGAAGCTATTAGAATAGTTTGTTAATTAGTACTATACAGAAAGTACAGCTGAGGCTAGTATAAAAGTGGAACCATGGTGTTAAAAAAGATTACATTTTGACCTGATGATGGTGCTAGATCAAAAATTAGAGAATCACCTACATTATTTAAAATCTTTGTGAAGTATGAGATGTACTACTAAATGCAGAGTGCTGAACTAGTCATGTTTTTCGTTGGTCTTTGGTAGCAGGTGATGTGTCCGATATACACAAGGAAACAGGACAGACATGGGTGTTCCCTCAGTAGATTTGCATTTTAAGATTTACTTCCAAAAACGCACAAACCACAAACGCTCTTGATAATTTGTATTTAAGGTATTTCTTTAAATAAATACAATACAGTAGCCATGAACATTTATTGCTATAGCTATGGAGATGCCAGCTGTAGGCCCAAACCAGAGTTAAAAATTGAGGTGTCTTTTAGTAACGAAACTCTAGCATGATCTATTTAACCAGTTCTTTATACATTTGGGTTACACCTTGTAATGCATGTTAGAGTCCCTGATGAGTTTTTCAACAGAAGTAGAATTGCATTTAAGGGCAGAAATCTTTAAAAAAAACAAACAAACAAAAAAACAAAAACTCCTACTTATACATTTAAATGGCCCTATTGAAGGTACTTAAAGGAGCTTAATAAAGTTTGTGGTAAAATCACTCAAAAATCAAAGATTCATTTTTATAAGACTGCTTTAATGCATTGCATTCTGTTGGTGTAGCCTGTATTTAAATGTCTCCATCTGTGTGTTTGTGCGTGTATGTGTGGATAGGAACTTGAGCTCAGTAAATGAGAGGACAAGACAGAAAATGAGAGATATGCAAGGTCTGGTGGATTCTCTGGTGTCCTACATTCAACAAGAAGAGAGGGCTGATGACAAGGTAACTCTGACCATAATAGCCTGTGACATTATTTTGCACTGTAAATAACTCTGATTTGAAAATCACTCCAGAAAAATATATTTTGTACATATATATATATATATATATATATATATAAAACATGTAGATGTGTCCAGGCTATATATAACACTTCCTGATATTTATTCGGAACCAAATGCACAATTAGTACCACTTGTAATAAGTAATAACTTCAGAGGTTCCTACTTCCCCAGTTAATTTGTGTATTTTTTGATTATCAAATTATTTTTGATAACTTTTGATCATGAGCCAAGTTTCATGCGGATCAGATGCAGGCCAGCCTAGAGGAGTTTGAAAAGTAGGTTTTGCATATTTAGTTGTGCAAACAAAATTATAGGTAGAAAGCCAAGCCAGGTAGAGTTACCGGGCAAAATGCCCTAACCTTAATTGCGCCAGCCGCCGGTGATAAAATCAGATAAACACAGTTCTGCAACTGCATGACCGCCATCCCTGAAGGAATGAGTCGAAGTCCCATACAGCCCCCATCAGGTGGCTTAAGACTATACCTGAATATTGGCATGTAGATTTGTTCAGGCCATGACACAAAATGTCAAGTTTGGGGCAGATTGGACAGTGCATGCAGGAGTTACAACAGCTTTCCTGTTTGAAGCATCGAATTGCCACAGACAGCAAGGGCATCCCATGAAGACCACAGTCACCATTATGATCTTAATGTCGGTCAGATCAACTACGTAGATAAATACATCATTTTCAAGCTGCCAATAGGGTAGTACCATGATTATATCTGCATATTGGAATGTAGATGTGTTCAGGACAGGTCTGTGGTCAAACCTGTAGAAATTTGAAGATAAAGTATGTATGAGTTAGTTAAACGCAACTTCCCGAGGCATGGAAGCTTGAGGTGCCACTACCTGCCACACCCTTCGACATCAACAAAATCTTTTTAATAACTTTTAATCATAGAGGCCTTGAGAGTATCCCAACCAAGTTTGTGTCGATATGATGTCCCAAATGCATAAAAATAATCAAAATTTGTGCAATAAAATAAAATGGCCTACCTTCCTGTAGGTTTGAGGCCGATGTCAAGTGAGATTCTTTTGCGTATCTCGGCATGTTACACCATGCCTCCGAATTTCGCTTTATCTTGGACAAACTAAGTCCAATGGCAAGGGGTTTTGAATATGTCCAGGGGGCATGGAGCCATTTGACATGCCCATAAGACCCATGTAGATGTTTTCGCGGGACTCTTATCAAACACA
The DNA here is from genome assembly GCA_033238685.1 of Lates japonicus. Lineage (NCBI taxonomy): Eukaryota > Metazoa > Chordata > Actinopteri > Centropomidae > Lates > Lates japonicus. Next base: position 8,696,789 of record BRZM01000033.1, on the reverse strand, counting down.
TCAAGTTTGGGGCAGATCAGACAAAGTATGCATGAGTTACATCCACTTCCTGGTCATTTGATGCAACATCAACTTCACCATTAGTGCCAGACACGCCCTTCATTGTAAACAAAATTTTAATAACTTTAATCACAAAGGCCTTAAGAGTATCCATCTGTCTGAGGTCATATGATAAAATTCCGTAGGAGGAGTTCATCAAACACAATGTCCCCAAATGGCTAAAAAATACCAAAATTTAAAAAACTAATAAAACTAATACTTAGTAATTATAATAGGGCCTTTGCATGTTTCGTGTTTCGGGCCCTAATAATCATAAACCAGGTGAATTTAAGATAAGATAAGATAGACTTATTTATCCCACTCTAGGAAATTTACATAATACAGCAGCAAGAGACAAAAAGTGACAAAACAGAAAAGTCAAGAAAAAAAATAAAATATAAAAAAAGGCACAGAAGGGTAAAAAATTTGCTGCTAGCAATCAGCATTAAAAGTCTCTGTAATAAAACAGAAATGCAGTTTGTACATAGGAAATGGGTGATAATCAGTGAGGTAGACAGTTGAAGTATGCAAATAAAGTGACCAGAAAGTGGAGTCCAGAGTGCAGGTTTATTGTTGCTCGTCTGGTGTTGCAAGGTCTGGATGGTTGTTGAATAAATGGATCTGGCGTGTAGCTTCCTCTTTGCACCGTGGATGCAGTGGTCTGTTACTGAAGAGCTACTGTGTCTCCCCAAAGTCTCATGCAGGGGTGGGAGGTTGTCCATGATAGACGCCAGCTTGGCCAACATCCTTCTCTCACCCACCTCCTCAATGGGAGTCCAGAGAGCAGTCCAGGACAGAGCCCACACATCTGACCAGCTATTTCAGTCTCTTCCTGTCTCTCTCTCTGAGGATCCACTGCTCCAGCAGACTACTGCATAAAAGATGGCAGGAGGCCACCACAGAGTCATAAAGGTCCTTAGCAGTGACTGGTACACTCCCAAGGACCTCAGTCTTCAGCAGGTGGAGACTTACTCATTCCTTCTGTAGGGCGTTATGTTGTGGCATCAGTCCGTGTTTATTGTTGATGTAAACACCAAGTATTTGTACTCCTCCATGATCTCACCAAACCCTGATGTTCACCCGGTGCAGTGAGAAGTGATTTCGCCGAAGTCGATCACCACCCCTCTTCATCTTGCTGGGGTTTATGTGCAGATTGTTCTTACCATCATTTATTGAAAAGTTGGTGATGTCCTCCTGTACTCAGATCGCTCCTGAGAGACACACCCCAACAATGACTGTGTCTTCAGAAGGGTTCTACTAAATTACAAACCACACTGAGTGGAAGTGGTCCAAGAGCAAACCTTTAACTTCAATATTGTACTTTGGTTTATTGTTGTTGAGCTTTCAACTCTACAAAACAAAGATTTTCAATTGTATTTTGTCTATTATGAAATCAGTTTTGTCCACTGTTGTATCAATGGATCAGCTAAAATGAAGTCAGGCATCAATCATCATGAAAGGAAGCATGAGTTTCAATTTCAGTTGGGCAGTAGTTGACATGTTTCAGCATCATCCACTGTATCTTTCTTAATGTTAGGGTTTGAGAACTCATTGTGCGTGATGAGAATCTTCCTACCAGCTGTACATGGAGCCTCCTCAGTCCGACTCCATCTGAGGGCCCAACAAGAGATTATGCGTCCAGGGACAAAGCGCATCATCGGCTGCTTACTCATGTATAGCAAAAAAAACCCAGAGGTAAAATTCATCATACTAGAAAATTGCACACCTGTCACCAGATATTAAATTAATTACCCAATACTGTATGTCCAAAATAATACTCACTAATTACTAATTAATAATTCCAGGATAGTCAAACATCCTCCAAAGTTGCACACTAATATTTTATATTAATACAGGAACAAATACTATGTGTAGTGTGTAGTAGTATTCTAAAGAAGGATAACCCACCTTTGCTGTTGCAGCCCCTAGAAAGCATCTCTCTTCCAATCTGCCCTCCATTGATTCCAAGTCCAGGCTTAAAGTGCACATTATACTTGAGTGTTTAGCAGTGTTCAGCAGGCTTTTTTCTATAGTTTGTCATGTTGGGTTGCTTTGTGTTTAGTCTTTATTCTGACCTCATTATCTGGGTGTTGTATTGATTATTCTGTATCACCTGGTCAACTTGCTTTGTTTTTTAAATGAACTAAATGTGACTTGACATAACTAAAACACAGGACACTGGTTAAACAGTGTGTTATCTGCTAACAATCGTGCTTTCTGAAAATTTGTGCTGTGTGATGCATATGTCTCAAGTCTCAGTCTTGTTTGTCTATGTATGTAAGCTACAGCAGGGTTTGTCAGGCTTTTGTTTTGTCAAAATTTGCCATGGAAATAATGGTCTGCAGACAAGCAATGTGAATGTAATTTTGATGCAAAAATGATACAATGACAAATCAGAATTTTTCTCTCTCACCTTCTTCACAACAGCATAACCACATCTGTCCATAATAAATTGAAGTAACCCGACAGCCTCAAGGGGCTGAGTGGCTATGGCACCCACAGGTGGTGGTTCTGTACAAGCTTGTTCTACAAAACAAGGACATCAGCCTCCAATGTGAGGTTGGCATGTATAGGTGCCCCGGCAAAATATCACTGCAGAGAGGGCAGGGTAGGTTGTAAAATGTCATAGAAATATTAACTATGCATATAGTTACAGATCAGATTACTAAAGCTTTAATTGTGTAATATTGTGTAGGTCCCCAATGCTGTCAAAACAGCGAGCTATTGAGACATGGACTCTACAAGGTCTCTGAAGCTGTTCTGTGCTATCATGCAAGACAGTGTCAGATTCTTTTAAGTCCTATAAGCTGTGATGTGGGGGCTCTGCGGATTGACATGCTTTCTCCCAGCACATTGATATCTGGGGACTTTTGGAGACCAAGTCAACACCTTGAACTCAAACCACCTGGAGCAATTTTGCAGTGTAGCAGGGCATATTATCCTGTTTAAAGACACCACTGCTATCGGGGAACACTATATTGCCATGAAGGGGTGTGTATATGTGGTCTGCATCAATATTTAGGTGAATGCCAGACCCAAGGTTTCTAGCAGAATGTTGCCTAGACCATCATACTGCCTTCTGTCAGCTTGTCTTCTTCCCATAGTGCATCCTGGTGCCTCCCTGGGATACACATGCACCTGGCCATCCACATGATGGAAAAAAAAGTGATTCATCAGACAGCCAACCTTCCTCCATTGCTCCATGGTCCAGTTCGATGTTCACATGCCCATTGTAGGCACTTTCGGTAGTGGACAGGGAGTCAGCATGGCCCCTGACCAGTCGGAGGCTACTTAGCCCCATACAGCAAACTGTGACATATATTTTGAAGCTAATAATGTTTTCAGCAATTTGTGCTAAGTTGCTCTCTCTGCTGGATTGGACCATACAGGCCAGCCTTCACTCACCATTAAGGCTGAATGATTAGTTTATAACGATACAATGTCGATCCTAAAAATTTTGATGCAGAATTTTGTGTCAACGCATTGTATAAAAAGCAGAAAACCAGAGACTTTGTAAGAGAAACCATGTTCACTTGTTGCTGCAATGCACTACAGGGGGTGCTGAGGCAGTATTGCTTCCATTGAGAGTACGACCGCATCGGTAATGCAACGTGACTTCAATTCCCTCCCAAGAAAAAGAAGAAAAAATGTAAAAATCTAAAGATTGTTTACATTTATGCTTCTCCCTGCTTCCTGTTTCATGTGTCTCAGGTGTGTCCAACATTAACAGGAGCGAAGAGCTGCAGAGACCCTACAAGTTTTGTAAGTCTCTGCAAAATCATAGATGGACTGATGTTGACCCCTAACGCTGGAAAATGTGAGATCAAACATCAGCCGCTTTTTTTTTTTTTTTTTTTTCTTTTTATACGAGCCGCCCTCACAGTGAAGGTGCTGGCAGGGAGATGTTAGCTCTAGTCCTCTTCCACATCCATATGTAGCAATGTAGATATCTAACATCTGCTGCCATCATGTCCCACCCTTGACTGATAGAAACAAGATCATCATTATTCACTTCAATTCGTCAGTGGTTTTAATGTTGTGGTTGATCAATGTATATTCATATCCCAAAATGAACTGTCAAGTTTGGTTTTTGTTCTTCGTTTGTTTGTGCTTTGCTTCTTCAGCAAGGAAAGCAACAATATCACAGTCAACAGAGTAGTATCTTCTGCAGGCTCATGTGACCTTACCCCTCTCTGCCAGTGGTCACTAGTTCTGAGGTGATGATGGAGCCGGGAGAGGATGCTGCCCATCCTGCTCGATCTGTTAGACAATCAATAGTGACATGGAGCTGAGGCCTTGAATGGCTTACAGAAATCTAGCCAGACACTCCACCAACAAAGAACCGTGATAGGATGCAATTAGACCTTTAAGGTGTTCTTGTCTTTGCACTAGAAACTCTCTTCACTAAATTATTGTATACTGTGCAGTGGCCATTTATTTGTTTGATTTAATTCTAATACAAAATCCTATCATTTTCCCTTGTTATGGATTGAGTGTAGATCGATGATTACACCCATCACATTAAAACAGGGTGAGTACTAACAATAGTTCATAATTCCACTTAAGTTTCAACAGCTACACAAGGAGTTAATAACTAGGAGTTAGCTAGAGTGTTGATTGCTTAGTCCCACCTGTGATCTGAGCACTCACCACAATGGGAATCTATGAAAGAGAGAAAGTTAATGTCAGTAAGACCTCTTTATGATATGCTACAAACACAGCAATATGTGTGAGCAGTTGAATAATCTGCAGGTGTCAGAATAACATATTCAATTAAAGCTGCAAGCAGCATTGAGTGGGCCCTCACCTCATGCACGTTAGGGGGTGCTGGCGAGATGTCAAGGATGCAGCCGTGCACTGGGGTGACCATCAGACACTGCACAAAATGAATAGAGATAGATAGATAGACTTTATAAATCCCAAAGGAAATTTAAGGCATCTGCAGCTCAGTAGTAGCACACAACACACTGCACCAGCATATAGCAACAGACACACATCACCTGGGTATAATAAACATGTAGCAATGAAAGACAACCCTAAATCACCTACATACACAATCCACATGTAAGACAACCCATTTTTAATATTAGTTGTATCCATTATATGTTACCCACATATAATGGATACACAACCACATATAACAGATTACACAACTGACATTTAATAAGAGCATACTCTATAATAAGATGTTATAATTCATAAGGTAATCTTGTGAAGTTTTAAAGATTGGACAGACTGGACATATATTTGAGTTAAAACAACTTCTCTTTTCCATGGCAAGATGCCAAATACTTACAATTAGGAAGTGTTGTTGATGAATATTCTTTATAATAACTTCTACAATTTTCTTTATAATATAGCATTATCTTTTCGACCAAATTTGAGGTGGATCTGGTCAACCTGCTGAAAGGCATATCAAATTCTAAAATGTGTATTTATGTTGCCAGTAGGTAACGGCAGGAAATGAAACGTGACTGGGGTAATATTAGGGTAATTAGGTTAGATTATCAAAATGCCAAACCTGACACAGGTTGAAAGGTCAGACATTTATCTGTAACAGTCCTGCAAGACAACCACCCTTGCTTTTTGTCTTGCAGCTAAGAACATGGTGAATGTTCCAGTGTCCAAGCTGCCATGTGATGGCTCTTCAGAAAAATGCCATCCAGTGAGGTGGTGATCAACATCTGTGGAGCCCTAAATCACCTAGTCACCCGCAGTTGTGTGGCAGCAAGCATATCTCGTGACTTCAACGGCCCGCCAAAACTGGTGGGCATTAAGACATTCCATGACAACAGGTTGGACTGATCGCCACTGTAATACTAGAAATTAGACTAGCACAGTGAGAAAACAGAGCAGCTCCTTAAGCAGAATGAGTAAAAAGTAACCTCACCAATAATGTTTCTACGTAATCTATGAAAATTGTTCTGCTAAAAGAAAACATTTTCTTCACATCCTATCCATATTTTTTAGGTTCTTCTAAACTTCACACACAAAAATATAACCTTTTGCTAATGTGCTGTCATTGTATGTTCTTTCTTGTGTACTGATACTGGTTTCACTGTCTGTCATTGTGTCTTGGCTTAGTTCTGGGAGTCTTAAAGCTGCCAGAGCAGCTTCAACTGTCCCTCTACAACATGTTCCATACAACAAGCTGCACAAAGACTACAAACTGGTGAGATCCACAGCTCCATTTATCACTATTTAGGTATGACAACACAAAACACTGACAACAGTATTGTCTTATGAAGCTTTTACAACAAATATGTTAAAACATTGCTTATTTACAAAGAGCTACATTAACAGTCATTCAGAATCATGTTTGTGTCCACCTGTCAAATTAAGTCCAATATTTAGATGAGATAACATATACTATGTCCCCTTAGGGAAACTTTCTTTGGGTTCAGTTCTGGTTTCATACAACTTCATACATTCATACAAAAAAGTAAAAAAGCCAACAAGATTCAATTCTAGTTCTAGTTTTCACCATCTTAGGGGACATATAGAGCTCAGTCAGTTAAATGCTCCACTATATTCACCTGCAAGCTAGTCACTTGAGATGTTGCTTCAATATCCTCATCATGAGAAGGGATTTCCCGATGCCATCTATTTTCTTTGTGGAGTGCACCAATCTCTACTGCAGCAAAGCAAGCAAACATGATGCCGCTTATGGAATGGTGTTCTTCAGCATGCAAGCCCCACCCTTTTCCTCCAAACATAACAATGGTCATTATGGCCAAAAGTAAGATCTTTGCCCCCATGTGCAGTTGCAAACTGTAGCCTGGCTTTTAATGGCGGTTTGAAGCAGTGGTTACCTCTATGCTGAGCAGCTTCTTCAAGTTATGTTGATTACTAGATTGACTAGTTTAAATGTGATACATAATTTTATACCTGTTTCCCCAGCAGTTTCACAAGGTCCTTGCTGTAGTTCTGGGATTTATTTGCACCTATGGACCAAAAATTTTCATCTTAAGAGACAGAACACGCCTCCTTCCTGAGCTGCATGACACCTGTACATGGTCCCATGGTGACTAAAAGGAAATAATTTTAGGCGTAAATAGTTGTTGGTTAAAAATGAGTTTTAATGATTAAAAGTTAAATGTCTAGAAATTCTACGATTTCAACTGTGAATGCATGAATAAATAATCAAGTCATAAAATAAGACTATTTTTGGCTCTCAACCTCAAGCAGAAACACTAAATGAAATGGTGTTATCTGGCTCACATCAATTCAACAGAATTTGCATTAAATCAGGTTGTTTTAATTAAGATTATCAACCAAGATTATGTCCCAAGATATTGTTTTTCCAACTACATTTAAGTTTCCTGTTACAGGCTAACCTGCAATTCTGCAAATTTCTAGTTTATTCCTATTAATTCCCATATATTTCGCTAATTCTATATATCCCCATTAATTCCCATGTAAAAGTTTCAACTTGAAAATTCACAGAATTTGCAACCTAGAATTAGTAATCTCACAGCAGCCCATGAGTGAAATTGTTCAAAGTCTGTTATAACGGCATATACTTCTTGTATTGTTTGTAATATGGCAGATGATAGTGGTCGTGTCTGCAACCCTTCACAATAGAGTTCTCCTCATGTATGGAAATGCAACAAGGGTGTAGAGCGAACAGAGGGCTGAGCACAACCCTGAGGGTCTGGTATTGAGCACAAGAATGAGGATGTGAGACTGCCAATCTGGGCTGTCTGGGATCAGCTTGATAGGGAATCCAGTTATATCCAAATATCCAGCTAAGAGTGTGGTACCAAAGCCAACAGTGCCACATTGTCCAATCACTCTACCGGGGAAGATTAGAGAGCATATTGAATGCCGTAGTAAATCTACAAACAGCATCTCTGATTAAGTTGTTATTATGAAGGTGCAAAGACCGGAGCAGGGCAGTGGAGATGATCATTGGTTCTGAATGCACACTCGGTCAGGGTCCAGGTTGGCTGCGATGTTGTCTTGATGTACCAGCTAACCACAGCACTTCACCAGAATTGGGGACCAGACTGCGAATGGATACAGGGACCATGCTGGCCATTCATCAAGTTCATCCAGGCTTCCTGGTTGGGGAATGATTTTATTGTCACCACACATCATCAACACATTTGATGAGTATGATGTCACTGTCATATTCCTGTAACATTGATGTGGTTCTCTCATGTGCAATCAAAACAGTCCTGTAGAGCTGCTGTAGCTTGATCTGTCCACTTTTGATACTGATGGTTTGACCTCAGCTGGGAGGTTGGCAGGAGTAGAGAAATATGGTCTGATAGCCAAAATGATTACAGATTTTGATGCTTCCAGGAATGTTTTTCCAGGGTATTTCTCAACTGGCAGGGGATGGGACATGCTGGTGAAATGTAGCTCAAACAGTCATGAGGTCTTTTAATTAAAGTCACCAGTTACAATATGGAGTTGTTTTTCCATGTGACCACTGATGGCCTCATACAATTCCTGTAGTGCATTTATTGCATTTGGTATCCTCGATTAATCAAGCCACCCTGTTGATTAATTGATTAGTCATTGTTATGATGTTTAGTGTACAGATGCATCAGTCTTTACTAACCCAAGCCCCACTCATCAACAATGCACCCCAGACTAGCAGCAATGTTCTCAGCAGTGTCTCTCATCTGTGCTACAGTCAGGAGCACAGAACCAGAAATGTTCCATCCATGTAACGGCAGGTGACAGTGACATAAAACTGTAGCTGCCTCATTGTACTTTTTCTCAATCTGGCCTTCCGTGAGGGCATGGTATTCGCCTCACGAGCCTTGACAACTCCACTCTTCCGACAACGCCAGAGGAAACATACGTCTGAAACCATTTAAGTCACCAAAGCAGTTATTTGTTCCCGTTGTTTGCTGTCACATGAGCATATAGGTACAACAACTAGTGTTTTCGCTAGCTGTTGTTGGCCATGACATTAAAAACATTTTGAGCAGACTTTCTTAATGTTTCAAGTCATGTTGCCGCTTATATCGTTAGAACTATAATCTTAGATCAGATGAAGGATTTTGTCATCAGACGCTTGATCTGAAGTAAACAGAGAAACAACTGATAAACAACAGCCCCTCTCAATGTCCTGTGTCTGCATTGGGGAGAAACATTGAAATAGTTTTATGAAACTGCTTTATTCAGTGTTTCTACCGATTTTAATTACTTCTGGTCCGCTTGTTTTGGAGTTAATGAGACCTCTGTAGATAATTCAGCTCCCAGTAAAACCCTCCTGAACAATGAACACTGAAGGAATCCTAACCTAAAAACAAGCTTTCAAGAGCATCTAGCAACAACCTGAGCTAAGAGCTTAGCAGCAGCTCGTTTAACAACCCGCTTTGCTTCTTCTTCTATTGCCGACATCTTCCAGTGTTTTGCTTGCACCACACAGAGAGAAGATGACTGGGCAGAAACAGAACCATAAACATTAGTTCCGCATCTCTATGAGGTAAAACACTGATTCCTCCTACCCCAACCAAATAAAAGAATAAATAAAATTCACGATTCTTTTAAAAGTGTCAACAGCTAATGAACCCCAACCTAACCTAGTACAGCAGGATATGTTGAGTCAAAATCTGTTTCCCCATTGCTTTTCCTTTAACCCGATCTAGCTCCCCCCAACTAGTTACCTCTGTGATGCCTAACCTTAACCTCACCTTAACCATTACTTCAACCTCAGAAGGTTGGGCTTTGTGAAATGGTAGTAGGAACACTGATTACATATGAACTTATCAGGTCTGGCCATTTCCAGTGTTTCTCACACATCATCACCTACTGGAAATTTTGTTTGTTAGTTTGGTTTAGAGACTGGTCATTAAGGCCACATTGGCAAAAAGCTTGGCCCCTTTGCATTTGGAAGTAATTTTACTATGGCAGGGCAACGAGTACAGAAAAACTGTGAAGATAGAAAGTATGGTGAGAGCAGTGAACCCTGGGTTTTCCATGCACTCCTATGGGTGATCTAAAAAATTCTTCTAAAAATAATGAAGCCAGTGTAATGAAGTTTCACAAAACAGTACAGTTTTGAATAAGCTGTACATGATTTAGACTCAATAACGAACTCAGGAAGGTAACTAACTGAGATGCTGTCCTCATAGAAAGTGAACAGAACATGCACTAGTTAGCACTAGCTGAGTGTAAATATTCCCAATCACTGCATCATTCTTTTGGAACATATATACTCCATTTATTATTGTTTGGCCAATATTGTATTGTTTCTTTTGTTTTCAGAAAGGATTTGTCAGACGCAGACTTCACAGATGCCACCATCTAGACTGTTGTGTGTTACAAGATTCTTCTGAGCTTTGACCCTGGACCAGGCTGCTGGGGAGACAAGGAAACAAAAGGTTTTACTGAGCAGATTATCAAATGTGATGGACTTACAGGAAGAGGAAAATGCACCGAGCCATGGAATGTAATGGACTTAAGTTTGCCATGTTTATGGAGGTTGCAAATGGTTTACCTTACAGTAGCTAGGTCTTGATGATGAGATTTAATGGTATTCACACAAAAAAGTGAACTTCACCTTAAAACTATCATATACACTGTGTTTGTGCATTAGGTTTGACTGATATGATTTTTGACTCTGATTCCAATTACTTGACTGTTTTGGTATATAATGCCCATGCACATATCAACACATCCTGTCAAATGTCAATGGCAAAAGTGCCTGTCATGTTAAGTGAAATTAACCATTATAATAAAGTTCTTTGCCTGTTATCTGTGGAACTGTTAGTTTAGTATCATCATGTTTAATGTTTTTGAGTCATGGTAGTAATTGAATATTCAATTTTGGCACACAAACTCCAAAGTAAATCATTTGAAAAGCAAGCTCTTAGGAAAACAAAGAGAAAGGTCGAAGGAAACAATAAAGTTACCATGACCATGGTGCACTCCAACACCTCTCGGGAATAAAAAGCTGTTGGACCCTTAAGTTGTCTTCTGGCCTTATATCCATTTAACATTCATGTTCTTAGTTTTTTGTATATGTTTTCCTTGTGTTGCAGTGCTTTGTCTTTGTACTTAGTTTTTTTCATGTCATATTTTTAGCAATTGTAAATACATGTCAACTGCAGTTTTCCTATTTTTCTTTTAATAATTAAGAGCAGACGCGTTTTCTTTTGTTGTCACTTGGTTCATTTGAAGATTTAAGTTTTAGTTTGTTTTGGCCAAAGCAAGTAGCAAATTGTTAAAATTCACAACTTTACACTTAATCAACCTGAAAGAGCCATCAGCAGACTTGCACATCAGCCTTATCGCCACAAGCTGAATAAACAGCAGTCCTGAAAGAAAAATAAGTATGCTGACAGACCTCAACGCTGAGACAGTGGAGGACATCTATTCATTGTTTATTATCTCATTTAACCACTGCATTTATTCCGTGAGCTTAGGAAGCATTTAATAAAATCATATATTCTTAGACCCAGTTGTGGTGTGTGTGTTTTTTCTGTGCAAAAGAGAACCAGATCCCTTGAATTGCGGCTCAGATATCAGACTGATAACTTTACCAGGCTTATGAACTAAAAATTCGAAACCATAATGCCAATGCCAATTTACCAAAAAACACACCCATTTCCCTAACTATAAACATTCCCCAAACACTATACTATTCCCCTGTTTTGACAGACAATTCAAATTTGTTTGAACCCTTGAACTGTTAGCACAAAACCCTACACACTATCACCAGGTGAAGCAGCTTAAAACCCAATTAGCACACAATTATCCAGGTGGAAACTTGAAGAGTCAAAATTGTTCACACACCAATCAGAGCCTCAGGAGATAGATAAAAGAGCCTGGTCAGTTCACGCACCAAGGATAGTGTTGGAACAATGGAGCAAGAAAGACTTCACAGAAGAGGATGAGGAAACTGGAGAGGAGGAGGGAAGAAGCGGGAAGAGGAGGAAGAGGAGGAGGGAGAAGGAAGAGGAGGAGCAAGTGGAAGAAGGGAAAGGCTAAGGAGACAAGTAGTATCAGATGAAATTCGTGCTACTTTTTGACTTGTCCTGGTGGAAGGTTTACCCAAAAACTACATCCGTTATCTCACCACCTGTATATAGGGGCCTGTTTAGACATTTCCACTTGGGGCTTGTCGAGGTGGATAAGAGATGCAAGAGGGTCGCTGCTCAGCTAAGGCTAATATAATCTGTGATGTGGATGAAATTCTTTGCTCGACCCAGACCAGAGATGGGATGCTTTTTACTGTATTCACCTTTTCATTTATTTCATTTATATCACAGTCTATTGAGGAATAAATGCACAAATGTAAACATTTGTTATTGTGTTCATCATATGAAGAGGTTTTTGTAGGTTCATAAGCAACATTGCTCATTGCCGTTTTTACAGTAGTGTTTTAATTATCCCACCGCACTGACTTTCTGAGTGGCTTTGTGTTATGACTGACAGCAGAGTTTAGTTTTCAGGCAGAGTACAAGGTTTTGAGTGGAGAGTTTAATTTGATCCGAAATTGGAAGTTTTGGGGAATTGGAGTATGTAATTTGGACGCAGGTGAGTTTGTTTATGAAATATAAGTAATGTTAAGAAATGTGTTTTACAATTGAGAAAAACTGTACTATAGAATACTAATGTTTATATGATTTCTGTTGGTCATTCTGAGCTGATTAAGCGGCAAAAGCTGATTGACACTGGCCTCAATTAGGGCACACAGAAGGCAAAAGGTGTCTAATCTGTTTTAAAACTGTCATGATCGTTTAGAACATTTGAAATTGGAACTTTCATGTCCGGTGAGGCAGAGATTTCAGTTTCTCTTCTCCGTCAGAGCATGCAGCCTGTGGCCATTCTGAGTCACTAAGCATCAAAACGCTGCAAAAAGCTCTTCACACACTGGCATTGCTCACAGGGCACAAAACAGGCAAAAGGTAGGGGATGGCTACAACCTTTTTGATCCCCATGCTTCTATGATTTTATATGAATATTTTTATGAATAAAAATGAATGGGACCATGGGAGCTCTCCCAATCCCAAGGTCCCCAGTTCAACTCTTTCTGCTCAGACTCTGAAATTTATGGCTAAAACCACCTGCTATGAAATTTTTTCACTTTTGAAGTGCTTTATACTGTTTTGCTTATTAACTTTTTTATGCTTTATGCTATTTTGCTATTTATAACACTTTGAAATTTTGCACTGTACTATCACTACAACTGCTTTTACCGCCAGGCTGAACCCTGTGCACTTCAGTGGTGAGATCGGCAACGCTGGATGCCTACTAACCCATGGTGGTCTCGTCCAAGCCCGACCAGACAAAAAATCAAACCTCCTGAGAACAGCAATGATGGCAGTTATGATAACAATAGTAGATATTGTTACAAATATGTTGTGCTTTTGCAATTTTGCAATGTTGATACCACTACAATTCATTGTAGCAATTGGCACTCCTGTGGCTTCATGGCGAACGGAGAGCAGTCGCTATGAATCATGAGATTGTTGGTTCAAGTCCAGCAGCGACAGGTTGTTATAGCTTTTTGAAGAATAGTATTACTAATATGAATAAAGATGAAGAGCAATAGTGTGGATGTTGAAGTATCTACACGATTTTCTGCAGGAATGCAAATTATCTAGCTGGTTATGTTATTCTGACACCCGCAGATTATTCAACTGCTCACACATATTGCTGTGTTTGTAGCATATCATAAAGGGGTCTTAATGATATTAACTTTCTCTCTTCATGGGTCCCATTGTGGTGAGTGCTCAGATCACAGGTGGGACTAAGCAATGGCACTCTAGTCAACTCCTAGTTATTAACTCCTTTGTGCTGTTGAAACTTAAGCGGAATTATGAACTATTGTTAGTGCTCAATTCTGTTTTAATGTGATGATTTATGTCCATCGATTCACACCAATCCATAACAAGGGAAAATGATAGGATTTTTTGTATTAGAATTAAATCAACAAATAAGCTGGCCACTGTACAGTATACAATAATTTAGTAGAGAGTTTCTAGTAAAGAAGACAAGAACACCTTAAGGGATCCTAGTTTGCATCCTACCTATAATGGTCTTTACAGGAGGTTCACAGATTTCTCAAGCCAGTCAAAGGCCCTCAGCCCATGTCACTATTATTGGTGTCTGGGCTGATCAAGCAGGATGGGCAGCATCCTCCCCGCCCATCATCACACCACCAGAACTGATGACCACTGGCAGAGAGGGTAAAGGTCACATGAGCCTGCATGAAGATACTACCTTGTTGACTGTGATATTGTTGCTTTCCTTCAAGGAAGAAGTAACAAAACACAAACAAACGAAAGAACAAAAAAACCAAACTTGACAGTTCATTTTGGGATATGAATATACATTGGATCAGCCACAACATTAAAACCACTGGACAGGTGAAGTGAATATCGATGATCTTTGTTTCTATCAGTCAAGGGTGGGATATATTAGGCAGCAGATGTTAGATATCTACATTGCTACATGTATGGATGTCGGAAGAGAGGACTAGAGCTAACATCTCCTGCCAGCACAGCCACTGTGAGGAGCTGGCTCGTATAAAAAGAAAAAAAAAAAAAAACGCTTGATATTTTGATCTCACATCGCCAACGTTAGGGTCAACATCAGTCCATCTACATTTTGCAGAGACTTACAAAACTTGTAGGAGTTCTCTGCAGTTTTTCCGCTTCCCAAAAGTGGACACACACAGAGCACATACAGAACAGGAAGCAGGAGAAACGCAATGTAAACAATCTTGATTTTTACATTTTTTCTTTGCTTTTCTTGGAGGGTGGAAGTCACGTTATTACCGGATGCAGTCATTACTCAATGGAAGCAATACTGCTCCAGCACCCCTGTAGCATTGCAGCAATGGGTGAACATGGTTCCTCTCATAAAGTTCTGGTTTCTGCTTTTATACAATGCGCTGGACACAAAATTCTGCATCAAAATTTCTTTAGATCGACATTGTCGATTATGTCGACTAATCATTTCAGCCTTTAATGGTGAGTGAAGGCTGGCCTGTGTGGTCCAATCCAGCAGAAGAGCAACTTAAGCACAAATTGCTGAAAACATTAATGCTAGCTAAGATATATGTATCACAGTTTGCTGTATGGGGCTGGCAGCCTCCTCCGGCTGGTCAGGGGCCCATGCTGACCTGTCCATCACCGAAAGTGCCTACAATGGGCATGTGAACATCAGAACTGGACCATGGAGCAATGGAGGAAGGTTGGCTGGTCTGATGAATCACTTTTTTTCCACCGTGGATGGCCAGGTGCATGTGTATCTCTGGGGGAGAGGCAACGGATGCACTATGGAAGAAGACAAGCTGACAGAGGCAGTATGATGGTCTAGGGCAACATTCTGCTGGGAAACCTTGGGTCCTGGTATCTATGTGGATGTCACTTTGACGCATACCACCTACCTAAATATTGATGCAGACCACATACCCCTTCATGGCAATGGGAGATTCCCCGATAGCAGTGGGTGTCTTTAAACAGGATAATATGCCCTGCTACACTGCAAAATTGCTCAGGAATGGTTTGAGTTCAAGGTGTTGACTTGGTCTCCAGTCCCTAGATATCAATCAGATCATATCTGTGGGATGTGCTGGGAGAAGCATGTCCAATCCATGGAGGCCCCACATCACAGCTTATAGGACTTAAAGAATCTGACACTGTCTTTGCATGATAGCACAGAACAGCTTCAGAGGTCTTCTAGAGTCCATGTCTCACGGCCACAGTTGTTTTGACAGCATTAGGGACCTACAATAATATTACATACAGATGGTTTTAATGTGTCTGATCTATGTATATGCATAGTTATTTCTATGATATTTACAACCTACCCTGCCTCCTGCAGTGATATTTTGCAGGCACCCATCGCAGCCTCACTTCACTGGAGGAGCTGATGTCCTGTTTTGTAGAACAAGCTGAAGAAACCAACCACCTGTGGGTGCCATAGCCACCAGCCCCTTGAGGCTGTCGGGACACTTCAGACATTATGGACAGATGCTGGTTATGCTGTTGTGAAGAAGGTGAGAGAGAAAGAAAATCTCGATTTGTCATTGTATCATTTTTTTGCATCAAAATTACATTCACATTGTATCTGCAGACCATTATTTCCATGGCAAATTTTGACAAAACAAAAGCCTGACAAAAAAAAAAGTCACATTTAGTTCATTTAAAAACAAAGCAAGTTGACCAGGTGATACAGAATAAAATCAATACAACACCCAGATAATGAGGTCAGAATAAAAGACTAAACACAAAGCAACAACATGACAAACTATTGCATAGAAAAAAGCCCCACTGCTAGTGGATCTAAACACTCAAGTATAAATGTGCACTTTAAGCCTGGACTTAAATGGAAGAATCAATGGAGGGGGCAGATTGGAAGAGAGGGAGATGCTTTCTAGGGGCTGCAACAGCAAAGGTGCGGTTATCCCTTCTTTTTAGAATGTGGGGCAGACAGGAGGCCCAAGTCTGAAAACCTGAG
Source organism: Lates japonicus (assembly GCA_033238685.1). NCBI lineage: Eukaryota > Metazoa > Chordata > Actinopteri > Centropomidae > Lates > Lates japonicus. Next base: position 8,680,316 of record BRZM01000033.1, on the reverse strand, counting down.
GGTCCTGGAGGTAGAAAAAGGGATTGAAAGGTCAGTGATGGGTGGGTGGGCAGTGAGGGGGTGGGGGTGGCTGCTGCCAATTTAGAGCCATAAAAACAAACGGTAGGACCTTGAAATAAATCCTAAAACACACTAGAAGACAGTGGAGAGAGGCAAGAATAGGGCTATGGTCTCCCTTTCAGGCACCCATCAGGAGTCTGACCCCTTGGTCCAGTGTTCTGGACCAACACTGCTGTCATTTGGCCAGTAAGGCCAACTGTTGAATGTAAAAAACTGATAAGAAAGTGTGTTGAATAGTAGTTCTCTGTTGGTTGATCACTTCAAGATGTCCCTCACAGTACACATAATCATTTGTTCGTGTATTAATATAAAAATATTAATAATTGCAACTTTGGAGGATGTTTGACTATCCTGGAATATGGAATATGTATTTGGACATACAGTATTGGGTAATTAATTTAATATCTGGTGACAGGTGTGCAATTTTATGAGTATGATGAATTTTACGTCTGGGTTTTTTTTGCTATACATAGTAAAGCAGCCGGTGGTCGCACTGTCCCTGGAGGCATAATCTCTTGTTGGCCCTCCAGATGGAGTCAGACTGAGGGAGGAAGCTCCATGCATGCTTATTAATGTTAGAAATTATTAATATTAGAAATTAAGAAACTTTCATAACTGTGTGGCTGAGATTTCAGTTTTTGTTCTCCTGGTCAGAGCATGCAGCCTTTGGCCATTCTGAGCTGATTAAGCATCAAAACCTTGCGAAAAGCTCTTTCTCGCTCACTGGCATTGCCCACAGGACACAAAACAGGGAAAAGGTGTCCCGACAGGAAATGATGGGTTTCAACTATTATAAATGTTCATAAATATCAGAAACTAAGAAACTTGGGTTTCAACCATGATAAATGTTTATAAATATTCTAAACTAAGAAACTTGGGTTCAACCATGATAAATGTTTATAAATATCAGAAACTAAGAAACTTGGGTTTCAACCATTATAAATGTTTATCAATATTCTAAACTAAGAAACTTGGGTTTCAACCATAATGAATGTTTATAAATATTAAAAACTAAGAAACTTGGGTTTCAACCATTATAAATGTTTATAAATATTCTAAACTAAGAAACTTGGGTTTCAACCATAATGAATGTTTATAAATATTAAAAACTAAGAAACTTGGGTTTCAACCATGATGAATGTTAATAAATATTAAAAACTAAGAAACTTTCATGTCTGTGTGGCTGAGATTTTAGTTTTCTCTTCCCCTGGTCAGAGCATGCAGCCTTTGGCCATTCTGAGCTGATTAACTGTTATGGCATCAGCCATCTTCTATGGTCTGCTGGGGCAGCAGCATCTCAACAGCAGACAGGAAGAGACTGGACAAGCTGATCAAGAGAGCCAGCTCTGTCCTGGGGTGCCCCCTTGACCCTGTGGAGGTGGTGGGCGAGAGGAGGATGATAACAAAGCTATCATTCCTATCCATTTCCCTTCTGTGGACTCACAGTGAGGCCGGTGTGTGAAAACCATCCTTTCTCTGCTTCTGCGTGCCTATTAAGCTCAGAATGCATATTCTGTCTCCAGTGAAAGAAGAAGGGGAAACTGAAATTTCAGCCACTTTAATATGAATGTTTGTTCAATTCTAATGTTCATTAACAATTGGGAGGTATGGAAACAGTCAGTGGCCGAGGGTGAACTTTTTGCTTTCACTGCTGACAAAACTGGTTAACCAGTATGCTTAATATTTGGTGAAAAAATAGCAAACACACAAAAAAATCAAACGTTGAAAGACATTTTCAGAATAAACACACTGCCTTTGCTGAAAAATACCCAGCTGGAGATGCGCGAAGAAGAGCAATTTCGGAACTGCTGCGGAAAGCTGATCAGAGCTGTGGAAAGCAACAATTTTCAAGAAGTGGATAAACTCTACAAATTCAAGTACTTCTGTTAGTTTTGTGGCAGCTCAAGAGATAGCCCGGGATAGAAAGCTGCTGACATTTCACTGCATCCTACATCAAGAGGCATTGTGCGCTCAAACACCTTTCCTGAGCTGGATCAGCCAGATTGGTTGGAAAAGCTGCACTTCATGGTGGATATGACAGCGCACCTTAACATGCCGAACAAAAGTCTGCAGGGCAAAGGAAGGACAGCCCTGCAAATGCTGGAGGAGGTTTTGGCGTTAGAGCACAAGATGACATTGTTTGCCAGAGATGTACAGAGAGGTACGCTGCCTCACTTCCCCCTTCAAAGAAGCACACAATCAGATAAATTATGAGTATTTTCAGCGTGCCATCATCATAATGCAAACTGTGTTTCAGGAAAGCTTCTGTGAGTTTAGGGAGGAAAAAAACACATTATCCTTCCCTATCACTCTGAATGTCGATCCATCACTGTTGAATATGACTGCATTTACAGCTGTAAGTCAGCCCAATCTTGAGCTCGTACTGGCCGACATAGCTGACAAAGGCATGTGGATGTCTAAGTTCAGAAGCTTGACAGCTGATCTTGAAGATGTTGCTCGTCAGAAGGCCATTCTTGCTCAGAAACACAAATGGAGGGACAGTGAAAACCTTCCCAAACCGGACAAGCTTGTGTTCAATACATGGAATGCCATTCCTGACACGTATATAACCATGAAAAAGTATGCATTTGGAGTCCCGTCGATATTTGGATCCACATTTTTTCGATCATGAAATACATCAAAAGTAAACATCGCTCGCGCCTCACAGATAAGAGCTTGCAATCCTGCATGAAAATCAAAGTGACTTCTTACAACCCTGATATGGATACGCTGGACAGTGAAGTTCAGGATCAGAAATCACATTAACAGGGTGAAAGAAATAATTTAATGAGCTATTATTTTTAAAATATATGTTTTTATGTCGGACCCTGAACTGATGTAGTTGTGTTTCATATTCAGGTTGACAGTTGACTGCTGTAGGCCACGTGAGGAACTTAAGGAATGACGGCACACTGGAATAGACATTAATCAAAATAACATAGAAACTGGCATTTTTTGTTTGCCCTTATTAATGAAAGTGAATATGCTGCAGCTGTATGATTTTACAATGTCAGTGCAGGCAGATTTCTTTTAAGTTAAAAAAAAATCCTCAAATAAGGGAAAGACTCGAACAGGCCTGCATTGTATATTTTAGTTGAAAATAAATTTAATATGTAGTGTTTTCTTCAATTTAGTGGTCAAATAGGTTTTGTGGCTCTGAGTGGGTTTTAATTTGGTTTGGAATTATTCTCATTTAGGGCATGGCAAAGACTCTTCAAAGCTCATAAAGCTGGGGAATTTCTAATCAGTTACAGTATATTAGACAGATGAACACAATTGCTAATACAGGCAAGAACAGGGAATTACTCTCACAATCACAAATCAAAGCTGTAAGCTGATGACATAATTTTATGTGGGGCTGTACCCCAAAGCTCCATTCCTTCCTTGCTAGATACAATTGACAAATTCTCTAGTTAAGTGGACAGTATCAGAGGTACTTTGCTTAACAGCAAGCTCGCACTCATTCTCATTTTCAGGGAATTCTTTGTGGCCAGAACAGGGTTTTTAAAAAATGGGTATAACATTCCCTACCCCACTGTCTGAGTTGATGTAATTTTGAACCTCTAACCTACGATACAGATGTGATGAGAGAATGAAAAGAGACTGTTGTGTTCCAGTCAGAGAAACTTTATTAGATGATCACTGACTGTTGATTTTGCTGATGAGTTCAGATCTGCAGTTTCTGTTCAGTGAGCACCAGGAGACAATATTCCCTTTGCTCTGTCTGTCAGAACATCTGGACAGGCTTCCTCTGTAACAGTGAATGGCACAATGGTGGATTAAGCAAAAACTGAGTAGACAGGCAGTACTGTACAGTACAGTTTGTGTGTGTGTGTATTCATAATGTGCTCATGTAGACACTCACAGCACTTGTAGAGAGTGTTGAGCCTGGCGATGTCATTGCGGCTCATCTCCTTGGCGTTGCCAAAGGACACATTGGAGTTAGGGATTGGGAGCATGGTGGGCTGGTTGTTCCTAGAGAAGGCATACCTACAAGTGAACAGAGAGCAGTTAGACCAAACCACAGCACATCCTGCATACACAACACATGCATGTATGATGAAACACAGCAGCCAGTTGTTCTCACTTGTGGTACTGCATGACAGAGTTGTAATCATAGGGAGTGCCCTGGTTGAGGGTGGCAATCTTCCTGAAGTTGTGCTCCATTCCTAAAAAGATGAAGAGGACAAAGTTAATATTTGATCTGAATTCAAGATGTTTCTTTTGGTCAGAAAGGAGTCTAGCTGCTGGAGAAAGTTCCCAACATGCTGCAGAGCTCCATGGCTTGGTACTGATGGATTTATATTCAGAAACCTGCTGTCAAACAATGAGCTTCTCTTTCATGTAAAATCATTGTAATGCCAAAATTTGTATCCATGATATCAGGGCTCTTTTTGTCCACTAGGAGGCACGAGGGAGCCTCTTCTGTGGAGTTTTTCAGCTTGACAGTTATGATGTCAGTACTAAAGACTAGTAACTTTAGCTTGAACAGTTTCATCACTCCACCTGTCTAATGTTTTTTTTTTTTTTTTTTTTTTGTCTCAAAATGGATTTGTCTCCCGGTCAGGATTGTAGCACACCACGATACTGAGCTACTACTCAGAACTGTCTAATATCCATGTTCTTGCTTGGCTATAGAGTATATGTGTATTATCATGTTCTTCACAAGGTTTGAAATATATGAAATATACTTTAGGCCTGTGTGGCTTTTTAGGTAGGATAAATCTAGACACAGCATCAGATCAGTGTCTCTTATTTGAATGCAAAGACAGGTGACAAATTAAAAGAAACATACAGTTTTCAGTAAGTAAGTGTTCAAATGAGTTGAAATGGCTATAGCATACAATTACAATCACATTATTTTCATACTCAAAGCATTCAGTAACCCCCATGTCCTGTGGATTGGGGCATTGTCATCCTGCTTCTCCACTCATTTTTCAGATTTTTCCTCTTATTTGTCACCTTTCTGTAAATGACTGCAGTTTACCTGGTTCCTTCTGTAATATGCCATTGGGAATAATAAACAGCTTCCTTACCAGACTGAACGTTCTGCAGCAGGACTTTGATGTGGTCGTCCCTGTCAGAGCGGGTTTGTTCATGGTTGAATCCCAGAGCATGGAGCAGCTCATGCTGGATGGTGCCATGGTAAAGGCATCCTTGACGGGCCAGAGACACCACCTGCTTACCACCGCGACGGCCAACGTAGGAGTAACAGCTGGACAGGAAGAACACTGAAGTCTGACTACAGCTTTAAACTCAGACTGTTCATTTGTATCAGTTTCTTACCCATTCTTGGACTCAATGCTCAGCCAGTCGCGGTCACTGCTTCTGCTGGGCCTGAAGCGGATGCAGGAGAAGGAGGAGAAGGACTCCAGTCCACGGGTGATGATGGCCTTCTCACGGGAGGCTGGAAGGATGACACCACACAACATTTAGCTTTTTATCATCCCACAACACAGGAAAACAGCAGAACAAGTCTTTGAACAATCTTACACATATTCAGGCCAGTTAGCTATATGTGTAGGGTTGTTAAATGAGACCAAAGATTCAAGATGAACTGATTTTTTTTAAGACTCAAAAAATGCAGATTAGGTTTCACATGGTCTTACTGTATTGGGTTTTATCTTGTGTTGACTGATGTTTAGATGTTAAAACATAAGTTTTTAAAATGTTCAATTGTCATTCATGCCGTGACTCCAGGGGACATGACTGCTGCTTATAGTGAGTTTATTCTTAACAATAGCTTGCCCCTGTCTGTTTGATGCTGCTAAATGAGCAGTTTAATTTGTGGTCAGTCTCACTCAAAGCTTCTGAAAGAAGCTACTACAACAGGCTGCATCACCAATGAAAACTTGCTGTAAATAGACAGATCATACTTGAGCCCCCTAGACCTTCATCTGACACTCACAGAAGTGACTGGCGATGTAATAAGGAATGTAGACCTTCCCATCAGTCCACTTTCCCCACATGCAACCTCTGCTGGTGCAGGGGTCGGCATTTCTCTCGGCCTCACTGTCAATGGCGATGTCTCCTCCAGTCAGGATGGGATCATTGTCTGAGCGGACTAAAACACATCACACAGCAACTTAAAACCTGTTGAACTGCACTAAAAATAATTAGAAGAAGAAGAAAATACGTTGAAACATCAACAGTCAAAACGAGAGGTGACTGCAGCAGCTCACACTCACTCAGATTGCTGTTGGCTCTCTCCAGAAGTTCAGAGACAGAAAGCTCAGAGTCCTCCTCTGCTCAGTGAAAATCATCAACAGCACAATTTCACTTTTCATAAAAATACACCAGTCCCAGTACTGTGCATGTCAATACAATAGGTGTGATCATTAGAGTGGATTACATACCTGCCTGCAGGTAGGAGAGGAAAAACACACATGCAAGTAGATTAAAGTTAACAGATGGTTAAAATATGCAGCTTTAAACATGCAAATACATCTAGACTGTGACATAATGGACCTCCAGATGGTCATACCTCAGTGTAGGCCCAACAGCAGGCAGACAGAAGCAGCAGAGCCAGAGCGGAGAACCTGAAAACAGACATGCGAGCCATCCCAGCAGACCTGCAGGAGACAGACAGGAATCAGCTGCAGCCACATCTCAGAGGAAAGATACAGAGTTTGAACCAAAAGACAGTCAAATCCTCATACACTGAGAGAAAGTGCTAACTCCTACTTCAGCCTCTGCTGCAGACATTTGGAGCTGAACTCACCTTGGATCCTCTTGTGGACTTGTACATCTGAGGTTTGACTCCAGGTTTTTATATATGTTCAGCTGTGCCAGTAAGCCCAAATATGGATTATCTGAGTACAACCAAACCTAAAGAATCAGCTAAACTGGCCAACCTATCATGTCACATAATGCACAGACAGATAAGCAGACAGAAACACCTCCATACCATTATGGGTGGGAAAAAGGACACTTTCTGCATTTACCATTATACTGTACAAAACAGGCTGAAATAATTGACAAAAACTCACTGATATGTCTGATTTGTTCTTTTCATTTCTTCATGTCCATGGACTGTATTCATTTAACACAAGGTTCCTAAACCTTGTGATGAATCACAGATAAAGATTCTAAGTTATCAGGACTCCTCACTGTCTCTGAAATAAGATACTAGCTTCATTTTTTGGCACAATTTAAATTTTTACTTTAAATGCTGATGATTTAAGTTTCTAAGGCCTGAACAACTCCTCATTAATATTTATGCCAAAGAATATGAGTTGTAGTTTTTACAGTATGGTGGAATATAATTTCTAAGTTATATTCAAAGCCACAGAAGCAAAAGAAAATTCCTGCCTGCTTGTTGAGACTTACAGAACTGTCTGGAGATGCGGTACGGCACATAGACGTTGCCATCAGAGGATTTGGGCTACAGACAGCCTTGTTCTGAGAGAGAGAGAGAGAGAGAGAGAGAGAGAGAGAGAGAGAGAGTCTGGTACCACACTGATGCTTCTGCTTAGATTGAAATTTCTCTGCTGAATACTTCTAGGTGTGTACTGTAACACCAGTATTATGCTTAATATTAATGCATATTTAGTTCTATTTTTAAGGTTTGATTACATTTGTCATAATTACTGTACATATGTTGGTGGACATGCAGTGGACATGAACATACCAACATTAGCATTGACTCTCTCCAACAGCGTGGAGATACTGAAGTCATCATCCTCAATGGTGTTGCCTGTGGAATAGAAATAGTTTAATCATGTATCAGTTGCATGATGATAAACTTGAAACAGCATTTTACGGAATGAAAATCAGTCAAGTCTTACCAGAGTATTCATTGCTCTTTTCAAGAGAATCCTATAATAAGACGCAGAGTAAAAAAGCTGGTTAAATACAGTTGAATGAATATGGAACCATGGTGATCTTATCTGAATTAAAGATGCAAAAATCGATTTGTGTGAAAGTCCAGATAAAGAGTTTAGTTCCAGCAGACATTTCATTTTAATTTCAGACTCTGAACTTACTCTGAACTTTTTACTTTCTAATGTTTGCATTCCTGAAAAGGATTAGAGTGTAAAGTAATCTAAAAACAAGACAAAATCACATTTTGCTTTTTACAGTTTACAGGTTCCATGTCAATTTCCTCATAATTAAGAAAAAACATTCCCCTAATTCAGCCATCAGTCAGTATTTATATATTTCTTTTCGCAGCTGATTATTGTATCTCACCAAAGAAAATATCTGAATTTATCACACTGATTGCATTTCATTTCAAACTGTGACATAATGAATGAGGAACAGATGAAGTCTCTGTCTGTTCATATTAAAGTGTGTGCTGATGCTTACCTGGATAGTAAAACTGTGGACAGAGCAGAGGAACGCACTGAGAACAACAGTCTGGGCGATCATGGCTGGTTATAGGACAGCAGCTAAAGACCAAGAAAATGCCCATAGGAAACAGAAGTGTTCAAGCTTATATAGACAGAGGAGCCAACTAACTTTCATCCTAAAATGGAATACTGGTCAACAGACATGTTGACAAATTCAGCACAACTGGAAGTGGCAGTTATTACTTAAACTGAACTATGGTTTGTGTAAGATGTGAACTTTTTTTCTGCCGTTTGTCTCCAGGCAGCATAGTACACTTTTCAGCAATCATTGATATGAACTCAGTCAAATTAATAAGCCAAAACGTTGACCTTATTTGAGACTTCAACATGAAAGACACATTCATTTAGTAATCTCAAATTATAATGGGCAGAAAGACATGCTTTTATTACTTTTAGGAAATATTTTATATCAAAACAGAGATGCCATGTTTATCTTATGACTGTCAGTCTGTCCAGAGTGTACCCCGCCTCTAGCCCAGTGTCACCTGGGATAGGCTCCAGCCCCCCAGAAACCCTTAAGTACAAGCGGTATAGATAATGGATGGATGTTTTCTTGTGGCTGCAAAGCAACACTAAATCAAAATATTCCATGTCTTGTGGATCATTTTATACACATTTTTTCTAAAATTCAGATCAACATACTGGGGTGGCTGTGGCTCAGGCGGCTGTGGCTCAGTAGAGCAGTCGCCCACCAATCAGAAGGTCGGTGGTTCAATTCCCGGCTCCTCCAGTCCGCATGCCGAAGTATCCTTGGACAAGATACTGAACCCCAAATTGCCTCCGATGTGTGTGCATCGCATCGGTGTGTGAATGTGTGTATAGAAAAAAAGCACTTTGTATAGAACATGTGCTGTATGAATGTGTGTGAATGGGGTGAATGTGATCTGTAGTGTGAAGCGCTTTGAGTGATCGAAAAGACTAGAAAAGCGCAGTCCATTTACCATTTATATTTTGATTAATATCCTCTTACTACTAATGCATCTTGCACACAGGTTCAAACAGTTATGCAAGATATAATAGAAGTGATGGGGCCGCAGAAGGGTCTGGCAGAAGAGCACATCATGACTTATTTAGGACTTGAAAGTAAAAGTTTAGGACTGGGGACTTGACTTTTTTTTTTTTTAAACCCTTTATTATATTTACCATTTACTGTGTTTGATGCATACTTAAATGGACAGTGTGGACATACAAGTGATGATACTGGTTTACAAAACATAAAAGGACACAGATAGGGTAACAGGGGACAGACAGCACGTGAAGAAAAGAAAATGACTGCCTCGTGGTTGTAAACCTCTGCCAACCAGTCCAGTTGGTGGTTATTAGTGTGAATTCTTAATTCTTAATATGTTTTGTGCAGTCACAGTGACCTTGATCTTTGACAACCAAATTCTAATCATGTAATGTTGTTCCACTGATGTGTGTTGTGTTGGGAGATCCAGCCAGTGAGATTTTGATCTTTTTCCAAGTTTCCAAATTTAGTAGTACTGTTTTCTTGGTGATAGTTAGGACTACTATTGGGGTTATTATGACTTATTTTGAGCATGTGTTGAGTATATCCAGATATATTGCAATGCTACAGCTGAGGAATGGGGATAGTGTGGTGGCTACTTCATCTCAGAAATGTTGTATCAGTGGACAGACCAGGAGTGTGTGGAGGTAGCTGTCAGATGGCTTGAGCGTACAATGAATGCATATGTCTGATCCGGTTAATCTCATTATGTGTATCTTGTGCTGTGTAATGTGTGTTCTGTGAATGTGTTCTGTGATTGCATGTACTGCTTTGCTTTAAGATTCCACTTTTGCATTATGAAATCTATATGTGTTTTAAGATTGCCTGCAACTGTCATAAAGACACAAAATTGCAGTAAGGATGGTCATTAAAAACTGCCATGAGATTTCATCTTTTCCAGCTTTAATCTGAATGACAGATCCCTCAACATAAAGACCATATAGACTATATAATAAAGTATGCAATGACAAGTATACGTACAAATGTATAAAATAAAGTTTATGCAGAATTTAATCATATGCAGAAACTAAATTGACTAAAATTTTAAAAACAACTATGACCTATATTTGAAATCAAGAGAAGAAAAAGAAATTTAGAATTTAATTTTAACATTTGATTTGTATCTGTTAATAACCGACACCTTCATAAAATGTATTTTTAAAAAGTAAAAATAACAATAAATACTTAAAATAACCTATACATAATTAATTTAAAGTCATTCGTTGTTTCAGTTCAGAATTCATGAGCCAACTGGGTTTTATGTCACAGTTTTGTATTATAAACCAGACTTCTGCATTGTGTCAGGTCTATAGCACTGAGCTGCAACAACTTCTCATCATATACCAAGAATGAGACCATGACATTTCTAAATAGCGACACTGTGGTTTTGTGTTGTAACATGTCTATTGATGTAAGAAGTAGTGAGAACTTCTCTCAGTATTACATGTTTTATGCTCTCTAATTCATTCTCTGATGTTTCCATTTTACTTGTTTGAACAAGGCTAAACGTAAAATGTGTGAACTAAAACATTTATATTCCCCTGAATTGTAACAACTGACTATCCCTTGACTTTTATTAGGTCAACTTTTTTTTAAATTTATTTCGGTTCTTTGGTTTTGAACCAAATACCTGCTAACCTAAGATGGTGAACGTGGTCAGTATTATGCCTACAACAACAGCATGTTAGCATTGTCATTAGTCCCTTTCACACAGAAATATTGCTCTGTTACTCCACCTTGTTGTTCTCTATAAAACATACAGAGGTGGAACTGGTGGCCTTATTGCCCCCATAAGCCTGCAGTGGACGTAGTCACACAGCCTGATCATCTCTGTCTAAAAAGGGGAACTGGCCTGGCTGTGATACATATCATGCCTCTGATTCCACGATGTTGATATGCTGTATAAAACCACACACTGGGGTGGCATTACATCAGCTTTGTTTGATTCAGTGTCAATTCAGCAAAGACATTTAACTCAAACCACAGTTGTGCCTACAACATAACAGAGCTTCTAGTGTGGCTGTAGGCTTGCTGATGTATTTTAATGTTGTGGCTGATCGGTGTATATCTCTACTTGGTGGGCAAGAAGAATTTTTACCCTTTGGAGCTTTAAGTCCTGCTGTCAGCAATAAGACATAAACATATAAAAAAATATTATAACCCTCACCCTAAACATACAACTGTAATAATATTAAATATTGTAACAGTGTAAGTCCTGAGTATCCAGAGTATAGCTGCCAATGACGTATCACCAGAGCAGCACAGACACAGGCATAAAGAGAGAATGGTTCAGGCTATGTGAAGCTGGATGCTAAAAATGTCTTTTTAAAGCTTGGCGGTCACTGAGATATTTTAAATGAGATAATTTATAAGTTACAGCAAGTGACACTGTCAGGTGCAATGATGTGTAGGCCTACTATGTATAAAGATGGACCTCCTCAATCACACCTGCCAATCATGATGCTTCACTTGCTTTTTATAGCATCATATTGCTAAAACCTAATGAACACTTAAACATGCATCAGAGTAATCATAACTACCTAGATTGACAGAAACCCTTTTTGGATAACTTCTGTTTCGCACATACTTTGATGTTTTAGTTTGGCCCATGTCTCCTCCATACTGCAGTCAGCCACCAGGGAGCACTTCAAGATGTTTTGGCTTAATTAGACCAACTAGATAAGACCTCTGTAGAGATGTGAAGTAAATGTGTAAAGGGACTCTCAAGTGGCTATCTTCATTGCCTGCAATCATGTTTGTTTTTCATTTATGTATTACCTAGGGTGATTTTTTTTTACTTTGCTAATTGATACAACAGGATCTCTAAGGGAGATAGTGGTCATAAAACACACATCTCTTAAATTAGTTCACTTCTACGGAGCCCCTCCGGTGACATTGGATTAAAAAAAAATCATGCGTGCGTAATGCACGAGATAGTTAATGCGTGGCCACGAGATAATTCACATTCAGTAGCGGGATGGTTGTCTATATGGAGCCGTCAGTTTTAGTGTGGTGCTGTTTATTATTCATGAAAAAGGTAATTATAGTCTGCTTTTGTATTCAAGAGTAGCTATGTTGTTATTGTCATGGCGAGTGTAATGTCAATATAATAATAATGCTATGACGGGCTGGAGGAGCTTACGTCTTCATATTGATATCTCATATCCTAATATTTGAATAGTTACATGTTATGTAAACACAGCATGGAGGTCAGTTGCAGTTAGTAAGACAACAACAATATTTTGTATTTTCTTATGTTTTTATGGTCAAGAAGTCATTCTATTAGCAGCATTAGTAGTTACCATCAGTCATTTCATACAATCTGAATGAAGTTTGTCTTCTTTCTTCTTTCACTCAAATACTCCCTTTCAGGTACGAGTTCCTCCTAACAATGGTTAATTGAGTGTGTTAGGTGAATGTATACGTGATCAGGAAACTATTTGTAATATGGTATGTTTGTGTATCCTGAAGTAATGAAGTTGTTTACATGACGACGATAAAGCTGATGCTAGCGTCATTAACGTGTAACGCTAACCATACCTCGTCAGTGGAACAGTAACGTTAGTATTTTGGAAAATGCGTGGTGTTGTGGTGTGTAGGTTATTGTACATTTATGTTAACTGAAATAATTGCATCAATTAATTAATGAGCTGTTATAAATGGTGAGTTGCGATATGTTATCAGTAGAAGTAAGCCAAGTTACAGTGTATTTTGTGAAATGTTGTAGGCTATTCTGCACTAGAAGTCATGTTTACTTTATTGCAGGCATCCAAAGTTGTTTACTTAAGGAGAGTGCTACAAAATAGACATGTTAAATTACCAGTTTAGCTGTACATTTTCAGTCTTAATATTTCAGTTTAGTCTTGATGTACAATATGTAGCCTAATGTTTCAGGTCGGTATTCAGTCGTAATTGTATAAATTATGACTGTACAGTATGTGGTTACCATGTCTATTCAATCAATACATACATGACCTGAAGGAAGTTTGTCTACTCTTCTTTCACTCAAATACTCCCTTTTCAGTGTTTACACAGACACAAAATTTAAAGGAAGAATGTGATCTAACAGACCCTAACAGTGACACTGTAGATTCAGCAGGAACTAGGCCAATCACCTACCAGTGAAACAGATTTTCATGAGACTACTTTGTGATTCTGTCATGTTTATGTTAAATTTCATATGATTTTTCATTATTACAGAATCATTTTTCTGTCATATCTGTAAATTGTCAAATTGTTTTAATGTTTCTAAAGGCTACATATGAAATGGAGAGAGAGGAAGACGCCTTCCTGCAGTTTCTGGAGGACTGTGGAATTAGAGAAGAAATAAAAAAACTGAAAAATGACAAGGTGAGCTATTCTTCCCCCAGATGTTGAAACTGTACAGTGGAGTAGCCATACCGTGAATTAATTGTCATACCTTGAACTTATAAACATAGTCACAATTAAATATATAGTGTTTTTATTCAGCTTCCACTTGAGTCACACCCACAGTCAATCTTAATTGAGATCCTATCTTTGTAAAAATAACCTAATTTATAATTATATAACTAGATTTATATAGATATTAATAGGATTTCTGTATGTTTTGCTGAACATTTTTTCTTGTTAGTAATTGTTCACTTACCTTATCAACAATATTTTTAGGAAGTAGGCTCTAACTTTTGATATTAACAAGTTTTCAGTCCTGGCTTTGTTTGCAATATCAATGTACCAATATCAATGCACAATTTTGACTGTTTAATGAATTAGATGTGTCAAGGTCTTAAAGAATAATTCACTTTGGGCAAAATTTCAGAGTCTCAGGAGGCCCAGAGATTGCCAGAGTTGACTTGAAAAAGACCTCATGTATACCGTATTTTGTGAAATCTTGCTGTACCTGTCAGATGGCTTGCGCTCTTTACTTTCATATTTCAGCTCAATGGATAAAGTAGAGATTCTAGCTAAAACATGGGGTGAATGAGGTCTTTCAGGGCATCAACAACATCGCCAACTTTCTAAGACTTAGTTTCGCAAAGTGAACTATTCATTTTAAGCTCCTGCTGTAAAACGAAATAGTAAAAAAAGAAAAAAAGAGAGAGTAAAAATACATTTCATATCCCACAGCAAGAATCTGTGAAAAAGACCCAGTTGTCATGTAAACTTAGTGAAACTCTTTAATCTAAAATATATGACTGCCATAGAATTAAAAGTTGACCCACAACACATAGTGGTATAGCCAGAGGAGAGGTTTGCTGGTGTTGCTGAAGTTTGTACTGAATAAAGCCTTTGTGTACAGATATCATGAACAAAGATATACATCAAAGAAAACCCCAATGGTAAACTGGAAGAGGGAGGGCTCCGGTGTTTTCGTGATTGCCTCTCAAATTCTAGGAGGAATTCTACATAGATACACATTAGGTACAGTGAGACACCTGCCTTAGGCATGATATCAAGTCCAGGAATGGCAGGCAGTTACCGAGATTCTTGTGATGGGTTTGGACAGCTGTCCAGGTATTTTCCTGCTTCTCCCTCTTCATTTTTGGAAGAAGCTCTCCTATGGTACAAGTTACAGCAGTGTGACAGATGGCTTCCCAGTATGTCTCAAAAGAAGGCGGAAGACTAGCAGGCTTGCACTTGAATCGGCAGGTCTGTTGACAAGATGACCTGATGGATGTAACAGATTTTGTGACTGCCACTACTGCTGCCTCTGAGAGACACAGTGGCTGGATTAATGCTCACAGTTAGGACACAAAACCTAATCCAGACTCAATGTTTATTATTGAATGCTGGGGCCATCTTGAAAACTTTGGCAGATGCGCTTGTCCACGAGCTTATTGGAATAATGGAGAATGTACCAACACAAAAGCAGTATTAAGGAACTTCTGAAATTCCCCAGAACATGATGGCTGCTTCAGAACACTGTAGCAAGACATCTGAAAGGTATAGGAATCGAACAACATTACTTTAAAATCATTTCTTACACTTCCCACACAGGCAGATATGCTGTTTGGACACCCCATCAGTGTCAGTTCATGAGCATCTGCATTCAGTGTCGACCTCAGAGCACACATACATGTGGGTGCTGTTGATGTTACCAATCAGCACCAAAGCTACCCAGATCTTAATGACAGCTGATCTTGCTGACTCCACATTTGGGTTATGGACATAATCTAAATTCTTGGAAACAAACTAAGGCCAGATTTGGTGTGCAAACACAATTATTGGCCATAATTTGCCTGTTATCCTGTATCAGAAATTGTATTGCATTATGTAAGTGCGTGGCAATTTGGAAACCACAGAACGAGAACTGCCCTTAAATGTTTGGAAATTTTCAATATAGGAAAATGAAATGACATGCTTATATTTATTAGTTAATGTTTCACTCATTTACTGTTTAAAACACCAATATTCTTTAGATTCCTAGTCAAAAACCCCAAATTTGGAGACAGTTCAGATTCCAATTTCGGCCTGCTTAATGAAAACAAGTACTGTAATTTCATACAGGTAGCCACAATTTATCAGGTTCACCTTTAACTGGTTTCTTGTATAAGAAGCTCTAGAAACAAGCTAAGAGTAGATTTAATTGTGCATCTGCATCTGTTACTTTTAAACTTCTTCCCTACTGCCCTGAAGACCCTGGTGTGTTTATTTATTGGATACTGAAGCCATTTGGCCAGACATTTGAAACATAGATTCTGCACAGGGGGTAGATATACTGCTTGGACACCCCAATCACTGTTCAGTTAATGAGACTTACCATTCCAAGGTGTCAGTGACTTCAATCTTTTTCTAAACTCCAGAAGCAAACTAAAGAGTGGAGTTAATTTATGCGCACACAATTGACAATGAATTTTACCTGTTATCAGTATTCCAAGTTGGCATTAAGTGAATTGTGATCTGCCATTTTGGAGAATGCAAGTTCTTCACATTCTCAAAACTAATTTCGTTTGCCTATGGTTCAAAGAAAGGTTTAAAGACTAGCAAATAGTGATGACACAAAAAAGAAACAGACATGTGTTGGCTCATCTAAAAACTTTATGGGCTACCAGGTAATGTACAGTTCATCAGCCATGATAAACACTCCACAATAGCGTAATTACTTATAATTTAAACATGTTCCTTTAGGCCTTCAAAATAATTATACTTGAACCACCTTCCACATTTCAACCTGGGATCTGAACCTATTACTCTTGCCACTAATTTTTAATAATTTTCTATACTTATTCGTCTTCTTTTATTCATCTGAAATGAATAAAATAGATGAAATAATATTGCATAATATTCTGTTTACGCGGAATTTAATGCAATATACTGGGGTATATGGTTTAACTTCATTACAATGGCCACCAAGCCTACTTGACACACAAATTACCCCACATGACAACGTCGTCTATACGCCTGCTTGGTGGCTTGGCGGTGACAGGTCCCGGCTGAACACTTTCCTGCACACGTTCCGGGGCGCTGTTAGGGCCTGTCACGGTATTCATTTGCTTAAAAGCCAAGACCACTTTTTCTATACGAACCGGTATACCATGGACGGCCGCTGTCGTTCACGTGTCTCAGGTATTGCGTGTCATTAAATATAAGCGCTGTCTGGTACTGACTAGGCCTTGGGAGGAGAGATTTATAGCAACGAGATTTATACAAGAGTTGTTTTAAGCACCTCCTCCTATAGATGTTGAAGGCAATATCATAAATTCAATTTCACGGTTAAATCAATTATTTTTGTTTTGTTTTGTTTTTAATGAAAAACACCCACTAAATCACTTCATCCAGCGCCAGCACTGCCGTATTAAATCGCTCTGTTATAAACAAACAACAATAGGCCCTATAGGATACACGTCAGTCATTTAATCAACACAATGAGTTATATCATTATTTGTCCAAAGTTTTAACCTTAATGACCTGTATAAAGACTTCAGGCCTATAGAACTTTATCAATTAGACAAGCTACATTTTGCATCAGGTGCCTCACATCTTGCTCAGAACCAGCTAATCATCACTTGCCAGATTTGCTGCCTCGCGGCAGTAAATCACATTTCATTAGCACTGGTATTAGAATTAGCCAAGTACGTATTAAAGATCACTGTTAATATTTGTGCGTTAACATAAATCTGTCAGTTCACGGGATGAGGAGCAGTCACACTTAAAGAATACAGACTTTCAACCTCCACCTGAATAATGTTCCGAAGCACAGCTACAAGTGATTT
Source organism: Lates japonicus (assembly GCA_033238685.1). Lineage (NCBI taxonomy): Eukaryota > Metazoa > Chordata > Actinopteri > Centropomidae > Lates > Lates japonicus. Next base: position 8,662,704 of record BRZM01000033.1, on the reverse strand, counting down.
GTCCAGGTAGTCCCCAACACACGGGCCTCTCATCTTTCCCATTTAAGCCCAGAAGATGTGTCAGTACTCCAAACTCTTCTTTGTAGCACAGCAACTTTCAATCACCTCCTGATTTGTAGTACTTGCTCTCCCTGCGATGTAACTTTGTTCACCAGCTCTACTGTAGAGCATCACTGCGGCGGTAGGTCTAGATGTCGAGACAACCACATTTCTCCGTTCCTGCATCATCAGCGGGCGATCCGGGGACAGCCACCAAACTCCTGCAGCCCTGTATAAGTAGCCCCTATGGCGTGGGTACGCTGCTTGTGTATACGCTTCTTAAGTGGCCCTGCGCGAGAAGCCATCTATACCTTCACTGATACAGATTCCTTATAGCTGCCTATAATGAAATCACATACCAGATATGAATTAGGTCCTTGAGCAAATACCTTTCTGATTTAGTCTCCTGGAACAACGGATGGCTGAGGCGTCAGGGTCCAGAGCTGCGAGAATCAAACGAACATCTTCCGTTTTTGCACGAATGCCATTCTTTAAGCACTTGTTGTACATCCACCTGTAGCCATAGTCTTCCAGGTCCTTCCAGTTGGTGAATGATGAAATCTATGACTTCCCCGACATCAGCATATTCCTTGCGTTTAAGCCCATGCATTTTGAGCAACCGAATTAAGTGTCTCTTGCTAAGAATTACTCCATGCCTAACCGCAAGTGACTGAAGTATGTCATTATAATTCATCCCTATATTAAAATAAAATGAAATTAATTCAAACTTGTCCATGTTAACAATCAACAGTCTCTGCATGGAAATGACTGCAATAATTATCTCTCGTGGCCACGCGTTATTATCTCGTGGCCACAAGATAGTAATGCGTGGCCACGCATTATTATTTTTTATCCAATGTCACCAGAGGGGCTCCGTACACTTAAAAATTGGACATAATAAGACAAAAACCCACCAATACATACCTCTGCAGTAGGGAAATTTAGTATATAAAACTGCCACAAATACTAATCATTGCACATCTTGCTGAGTGGACTGACCTGAGCCCTGCATGTAAAAAGGCAGCTCTCTCATTCTTTTAAATGGAGCCAGTCTGTCGCCAATGCTGGGGGATCTGGCAAAAAAAAAAAAAAAAGGCAGGGTTGGGAGGGGAAACTATCATTAGATGATTCAATCACATCTCTGTTCCTTCTCTCTCTACTTCAAGTTGCAAATGTTGTTGCTATATTTTGATAATTTTGTTTACTTTGCACCACAAAATTATGTGCATTTCCTTGTTTTTAGTACAAACATATAACTCAGTGAATTGTTCAATTTTTTTTTTATCCATTCACGATTTAGCATTGGCTTTGTAATTATTATTATTTTTCATTTTTTTATAACTACCTTTGTGTTATTATTTGTTTCACAGGTCACTTATTAAGCGTTTGTGCCGTCTGTAAACACTAGATGGCGTTACCGTCATAATCAGACCAAATATGGGCGCTCACAGCTCCTCTGACGCAAGAAGACCGAGAGGAACTTCCTGTCTCCCCTGTCTCTCCAAAAATGGCGGACACGTGTGGCCAAGTATTGCTGGGGTCAGGGCTCACCGTCCTCTCCCACCCTTTGATGTATATCAAAGTCCTGATCCAGGTAAGAGAGGAAATGTTCGTGCTTACCGTGGCGAGATGAAAGTGGTTCAGGAGCTGCTTTAGTCACTGTTTGCTCGCCTTCGTAAATCCTGTTAACTCAACTAGCTAGTAGCCTTAAGAGGAAAGTATCAAACTCCACTGAAAATAATGGGGTTTAATGTTGGCCCGCTTGTCAGTAAACGAATAAACAATGTAGAACATGACCAAGGACAATTCATGAATCACTATCAAGTACTCTTTAATTCAGCATGTATGTGATATATATAGCAACAGAAGTTGCGATAATAATGTCAATTACATTATCGGTCCGTCCCTTGTCCCTATGACCTTCTGTTTCCAAAATACTCTGTAGTGGGCGGAAGCGAGGTGTGCTAATCAATTCTTGAAGTTAATGCTTCACTGAAATGCGGTGCTGCTTTTTTAAATGTCTGCAAACAGAATGTGTGCGCACACTACCATCCTGAGACATATTCGCAAATTATTAAAGTGTTTTCTCACCAGCCGAAGCGCACTGGGTTGTGATATATTGACTTGCTAGAGACAAGAGCTAGTTAGCTGTTAGCCGAGCTGCTTAGTCCTGACTTTACAGCCTCTGTGTAGTTGCCGCTGCATTTTAAGACATTTTCCTTAAGTGAAAAGGCGATATGTAGTCTGCACTGCTGGAGGGTCCAGTAGAGTGGCTTCACTGACCAGTGAAAGGTCAGGGACGAGCTAACAATTTTTCGCGCTAACATTTGTTTCACAGCCGACCATTCTGTCAGCTTTCTGTCTTCATGTGCTTTGAAAAAAACGTATCGTATATCTGTATCAGTAATGCATGTAAAATAGGCAACCCGCTAAAATAGCTAACGCTAGCTAAAGTCAACGTTAATTATGTAGCCAATTTATTTTAGCCTGAGAGTTAAAGTTATCTCAAAGACAAAGTAAGCAGCGCACACAGATACTTTTGTATCGTCTTAAAACTATCAACTGAATGCAACAAAATGATCAAAACACTCAAGGGAAAACAAGTTGACAAAGTGTCTCAAAAAGAAACAAGGAAGTGTGGGAGAGCCACAGTTTGCTGAGACATAATGAAAGTGCATTCAGAGTTGATACAGTGTATGTATCACTGTCTTTACGGTGTCTTTTGATAGGTAGGACACGAGCCGCTCCCTCCCACCCTGGGCAGGAACCTGTTTGGCAGACAGGTCTACCAGCTGCCTGGACTGTTTGCTTATGGTGAGTCTGACTCCACATGGCAAAGTTCTTCTCAGAGGTGAAATCTGTGTATATGTATTATTGTGCTCCTCAGAAGGCAGAAATAGATGTGATTTTAATGTCTCCCTGTGGTAATTTAAGATTGTTCTGCTGTAGCTTTTGCTTTAATCAATCATTGAATTCGGTCTTAAGCTGTATTTTAAGTGTTATGGAAGTGTTAAGAGTTGTGGACCAGTCAGATTCCATTTTGACTTTTACGTAAAGACCAGCTTGTAAAATTTCCATCACATTTATGAAATGTGGTGCATATCAGAAAGCTGCTTTAATTGGAGTGCCCAAGACATGCATTCACGTCCACATGCACATACATGATACTAATTCAATAAAACAGGGATCCACTGGTTAAAATATGGCTCCACAGTGCAAATAGTGGTCAGAAATTTAGCAGGGTTCCTTTTAAAGGACCATACCCTGATTTCTTTTTTCTACTATCTGCACAATCCCCCATTAGTAGTAATTCCACAAAGTTTGCAGCTATATTTTAGCTCAGGTAATACTTTTCAGAATTGTTTTATATTATAACTCATGAAAATTATGATTTTCCTTGGCAGTGTGTTTCTCTGTTGCATCGGTTAGCAGGACTGATGTCCCGTCAAGGAGTTGTTCTGAGTAGAAAGACTCCAAAACATGCCCAAAACATTGTAGCTAAGGGGGGTGCACAACTTTGTCAGCTTGACTGTGTACCTGCCAGAGAGTGAAATCAGGATGGCTCATCACACATGTAGGTTCAGCTGCTGCATTACTGCCTCACACTGACTCCTTTCCGCCATATTGTAAATAGTTTGTCATGTGTTAGAACCACTAGTCTGTTGGTTTCAGTGGCTGGTGTTCTGTTTGATCACATGATGTAGCAGCAGTGTCTCCTCTTCTTGTCCTTCCCCTGTCTTGCTCTTCTCTCTTCATCACCATATCCCCATCAGAGCTCCTTATCATCAAATTTACATTTTGCTTACTAACTACTCTTCCATCTCTGATCATCCAGTTAGAGCGCACATCTGAGTTACACCCCAGAGGAATGGTGCATTTATGAACTATTCTGTTACTAAAACTCCTTTCCACTCCACTGAAATTGGCATAAGAATGTGCAATTTCAACAAATTTTAATGACACTCATGTCTGATCATTTTTTGTATAACCTGTTTAGATTTGAAACATCACAGCTTATGAATACAAACAGCTGAACATCATCAGACCTTCACTTCAGCACTTGAATGCACTACAAGGAAGGATTCACAGATCATACTGTTATTTTAACACCATTAATACACTACAATTAAAATAAATCTTCTTGTACTTTAGTATAATGACAATAAAGGGCATTCTATTCTAAGTTCAGTGAAAACTAGTGCAAGTTTGTGTTGCATTATGATGTATTAGCAATGCTGAGCAAATTTCTAGGTCTTGGTGACTTTGTTTTAATAGCATACTAAAGTGAAGTGAAATCAGTCCTCAGTGGTTGTCAGCAATGTAACTTGTAAGTGCATAGAATTTACTGAACTCATTGTGCAAAACTATGGTCCAGGAAATGCTGAAGTTATGTATTGTGGGTTTTCTTTCCCTAAGGTTATGAAAATGTGGAAAAGTCATCTGATATTTGTAAAATATCTTGTAGAAGTGCAGCCTCTGCTTGTTATATTTAATTTTGGTCGTAGCAACATTAAAGTTTGTTGATGCTAGAGGAAAAACACACATTTAACAAAAACAGAAAAAAACCCAGTTTATTTGTATTTGACTGTTGTCTGGAGTAAACTTGTTTAGATCATGGGTCACAGTTTTCTAAGTAATGTGTCAAATCTTTCTAAAAATATGTAACAGAGTTAAGTGCTTTTAAAAAAAATGTCTGTGGTTTCTTAAGGCATCTATTTTATATAAACACTATACTGATTTTAAACTGCTTTTAATAACTTATCCTGTTGGGTATTTTCTGAATGTTCCAGCAAAACACATCATCAAGATTGATGGAAAAGCAGGTCTCTTCAAAGGACTTGGTCCAAGGCTCTGTGCTGGCACCATCGGCACTATTGTGCACAGCAAAGTTGTGCAGGTAAGTCTGATTACATTAAGATCTCCATAGATGGATGTAATCACAACTATAGCTTGTTCCTCAGATGAACATAAGGATGAAATAATAGACTTATATGGAGGTACAGTGCGGTTAGTATTGTCCTGAAAGCATTTCTTTTAACATTGTGTAATTTGATTACATTTTTGTTGTTGTTGCAGCTTCACAGTCATGCTCTCTGCTCAGGGCACGGAGAGATGCTGGCAAAAAATGTATTTCAGAATTAGCCATGGACATTTTTAATTTTGTTTTGTAAAAGAGCTGTTTCATCAACAGCAGTATAAATTCTATATATAATTGTCCTGAGATTGTGTCTTGCTGAACAAATAATTTTCAAGCAACAATTACAGCCAATTTCACTTTCACAATAATGGAGAATGAAAAGTGAATGTTAGTGAGTCTCCTGTTCAGTATGTACTGTGTCTGTCACAATTTAAATTTAAAATCTTTATCTTTATCTACCATTTCATTTATGGGATCCTTAGGCTTTTTATTTTCTATGTTTATGTGAAGTAACAAATATTGGCAAATGCATCGTTCATGTTTCAGAATGTTAAAATAAGGGATGCAGCTAATTATTTTCATTATTATAAATGTAGCAATATTGGTTGTTATTGGTTGTTATATTGATTATTTTCTCCATTAATCACCTAGAGTATAAAATCTTCAATTGTGAAAATAATAATAAAGTATAATTTCCCACAGTTCAAGGTGTCAGTATGTATTGTCTTGGGCACTTTTACATCTGGATTTGTATGAGGTTAATCCAGGATGTATATCAGTGCCTTGTGGCACTAATGTTTGTAAAACAGAATAAACTCATTTGTCAGTTTTATGTTAACTGCTTCTTTCTTACAGAGATGTCAGGAACAAGGCACACCTCAGGTAAGAGGTTTCTCTTCTAATTTATTGTTTGAACTTGAATTGCAAATTAGAGATCAACAGGATGTTATTTACATTGCTACTATACATTTGTCATCAACTGACACACTACCCAAAATACAAAATATAGTTGAGTGCTGGGGCACAGTGTTTTAAGAGGAGTTTCTGTTGTCTGTCACACACCCATCTTGCAGAACAGATGGGCTTCCATTTTATTAGATGTATGGGTCCACACTGACTTACGGGCACGTGTGTGAGATGTCTAAGGCGTCAGTCACCCTGGGGCCCCCTGCACCATTTTACACTCCAGGTTGTTTTTTCCCCTCCTGTCTCTAGAGACAGCTGTTTATCAAATCAACTCCAAGTGCTTCACATCATTGTATTTATAGTACATATATAAATCACATTTAAAATAAACATTGGCAAACGCAGCATTTAAATACCATCAGAGGGTGAAGAGTTAGATGAACAGAGATTTAAGACTGCAGTAAGAGTAAATAAAGACCAGAATAGAGGCTACTAAAAGCAAGGATGTTATGAAGCTATTCAACCACCTAACAATCAGTTCTTAAGAAGCTGAAGGCTAGACAAACAAGAGTGCCTACCCTGTGTCAGTCAGAAAATTTTAAGTCTGATCTCAACTCTTGACTAACGGTAAAGCTAGATAAAGAGAGAGAGTGGGTTGTAGGAAGTAAGTCAGTAAATACTTTCTAATAAAGACATAAAGTGGCCAATAAAGAGTTAAAAGATAGGTGACTTTGAAGTTTGTGTCTGCTGTCTAGGTACTGGGCGGCCAGCAGAAGGCTGTAGAGGGCTCCCTACAGCATGTTGTTAATGAGGTAAGATACAGAAAACAACACACATACAAGAGCAAACTCATCACATTGTTTATTTTTTTATTTATTATCTTAAAATATATTTGACACCCACAGTGTTAACACTGTTGTAACTGCTCATTTAAAGAATCAGGGGGAAGTGCATTCAGCACATTTCTTACACTTAAAGAATACAACCAGTGTAAACAGATGTTAACAGAACTTTTGTTTGTTTACAAGGAAACCCCACAGGGGACCTTTTAACCTTTTTATCATTGCTTGATGGATTTTCTTTCAATATCTTATGCATTCTTACTGAGTGAAATGAACTTTGTAAATAATCTTAAAATTCTATCCTCTACCTCTACTTTTAACTAAATATGTCATTTTCTTCTTATGATGAGGACATATACAAAATGCTGCTGTTCAGTCTCCAGTGGTATCTGTAATGGTCATGTCAACTTAAATTTATGATATTAACAATATCTGCACCTTTAGATATTACTGATATATTAGGATGTCTACGCCTTGTATGACGTTTCATAAATACACGTCACTTGATTGTTTTCTGTCTTTTCCTGTCTCCACAGACAACCAAAGAAATGATAGCTCGTTCCTGTGCCACGATTGTCACACATCCTTTTCATGGTATGTTATGTATGTCTGCAGCTGCTCAGATATTTCAGATAGCTTTAACTGACTCACTCACAATAGAGGTTATAGGAGGCTGTTGAAGTGGTTTCAGTCTTGACACATTTGAAGGCTTTTAAAAAATCTTTTGAAATTATTTATTTTTTTTTTGTAATGTTTTTATTTTGGCATGTCTGTGTGGGGAGGCACAAGTTTGCAGGTCAAGTATGTTTTTCTCGACTTGTTTTACAGTGATTACTTTGCGATGTATGGTCCAGTTTATTGGGAGGGAAACAAAATACAGGTAAAGTTTTTACATTTTAGACATAAGCCTCAGTGAGAAGAGCTGTGAAAATAAAACTTAAAATATCTTTCTTCTGTTCTCAGTGGGGTGTTTGATTCCATCATCACAGTCTACAGAGAAGAGGGCATACTGGGCTTCTTTGCGTAAGTTTAATTTTCGTTGTCTTTTTTTCTCTTTAATCCACCAGGTTCTTGATGGTAAAATGCATTTTGCCAGGAAACATCATTCCCCAAAGCAGTGGAGTAACAAGTTAATGCTGGGTCCCAATGCAAGATGGTCAAAGCAGTTTTGACAGTGCAAAAGCTTGGAGTTTCTTGTATTCAAGGAACACTGACTCTCTCCTCTGTCCATTTAAAAATGGATAGAACTATGTTGACAACATGGGGATATAAAAACAAAAAAGTCAACAGTTTGCTTGCACTGGGCAACATGGGGTTATACAGTTTTGTCTGAGGTGGGGCCCACATGTCAGACTTTGTTTGGAAGCACTTTGTGGGGCGGCTGTGGCTCAGGAGGTAGAGCGGGTCGCCCACTAATCGGAAGGTCAGTGGTCAGTTCAGCAAGATACTGAACCCCACATTGCCCCTGAGGTGTGTGAATGGGTGTGGATGTGTTAAAGCGCTTTGTGCAAGCGCTGTATGAATGTGTGTCTGAATGGGTGAATGTGACATGTAGTGTAAAGTGCTTTAAATGGTCAATACGACTAGAAAAGCGCTATGTAAGTACAGGTCTAAGTCCATCTATATCTACAGTCTATATCTAAGTCGTAATAAAACCGTCTGAGTGTTGTTACAAATGAGTCTGGCTGTATTGTTTATAAATAGCATAAGGTCCCATTACATGTACAGCTTAGATATAGAATGCCTGTGAATGGGGATCAGCAGCAGACTGGATTATAACCTTGTAGTGTTAATTGTGTCTCTGCACAGAGACATTATGTTGTCGGGATGTCTGTCCCTATACCCCTTCCTTGAGGGAATTTCTTCAAATTTGGCACAAATGTTTGCTTGGACTGAAGGATCCTGATCAGACTTTTGGTGGTCACAGGTCAAGGTCACTGTGATCTCCCAAAACAGCTTTTTTGGCCAGTATTCAACACCATAACTCAGGAACTTATGACAATGTTTTCAGCAAAGTGACTGGTTGACATATAATGGTGTGATTTTTATATCCAGTATGTCAAAATAGTTTGGTCAGAAATAATATTTTCTTCTTCTTTTTTTTCCTCAGTGGTTTGATTCCTCGTCTGCTTGGTGACGTGCTGTCCCTGTGGATTTGTAACCTGCTGGCACACCTCATCAATACGTACGCCATTGATGACTCGGTAAGCCACTTCTAATACATCACTCGGTTCAGTTAACCGCTTACTTAATTGCCCTGAGGTCAACCTGTCGGGCAGCTCTTACTTACAGCTTGTAAGTAAGTGCTGCCCGACAGGGCATTTATTTACCTCTGAAATTCTGAAAGAGCACACCTAACACCTCTTAGCCCACCCAAACTGAAGTCCCTTTTGTAGGTTCTAGCAATTGCAGCTGGTATATTTTATCCTCATGTCAGCCCCTTTGTATCCTGTCAACGCAGTGACCGTCAACCCACCACCTATTTGTGCAGGAAATAAAACCAAGGAACGCTCTGTGCTGGAGGCATATACAAAGCTGAAGTGTTTAGATTAGTGATGGAAATTTATTTTTCCATAATCAGTTATTGAATGTTTTAGCAACAGTTGCTCCTCAAAATCTGACCCACATTTTTTCCCATAATAACAGTATTACTATTTAATTCAATTCAGTTCAGTTCAGTTTTATTTACATAACGCCAAATCACAACAAAAGGCATCTCAAGGCACTTTTCATATAGAGCAGGTCTAGACCGTACTCTTTGTATTATAATATTTACAGAGACCCAACAGTTCCCACCATGAGCAGCACTAGGCAACAGTGGTGAGGAAAAACTTCCTTTTAAGAGGCAGAAACCTCGAGCAGAACCAGACTCAGGGTGGGCGGCCATCTGCCTCGACCGGTTGGGTTGAGAAAGAGAAAGAGAGGCAGGGGGAGAGAGAGGGGTAGAGAATAGCGAGAGAAGAACGTAGCAGAACACAGATTAATAACCAATAATACAGTAGTGGTAATGATGCTTTGTTCATTGTTGTTCAGGGGATGTGCTGTTGAGTCAACTTCACTGGTCTAGGCAGTCTCTCAAAATTTCATTTCACCAGTAAATTGGATTTATATCAGAAAAGGTTTTATGTAGGCCAGTCTTGGCATATTTGAATGCATCAGCATTGGCTAAAATGAAGCTGATAAAAAATCTGATCCATTTTAGGGCTGTCCCTGACTCACAGGTGCACCCCAAGTGACAGCTCAGGTGCGAGGGCACAGTGCAGCACCCAAGACAGTCTACATCACACGCATGCAAGAGTCATCTTGGAGTCTAACTTAAGAAAGTCAGTCTTTAGGAGCATTTTGGATTTAATTACTTCACAGTTAGTTATGCAAGTCAAAGTTAGTGTAGTATCATGAAGCATTTTGTTAAAACATCAAACCCCATCACCTACAGACTCACATTAGCAGAGCTGCGCACCAAACTCTTCTACTGACTCTGGTGGGGTGAAGAAAATAACTTGATCCACAGTCTCTTAAACAACATGCATCCTTTCACCGTTTTGGATAGGGTGCAGCTTGTTGGATACATATTTAATCAACATTTAGGCAGGCCTAAAGTATGGGCTCATACTCAGCAGATACTAAGGATTACAGGACTCAACCTTGGATTAGTGCCAATAAAACTTGGTCTACACAGCCCTCTTGGAAAGTTCTACCTGTCTCTGATGTTAGCACTGTAACTGCTGTGGTGATCTTTCATCTGAAGCTCAGCTCTCACCCTGCACTGATGTTTTGGCATCAGTACAAGCCTCATAGCCAACTAAACTGGATGTCTGCCACATAATAACTTTGATTTTCATTATGGTAAAGGACCTTTTACCCTTTTCTTGCTGCAGGTTATTAGTACCAACTGGATGTGATGCAGACCATACAAATGTTCACAAGTCAACAGCAAAGATAAATGGAATGCAAAGAATAAATCATCATTAAATATAAATTCACCGAATAAGGTAATCAAGGCCCTGGTCTTCATTACTGGTAGGGAATTGCAGGATGCAAAAGTTGGAGAGAGAACAGACCAAAACATATTTTGGACCAGCCCAGCTAAGAGGCCAGCATAATTTCTGAGAAGGCAGAAACACTTTTACAATCAAACCTAGATGTTTTTTAAAACCATAATCTAAATCCAGTCCCCTTCAGCCTTCATATTACCACTGCAGCCCTGGTGATGTACCACAAAGACCCTGACATCAAAATTGTGGCTCAGGAGGTAGAGCAGTTGCCCACCAATCAGAAGGTCGGTGGTTCGATTCCCGGCTCCTCCAGTCTGCATGCCGAAGTATCCTTGGGCAAGATACTGAACCCCAAATTGCCTCCGATGTGTGTGTGTGTCACATCGGTGTGTGAATGTGTTTAGAAAGCACATTATATATAGAACATGTGCTGTATGAATGTGTGCGAATGGGGTGAATGTGATCTGTAGTGTAAAGCGCTTTGAGTGGTCGAAAAGACTAGAAAAGCGCTATATAAGTACAGTCCATTTACCATTTAACCCTTAGCGCCACCCCTCCATGCTCTGATTTATGCTGAGGGTTTGTGTTGCGCAGTCCTTGGTCCTAGCTCAAACAGAGATTTAACACTGTGAATCTGTTCCTCTGTACAGATGAGTCACACAGGAGAAATCAAGAACTGCTCTCAGGCTGTGACAGGGGTAAGTGTTGCTGTAATGCAGTACCTCAGTCCATCTGGTTGTAGTTTGTCCTTCAATAACGTTCCTCGCTCTTTCTTTCAGTTCTTTGCCAGTATGCTCACATACCCTTTTGTTTTGGTGTCAAACCTCATGGCTGTCAATAACTGTGGGTGAGTTAACAGGTTATTTGCTGTACTAAATCCTCACAAGTGTCGGATCAAACACTCATATTTCCGCTGTCTTTCAGGCTCGCTGGGGGCTTGCCTCCCTATGCATCAGTATATCCCACCTGGGTGGACTGCTGGAGGCATCTAAGCAGAGAGGTAAATGCATCACATACGTAACATCTCTGTGACAAACACCAGATAGAGATGATCCAAATGTAGTATTAAACTGTGTAGTGGTTGGATGTCATAAGTCATTAGTAGCCATCACATTGATAACTGCATGTCTCCGTGCATTTTGCATTGTACACAGTTGTATTACATTTATTGTTTTGAACTCTGAAATGCAAGCTCAACTCATCAGAGCAGCACTAATTAAAACAGAAGCCTCTCCATACTGTCATTTACTAATTAAATGACAACACCTTGTGTTAAATAACCCGCGTTGAGCACCCTGGTAACTGAAGAAAACCTTCTCTATAACCATCATAGACTCAGACATGATCAAAAGTTTTACAACACCCCCATTTTCCCTGTTCAATTTGAAATGTAAGCACCTCAGGTCCAGTGAATAACCTTAAATGGTACGAAGGTCAGTGGTCAACTGCCCAAGGTAAAAAAGAAAAAAAAGAAAAGAGGTTTATATCACCAGAAAGTTAAAAATGCTGTAAGTGTCATAGAAAACAGGTGTGTCTGAGGAATGAAGAAGCTGGTTAACCTCCAGCTTTCCTGCAGCAGTGGAAGTTAATGAAGCTTTGAAAGTTACTCAGATAATTCCTGCAGGTGTCCCAACCAAACCCTCTGTCTGTACAAAGACAAACTGTGTTACTACATCCTCTGATGCATTATTAGGACAATACTGCAGGAAGTAGACCTGTATACTTCTATCAGAGTGGTGAGAAAAAGGCAGTAACGGAGGAAGGCTGGCTGGTCAGAGGTTCATCATACAGTAAGATAAAGAACCAAAACATTACAACAGAACCAGACGGAGGCTTCACGTGATGAAGAGCAGCACAGTCTCCAGACTTAAACCTCATGGAGCTGAGTTGAGATGAACAGGACGAACAGGGTCAAACAGCTGCTGTGCTGGGACAAACTCTCAATGTTCTCAATTCTGTCTGAAAGGAGGTCACAACTGATGAGTCGAACATTTAATTAAACTTTGGATTTAATTTTTCTGAGTGCTTTCACACCAGCCCAAATGAATAGAACCAGTTGAACTGATGCAGACTGCACCAGAAGTGGCTTTTAGCCAGATGAAAGCAATACAGACCAACCTCTAGATTTTAGCATGGTTAGCATGATTTCAAAAGCTGAGCTGCCACCTGTCAAGGGAGCATATGTGTAAGCAATTTCTAGAAACTATGGCATGGATACAAATGTCTTGAACCCTTCACTCTTCAGTCCACTGTCTAATGTCTTTTGAAATGTGTCTGTTTTGTTAAGTATTAATTTAAAGCCAGTCTTAATACAGGTCATATTGTCCTTAGTATCCAATTATGTCCTTGATACATTAATGAAACCATGTATTTAAGTCTCCCAGTGCTGTTAACAGGCCCAGTGATATTTTCCTACATACCATGAACATTTCACAATGTTGTTATTATTTTATTATTATTTGTTTTTCACATTTCCAATCTTCTTAATGATTGGCCTTTTGGTTACATGTATACTGTAACATCAGCCTCTACTAAACACTTGCTTCCTCTCTTCATTCCAGGGCAACATGAGCAGAGGCAACAGTTTATTTTTCCGGAAGCTTCCAGCAGGAAAGATGTACGCAATTGACCAGAAGAGATTTTTTTAAAGCCTCAAGAGAACTGAGCTGAACATAGTTGTGATAATAAAAAAAAAAAATCAACATTGCCTGATCTCGGGGTGGACAGTCGGCACTTTTTTTTGTATGCACTTGTTTACTCTGAGGTTTTTTTCCTTAACAATCTGCCATTGTGTAAAAAACAACAACATTAGTTTCCAGTTAATTTCCAGCAGATTTTGTTTTATTAACAGAAATTTACAGATTCAGACTGCAGGCTCATAAGATGATGAGATGGAACATTAAAACCTTTCTTTTTAAAACCATGTGTACAAAAACTGATGGGAGGACAGCTCATGTTGTCTAACAACCTGTCCGTGTAATGACAGACCAGTGTGTAAGTGCCCTCCTCCCCCATGTTTTTTATATACATTCTCCATCAATAATTACCCCCCCCCCCCCTTAATCCAAGTGATGGGATTTGTTTGTTGAAAACAGCACTTCAGTCTGCATGTGGTAATGTCTAATAATTCACATGTTAATGATCAAGTGGGACCTCTTGTCATGTGGTATTGTTTTGATGTGTTAATTATTGTAAGCTCACTGCTGGGCGGGCTTGTAATGCTAATGAAAAGGAGGAGTCAGAGGTGGTGGATGTTCAGGAGCATGTGTGGTTGTACAGAGGCATGGAGAAAAGCCTGAGCTGACCAAAATCTCTGACACTCAAGTGCTTGTATCAACTCATTCTGACTGACCCAAATAAAAACAGATTTTTTTGACCTTGTCTGTCTTTTGTAAAGGTTTTGTAAAGTAGAATTTGAGACATGAAATAGTTCATGCACTTAGAAACACCGTTTAAAAAAAAGGGACAGGGGTCGTACCTGCACATAAAGGAGGTATGACATTGAGCTAAGTTGGGGCTGGTTCTGTTTTTCTTATTGCCAACAAAACCAACACAAATGTCTCCTAACAAGAACTGTGTGTGTATCAAAGCCTAATATCTTTACTCATCTGTGCCACAGAGCTCCAGTTATCCAAAACTGTCAAGATCAATGAGGCACTAATTACAGCCTGAGACAAGTCTGTGTGTCCAGCCCATGTAGAACAGTACTGGACCAACAGCTGCTGTGGCTATTTACAATGAGATGCTGTTTTTATTGCAGTGACGTAAAAAGTAACATCTTGGGGTTTTATATGTTAACAGCAAAATGTGACAGTTTCAACTACATATCCTGGGATTGTATTAAACCTTCAGTTTCACATACATACACTATGAGTTTAAGTGTGTTCGTGTGGTCTGGTCAACTGAGAAAGGCTTTAACAGCAAATGCCTTGTTTATACAGTGTATATTAATGTGGGACACAAATTCTAATTTTATTTTTCAAGCTTGTCATTTATAGCAGGCACCAAATTACAATGAAAAACAGTTATTCTTCAACATGTCATTAAAAGAACTGGTAGTAGTAATGCAGTAAGACGTGAGAGGGCAGCGTGGAGTTGAAGTTTGATATGTAAAGAAAAGTCTGCGCATGACGTAATATGCAAAAACTCATGAAGTGCTTTGTGGAAATGGACAAAGTCATATTAAATGTTTAAGAACACTGACAAATAATCAGTTTAGAACTCTGTGCTGCAAGAGAGAACGTCATTCTCCACACAGTTCAATTCACACATCAGCTCAATCGGACATCACACAGAGTTTGTACTAGAGAGCTGGTGGGGTAAAGTCTGTTTAATGTCCAGTCTGACTGAGTCAGACATTTGCGTTCACACGTACAGCTCTGACAGGTAAATTTCAGGTTTGCAGTGCATGTGTGAAAGTGGCTTATGTGTTAGTTGCAGAGCTCCCTGTGTCTTCTGCAGGTTTATTACTGCTGTGATGGGTGTTTATGTGTTGAGTCATCTCCTTGCGGTTGGTTGCCGTGTGGCCGCACTGCACACACGTGTAGAGCCCTTTAGTGTGCTCCCAAAGGATGCGTCTGTTGCAGGCCATACCTAAAGGACAAATTATAGTCTGAATGAAAGACATGCATCTAACAATTTCAAGTCACATCTTGTAGCCAGAGATAATCTCTCCTCCACAAACACAGAGCTCAGATCAGTGTGCAGAGACTTTTTTCAGTCGGTCCCTCTCATAGATGCTGTAGTCTATCAGTCCGAACCATCCTGAGGCACCACAGTCCTGTAAACTGCAGCTGATTCACACAGACAGCAACTGGAGCCTGGGGTCACAACAGTTCACATGACACTTGTGACTCAGGGTGGCTCATGCAGCAGCTACCGTCTACATAACTTTTTATCTTTAAATAACCTCACCATGCAGCCTGAACTGAAACCACTGCACACACACAACATAAAGTACAGATGTACATGTCCACTGTGAAAAGGCGTAAATATCAATCTCAGGATTTGATGTCAACCGTTGCATCGACTAATCTGTGAAGTGCAGAGGTTCGTTTATATAACTATATTACGATACTGTATTTAGCTGTTAGTCTGTAAAATTATCTGTAATAGCTGACATCTACTCTGTCCTTTCTCTGGTTTCCGTATACAAGCTACAGCGTCAACGTAAATATGGGAGAGGCCCTACATAGAGCCACTGTTTGGATCAGTTTGTCCGGTCTGGGCTACTGTAGAAACATGGTGGCACAACATGGCAGACTTCTCTTTTTCCTATGTATTAACTTTTGATTGTATACTGGCTATCTTTCTTATGCAGTAGGGTCCAAAAATCTGAGACCACTTTTCCATTGAATGAGTTAGGTTCATGGGAAAGTGGTTTAGACTTTTGGACCCCAGTGTACTGTATACCATATATTTTAAATTGACCAATAATATATCAGCCACTGAGTGTCCCCAGTCTCACAGTGAACAGAAAGCACAAACTCCATCCATGGCTGAATCATGATTATCACTGTAAGTAAACCGATAGCCACATCTAGCAGGTCACAGCTGTGTGCTATAGAGTGACAAGAGGCTCACCTTGATTCTTTTTCCAGACTGCTGAGGACCCAGGAGGAGAGTGGGGGGCTGATACTGGAGCAGGATGGATAGGCTCAGGAGACATGGTCTGTGTCTGGGTATCAGAGGGTTCAGAAGCTGCCAAAGGACCATCCAGGTTTAGAGATGGAAGCAGATTAGACAGACCATTTCTAAGCAAAGGCTGGGGAACTACCTCTGCGAGCTGCTGAGGGGCAAGCTGGGGAGGGGAGGTCTCCTGGTGAGATGGGAAGAGGGGGCCGAGGAGAGGGGGGGCGGTGGAATCTGGCTGAGAAACGGCAGCAGGGAAGGAACCATCTTGGTTCTGGATTTGAGAGGGCAGTTGCTGGGGTGTAGACACAGAGTTCAGCTGCAGGGGGTTCTGGTCCATGGCGACAGGGGTCACGTTTGGGTTGGTGATGGCGGCGGGCTGAGGGGGTGTCAGTTCGGCAGGTTTTGTTTTGCCCCGTGGCACCTTGGAACAGGTGTGCAGGTGAGTCAGGAGGCCACGGTAAGACCGCAACTTTGTGCGACAGCTTTCACACCTTCAGAAAAAGAGGCAACATTGCATGACTCTGAAGATATTCTACTACTGTGCACACAGTATCTCAGCTGTGAGTGAAATAAAGGCCAACTCACAAGAAGAACATGTTGGGTTTGTGATGATGCCTCATATGTTCCATCAGTTCCTGCATGTTGGGGAAGGAACCGCTGCAGCCGACCATGGAACACAGCAAGATCTTTCCTGAGAAGAGGACACAAGGTGTTTACCTGATGTCATGTGGTGTGTGCTTTCTCTTATAACCTGTCCCCCTCATCTCTGAACCAAAAATCACACCAAAAGATTATAGAAAGTCAGTCACAACACAGACAACAAAGTGAAGAGGTGTGTTGCATGTCAGCAAAGGGCATGTGGCATAGCAAATTCATGTCACAATAGAAAATTCGATTGTTACAGACTAAAAGCTCAATAATTTTCCTTTTTAACATATTTGTTTTACTTTAGCGACACAGTAAAAGAAGTAACACATTTAACAATTATTGTATTTCACCTGATTTTTTTGGTTTGTTTGCATTTAGGCACTATTTATTTATGTATTTATTGCTGGGTTTTCATATGTTCTCTGTACTAGTGATCTGATTTGACTTGATTCCACTGGGCAGAACTGTTATATCTGGGTTTTCCTATGTGTTGTCACTCAGTTATTGCAAATTATTATTATAAAAATGTTATTCTTATTTTGCTTTTCACTGAAAGACTGTAGATTTGTCCTCCTCAGTTGTGTTTGGAGGAGATCTCCTCACAGCCAGCGTGATCTGGAGAAGTGACTGTGATGTGCTCACAGATCAGGTCACTCTCTTTCTGTCTAATGGAACAGTTTGATGCTTTCAACACGGAGCTCGTGACGTTACGTTACAGCCGCCCACAATGTCTTGTTATTGCCAACACATGCATCAACAGAATCACCCACCAGGGAGAGACTGAGCCGGGATCTCATGGTCCTTTATGTGGCTGTCCAGGGCGCTCACATCTGAGTACACCCGCTTACAGCCGTGTAACGGACACGGTGTCCTCTTGTTTCCTGAAACAGACAGAAAAGTATTCACAAATGTTGTGCATATTTGTATTTATGTTACAGTCGTCAGGTAAAAATGTCAGTAACTTCGCCACAGAACCCGAGCTGGTCAGTTGTATGCTAGCTACCTTGCTGGTTGGCTCGTTTAGTCGCATAGCTACAGTCGTTAGGCAAAGTGTCATGAAAACGCGGCAAATCTGGCGTCTGCCTTCGACATCTGCGCTAAAGTACAAACCTGCATTTCCATTTTCAGCTGTCGGTGCTACTGTGCTGCCTGAGGCCATCATTGTGGCGGGCTTGTGCTCTACAGGGACGATGACAATGGAGGGAGATAAGAAACGGACTACAAAAGCCAGAATGCAATGCGACAACCAACCCTCGTCGCGTACATCGTGGATGACGTACACGTGCTTCTTCTTCTGACGTTTTCTAGCGGTTTGCAAATAGCTTTTTGGTGCATTACCACCTGCCTCTGGAAGAACGTGGAACTGTAGTTCAAGTTTGATGTCTTCTTTCTTCTTTTTCCACTCTGTTTTTGAGAATTTCACCTGTGCTGGTACTCATCTAAATAATTATATGTTCTTTCTACTGTTTCCTGTCAGAACACTCATACACACCAGCTGCATGTTTACCAGTAGTCTGTACTATTCAGACTAGTGTGTCCAAATGCCTGAGATATCTTCTTCCTTTTTAGTTCTGCTGGTTCTCTCATTTCTCCCTCTTTCTTTTGGATACTGTGGTAATGCCTACCTTTAGTTTCTGTCTTTGATTCCTCTTGCCATTTCTTTTCCATATCTGATTTGGTTATGCATCTCTTGCATATTTGTTTCCCAGTGTGTTTCACTCCACTCCTATAGGTGCTTGAATCCAAATGATTTCACAATTATTCCTGCTTTGTTAATTCTGAAGATATTTCCAGCACAATGTCCCATCTCGTTTTTGTCTGCATATTATAGTAGTCTTGCATGACTAGAATCCAAACCTTGTAAAACTTTTCTTAGTTCCTTGTTTTTGGTCCAGTTGATTGTTTCGTTGGTTGTTTGACATTACATTTAAATCTGGAATGGTGAAAACAACAGCAACTTTGTTACTGGCTATTTTTGAAGCATCAGTGTATATTTGAAGATAATTGGAATAATGTCCTACTGTATGTATCTGCTAACTTGGTTCTTATTTATACTTTTCTCTTTTTTCTATTCCACACATTTTTCTATGTTTGTTTCCCCAAGTAATCACAATCAATACAAAATGTTTTTTTTTAGCATTTGAAACTTATTATTCTTGTTTTTTCTTTTTATTTATATAAGCTCTGCTTTTACCATGGGTTTCTACTATTTAATGTAAATGGGAAGTTTGGTCAGTAAAGTTTTGTAAGCATAGCCTCTGACATAGTGAGCAAGACAATAAAAGTCATTTTAAAAAGCACAGGTCTGAATGAATTCCTTCAGAGTGAGTGTCTTACAACTCTGCCCTGTATTCACACACAAAGTGATAAATTAGTGAATGAACAGACAGACGAGCGTCCTCACCATTTCCAAGAGTCTACACAGTAATGTCTACTGAGCATAGCCCTGTGACAGGCTGATGTATCAAATGGATAAAATGGGCAGGTGCCCTGGGATCTCAGACATCCAGGGACCCCAAGTCCCAAATTCATGGCTTGCAGAGGGGCTCCTTGCTAAATCTAGTTTGAAGAGTTTACTATTTGAAATGGAGTGAGTGTGTTTGAGTTGTGTATAGCTGAACACTGGACTACCATCAACAGTAGATGTTTTAAAAGTCATGTATCTGTTGTTAAAGATGATGATCCAGATTTGTAGGGGAAAACTGCAACATGCACATTTGTTTTCAATGTGGAGTTTTTATTGATCTTATGAACAAATTCACATTACATAAAAATTTATATATTAATCATACAAAGATTTTTGCATTGGTGCAGAAAAATTAAGTTATTGCATTGAATTTAGAAAGATCATCTTTACACAGTCACCACGGTGACTGTCTACGCAGAAAAACTCTTCAACTCATGCAAACAAGGCTTACATTTACACCCACACATATGATTTAGAGCTCAGCGGCTTGGCAGCAAATCTATCGACATGCTTACAACAGTCACGATCATTCAAAGAAGTGCATTCATGTGAAACTGAGCAGTACATTGGTGACATGATACAATGTAGTGCTATAAAATAATTACATCTGACATATAAATCATTACAAAAACTGATGTCATTACTTTGTGAAAGTACTTTGGAAGAAATAACATGTATTCACCTCATGCAAAAATAGCAGTTACTTTATAAACAGTTTATTTACACCATGTGCTTCCCTAAAAACGCAGTCAAGTGGAAATAAAAATACATATATGACCTCCATAGCTGTCCCAAGCACCATGTCCCCAGTAACATAACTGAAACTAAACTGGTAAAGTTTGTTTTATTCAGAGAAAAACCAAGAAGACAGGAATGCATATGAAAACATTATACCGTATTTTTATGCAAAAGTCATTTCAAACTTAGTTTAGTGCATAAACCCAGTAGATTCACTCGATTCATGAAGATGAACAAAGCAGAATCAAAAGAACACACAGAGATACACACACAGAGATGCACAAACAATTCCTTCAGCTTTTTAAAGCTGGATTTTGTCATAGTTGTGGTCTTTCTATGAATGCATCCCTTTTGTTTCAAACCCACTGAGCATTAGTGCTCTACACAGCTTTTAGCTCTGTAGTGTGTGGTTGCTCTCCAATAGGTCTCAAACAACTCCCTAATATGGTGCACTGTGTGTTCAGAGTGAATGTGAATGTGGCACCACTGCTTACAAAGTGAATATAAAGACAGCAGTGGACACAGATAAAAACCAACATGCTCAATGGAGCACAAATGGAGGAGAAAACACATCCACACCTGCTCAAAATGTTTCAGCATCAGTGAAAAATTCATGCTGGTCTTGAAGCTGTGTTTCTCTGCTTCATTAAGATACAGAGAGAAAACTGCCGAGTTCTGAGATCAGGTAAGTGTTTTGAGATCAGTTAGAGTTCTGACTGTTACATAAACACACACACTTTCCACATGAATCAACAGTGTGTATGTTCCAGCTAGCCACAGCTAACATCTGTACAGTCGCTATGTTAGCTATTTGAGCATGTGACAGAGTGGGTGAGACGAAGCCTATTGTGCTGTCTCGTCTTTGTGTTTGGTAGTGATATCACCTTTGCTACAGAGGCAGATTTAAGGAAGAGGAACTTAAAGAAACATTGCAGGAGGAAGCATGGGGAGGAGGGATTTTATAGTAAATACTACGTGAATCAGGATTCAAGCCACATATGACAGCAGGTGACATTTTTATTCATAGAAATAACATCTAACCCTTTTTAATTTTCAATTTTATTTTTTTAACCATAAAATCATTTACATTATATAAGGCTGAATAACAAGTAGTAGCTGAAATACTGTGTCTACAAAGCCCTTTGTGTACAAAGGAGTATACAGCAGATTATGAACAGTCTCAGCAGGTGTTCACTGAATGCATTGAAAAACTGTTATTTTACATTTTCACCAGGTATTTTCCAGGTTTACAACCATCTGTTCCCTAACCCTAATGCTCTGTGAACTAAATCCTGAACAATCACAGTATATTTAAAGTGTGAATGTGTAAACGGGTCATGCCAAAGACAATACAAAGCATGTTCACTGGCTCAGTTCAGGGCATTTACACTTAAATAGAGCTCTGATTGAACTGAAACCTTGGGTGTGTTGTGTTACTTTCGCAGTCACTCACAGTATTGATCACATTGCAGAGCACATTTTGGGAGAGCTGGTCTCTGCATTTGCCTTCTGTCTGATGCACTCTGGATGATTAAAACAAGAAGGAAACACGACATCAAATAACCTACACATTCCTGATTCAGCCACTCCCACAACCACCACCTCACACACGGAGTTGTTCTATATCATACAGTCTATAATATAAAGTTGATAATAATTTCTTAACACTGATGGATAGGAAGAGTACAAAGCACAGTGCAGTTTGATGGGCTCACCTGCCAGGTCTGTGCGGGAGATCTCCACCAGCCCCTCGTAGAGGCCTTTGATCGGGTTCTCCCCTGCCACCACAACTCCATGAAGCCAGATCAACAGCATACGGTGACCATGCTCTTTGAAGCTTTTCATACCTGAAAGTTAAAATCAGAATTATAATAACACCAATATCTATCTAAATCTAATATGAGAGGAGTGAAAACTAAAAATAAGACCACAATGTGTTATTTTCTGTCAGAAGAGAGACTGAAAAAACTCTCATTAGCTGATAGATACAGAGCCCCAGAGTGGTCACGTTATTTTTTTTCTTAACGTGCAAACAAAATAGTAAAACACGTGAAGCAATTAATTAAAATGTGCACATGAAACACAATTCATTCCCACGTTTTAACTAATTTGCAGGCACAAATAAGTTCAAATATGGGAACAAAATGTTTTGTGCTCACGTTTTTATTAATTTGTTTGTTACTGAGTATGGCAGGCTACCTTGTCTTCATTTTGTGCCCATTTCAGGACGACTATATGTTTTCCTTTAAGTATAGACAGAGAACATGCAAGAAGTGTGCAGTTCATGTACTAACAAATCTTTCACAACTCATCTTTAAACTGAACTGCCTACACTGAACATCATAATCCAATAAATCTGTCAAAAGAACAGGCTGCTGAGCTGATCTCATGTACACTGACTGTAGAGGTGAGTTTGGTACTGAGCTGAACAGGACAGCGTGGACCACAAACAGCCTGAAGGGTACAACTGAACTGACATCTGAACATCTGTATGAACTGTGGTGCATTCACTTACTACTGTAGTGCTGCTGAACAGCGATGCAACTGCTGACCTTTAGATACGAAGTGAACAAACTGCACAGTCAGCAAGTAGTCTTTGAACTGACCTGAACAAAGTGAGTCAAATCACAGTAATCTTTGTGTCAACCACTTTGCTTGGAACATACTGAGGTTTTACAGTGGTGGAAAAAAGTTTTCGGACACCCCATGCATTTGTGAAATATTGCATTAAGAATCACTCTTAGGTCTTCAAGTGCAATTTCTTTCAGTACAGTCACAGCCAAAACACTAAACAAATCCTAAAAAATCCATTAAAAACTTAAAAATGATTGGTTCCATAAAAATACATAAGAGATTTTGAGTATTGGGTCATTTTGGTATTAAAAGACACAATTTTTGTTGCTGTGCTTCATGTCTATATAAAGACAGCACATTTGAAAGTTCTTCAGAGACAAAAATGGCTAAAACAAGGAACCTAACTCAGGAAACATGCCTGAAGATACAGATTCTCAGCCAGGAAAGGTACAACTGCTGCCAGATAGCCAGGAAGTGCAGATGCAGTCCTTCAGCAGTTGGATACACTCTGCAGAAATACAGACGAACCAACAGCTTGGAAGACAAACCAAGATCTGCGTGTCCAAGGGTTTCTTCAGCAAGAAATGACTGCATCCAGATCCACATGTGCAGGTGTCCAGTGTTCCACCCGCACTGTACGTGGCCGAATTTTAGATCATGGCTTAAGGTCCTACAAGGCTGTCAAGAAGCCCCAGTGAGAGACAGAGGTTAGCCCGGCGTCGTTGGGCCCAAGCAAGCAAAAACTGGACAGCCAGGAATTGGAAGAAGATTCTGTGGTCAGATGAGTCCAGTTTCCAGCTTTATTATATTGTGGTGGCACATTGAACTCTGGCCAAGTATTGTGCCATTCTCGAAACCCACACGCTCCCCTCTGCACATGCACTGTTCCGTCGAGGTCAAAACTGGATGTTTCAACAAGATAATGTCCCTCGCCACACATCCAGGGCCAGTAGAACTTGGCTGCAGGAGCACTGTATCCAGGTCTTAGAGTGGCCAGCTCAATCCCCGCACATGAGCCCCATTGAAAATCTGTGGTGGATTATCAAAAGGTCTGTTTCAAAGCGTAAACCAAAGAATTTAGAAGATTTAAATGCAGTAATTCAAGAAGAATGGAACAAGACTACCCCTCAACAGTGTGAAAGGCTCGTGGGGAACATGCCAGCCAGGATTAGAGCTCTACTGCGTGCTAATAGCAGGACTACTAAATATGAATTTGATGATGTGATGGTTTATTTATTTTTTGTTCAGTTTTGAACACATTCTCTGTTATTTGTTGACTTTGATACCGACAATGTTGAGAACTGACATATTGAAACTGTCAAGAATTTAGTTTTGTTAGTTTTTATTGTAAAACAATAAACAAAAAAATATAATTTGTATTTGTTTGTGTCTGTCTAATGCAGCCACACCTTTTGAAACACAAAAAAGATTTTTCCCCAAATATTTCATGATAATATTTGAGATTGTGTAAAATTAAGGGTGTCCTTGTCCTTTTTTCCACCACTGTAAAGTTAAACCAGTAGGCGTCACTATTGCAGCAAGGAGCAAATGACCAAGTCAAAGCTACTGTGACAAACACCACAGCCTGTAGAGAGAATCAGCCAGTGCAGAGGCTGGGAAACATGCTATGCACAATTCACAGAAAACACAATTTTAAGTTGTTAAAAGTATCTCCCTGTGGGAGTAGATGCACTTGGTGCATCTACTATGCATGTCTAATCTGTAATTCAAGAGGTCAGCATAGGTCACCTGTCCACTGTTGTTCTATAGCCCGTATATGTGCATTGCTGAAGTCCCAGTGTTGGGCCAGAATCTTCCACTCCCCGCGGCAGAGGTGCTTGTTGGCCAGGCTCCACAGGACAGAGCGGAGGTGCTGCGTCTCTGGCTGGTGGTCCTGCTTGAAGCTCAGAGGCCTCCCCACCCATGAGTCTTGCTCACTGCCTGTGTGATCCTGAAGCCAACAACAGGAACAGGTTTTCATACAGGTGTACATATAGGTACACTGTACATGTTGTACATGTGCAGTACAAGGCATCTGTATTTGGTATTTTGTGTTATGCTGTTTAATTAAGTATTCAGAGTGAGTCAACTGCAGGTCCACATCCAGTGATGATAGACTCACCTTCTCCCATTTATAAAAACGGTCCGCTTTGATGATCATGTCAACCAAGATGACATGGTTTCCCCTGGCTGCCACCTCCAGACATGTTTTCCCCTGCTGTATATATCATATAATCAATACAATACAGTGAAGAGGAGTACATCACTCTACTAGATGATGTACGTCAGATACAAGAGTCACATTTCATGCTATGATATTATCAGGTAAAAATTCAGAATTAGAATTAAAGAGAAATTACATGGAAAAGACCAGCCATAAAATACAAAATACATTCATTCAATCTCCTGGTCATCCTCAGGCTGATAACATGTATACAATATCTGTACTATGACACAACATGATCTCTTGTGTAACTAGAATCACAGCCTTGAGGTTGAGTTATGATAATGGCCAGAAAAGTGTTTTTACAGAACATTATGATGTCACAGTGAAGCTGACCTTTGACCTTTTGGATATAAAATGTCATCGTTTCATCCTATTAGACATTTCTGTGACATTCTGTCATAAATAGTGAAGGTTGGCCCTCCACTACACTTCTATCTAGGAGGCTGACTCCATCAGTCACTGTAATCATTCACATGCATATGAATTACTAATAATTAATAATTTAACGTAATAAATAATAAAACATTTATCTATTTCATACTAGCATAACTGTATCATGTATGCATGCTCAGTATAGTGTTGCAACTGGCATCTTTCATCAGCAATCTATTCTGTTTTTAACTTATATTTATGTATAATTTCTACTTTATGCTACATTATACTTCTATACCACTATATTTCAGAGGTAAACACTCTACTTTTTACTGCACTACATTTCTCTGACAGCTGTAGCAACCAGTTACTTTGCAGATAAGAAAATCTTTGATGACCTAATGAAATATGATCACCGCAACTACCCACAAGTATATTAAGAAGTTAAAAATAGGCCACAAAATAAAAAAACTGCTTACATGTTAACATGGTAATAATGATATTACTACTACTACCACTAATAAAAAAAATAAAAATAATTCTGTGACAATGAAATCTTGAATGTGAGGTACTCCTCCACTGTTGGTATTGTTTTACCTGGGTAAGGATCTGATTAGTTCTTCTACAATTGCACATAAATAAAAATATTTTTGCAAAACTAGAGGAAGGACAAAAGCTGAAAATCATGACCTTTGAGGAGCTTTATTCTGGCCTGGGTCAAAGTATGTGCCGTGTGGTACCTTGTCAGTGATATTGAGATTAACACCTGAAATCAGCATCATCTCAGCCAGGTCCTGCCAGCCATGCTCTGCTGCTATGTGCAAAGCAGTCTGTTGTCTCTGTGAACCACATGATAGAAATCTGTTATGAGAACCATCACTATATCATATTACGTGTGAGTGAAACATGCTTGTTTTAGCACATGGCAGTGTTATTATCATGGGCGCACAGAGGCACTGCAGAGCCACATGCTCTTCTGTTCTTTGATGTGCACCAGTGCAGCTGGAGAGGCTCGTACTCACACTGTCAGTGATGTCCAAGTCACAGTCGGCATCTATAAGTAGCCGTACGACATTGATGCGATTGCTGAACACAGCCATGTGGAGTGGTGTGTTGTGTTGCTGTTTTAAACACAAAGGAAGAGGACATTAACAACATTTCATCAGATATGTGAATAATCTGGAAAATAAGAGCATGTTTTTAGAATTAGTGTGTAGACATGTAATAAACAGTTAGTAGTCAGGTCTAAGTGTTCATTGCTTAACAACTCCTCCTCCTGTGGAGGACTCAACGGGTGGAGGCTGCTGTATAACAGAACAACAGATAATGACTGAAATTATAAAACACAGCTGGAATAATATAAATCATGTCTTAATTGTATTATCGGGTCAGCTTCCTATGTTGCTTCACTTTATTCAGTTTTCTTTCCAACAAGCTGCACAGCAGCTTCAGTCTCATCTACATTTAACACAATTTTTGTGGCCATTTTTTGGTTTCATGGATGTAGCATAGTCAGTCTTAATGCTGCCAATTATTTCTCCTTTCACTGAGCACAACATCAGACCAATTTGACCTGTTGAACAGATCAGTGATGTGGGTGCATATGAAGAGCCATTACTTTTACACAATCAGTGAAGAAATACTTGTGATTATAGCACCCTCTTTAATTAAACAGTGAAGATTAGTGCTTTGGGGGGAGTAGTGTGACCATGATGTCTGCCAAAGATTTGTAATAATACTACTACTGAGGGTAAACAATCGAGGTTAATAATCCTGCTTTGCTGCCATCTAGTGGTTGCTGCATGAAGGTGGGTGTGGTCACAAGTTAAACAGTACACACCTGGACAAATATAGATGCAATGTTCTTGGTGGTCAGAGGTGCAACAGTCTTAGTCTCAGAGTGGAAATGTTTTCTTGTTCACAAGATTCAAGGTGTTTTCGATATTAACACAGGCAGATAAGGCAACAGCAAACACTTGCTGTCTGAAAGCACTATCAGTGTGAAGATGCTCTTTAAATGTAAAATTAAACAAAAATTTATTTTTTACCTTTTTTGGTTAAACTTTCTCAGCAGGAAAACTTTCTCATACATCATCCAAACCATAAACAAAGAATGAGAGTTGACTTACATTGTCTACAGCATCAATGTTGATTCCTGCCTCTAGAAGTAAGTTGGCCTCTCTGTCAAAGCCATGCTGGGCTACGTAATGGAGAGCATTCATATTCTTCTGCAGACACAAGAAAACATGGGTCTCAATTTTCACACAATCAATAATCTCTTCTGTGTGTTTGTATTACACATGTTATGTGACCTTAAATGAACAAACCATACGTTAGTTTGTGCACTGACATTACAGCCGGACTCCAGCAGCAATTTAATACATCCGTAATGACCTCCATCAGCTGCCAGGTGCAATGCTGTGAGACCATCCTAAAACACAACAGGGACACTTCAGTCAGTCTACACTGAGTCAAGTAATTGTACATTGTTGTTGTTATTGTTGTTAAGGGGCTATATATAAATTGTCTCTCCTGCTGAATGTGGTTTCTTGGGGTGGTGGTAATGGTCTATTACCAAAAGCTTCAGTTGTTGTGGCATTTACAATTAAAGAAGTTAAAATATACCCAATAGGGCCCTCTTCCTGTATATGATACCTGTGTAGCAAAAATAGAGCATAGTTATCACTCTCTCCAGTGCCATGACAAAAAACTGACCTTATGATCTCACTTAGGAGTAAAAAGGAACCTTTAAACTTGACAGAAATAGTGATATGATTTATATCGTATCAACTGATGTGGAAAAACATTATTGTGATAAGATACTTTTTCATATCGCCCAGCCCTAGCTTGTTGGAACTATTAACATTTTTCTTAGGTGAGAACCGATCTGTTTGAACTGAACATTAGCTGGGGAAAATACATTAACTCATTCATTTGGCAGTAAAGCAACAAATAAACAAGTCTTCCAGAAGTCTTCCAGAAAAAGTGTCTCAGCACTAAGTTCATGTTCCACCTGACACAGGGGCCTCAAGGCTACAGGTACATGAAGTAACATGTACAGAAATTGCACAGCAAACAATAATTTCCTTATTGGTATATGGTGTACTGAATACTGGTGAATATCATCGCTTGAGAAGATTTATGATTTAAGGTCAAATAACTTTCGTGTGCTCTGATGATCATTTATTTGTCAGACAAAATTCTGACCTGAATTTAATTTCTTCACACAGACAAAAATTTATATATTTGATGGTGCAAGAAAACACTGTTCACCTCCACTTACAGTTAACAACATACTATTATGAAAAGCACAAATGAAGATGAAAATTAAAAAGGTAACATGAAAGAGGTACAAACAGGCTGCCAATAATTCATCACAGTCCCTCTATTCAAGTAAAAACAGTTTGCAGGCCAGTCCAGTGCACTCACTATATTCCTCTCATCAACGTCTACTCCAGTTTCCACAATCTTGTGCAGGACCTCTGTGTGTCCCCGCTTCGCTGCTAGATGCATAGCTGTGTTCTCTTCCTGCAGTCAAGACATAACAACACATTACGACCAGAAACCCATCCTGAGACAACTTCCTTTGCGTGTCAACGAAAACATGTCAAGAGGGGGTGTTAACTGGTGTTTTCGCCTAAACCAGAATGGGTGGACAGTGGACATGCTTAATTTTTAAAGAAATAAATCAGGTGGCATCTGACACTGTTTGTCTGAAGTGCTCCAACAGCCCTGTAGGGTGAGCCCCCTTTATTTCAAATGTGCTAATTTGAATGGATTGTTATTTAACTCATTGTAACATAACTAATATAAAGGTGGTACTGTTTTAATATTTTTTGTCACTGCTCAGGTCTGAGGTCTTTTTCCTCTTCTTTTTAAGTAGGTTTTGTTCATGTTTACATCTGTACTATACCACTTAAAGTGATACAAGCTGAATGTTTCAACAAATTACCAGTGTTATCAAATCATCATTTTTATTTTTCAGAGTGTCTGAACTACACTACAGTCTCTATACATACCCACTGGCAACTGGAGAGGAGCCTTAATCAAATCAAGCAAACTCTTTTGAGGGATACAAAACAGTTTAGGTGACAGGATTTAAAATCAGAACAGATCCAGTTTGTTTGTGACTTTAAAACTCTGACAGGACAGCTTGCATTAATTTGGCCAAGGCATGGTCATGGCAGCCTGACAAATACACAACTGGAATATAAAATTTGAGCACTTATTATGTGAAAACAACCTTTTCTTTTTTCTTTTTTTTTTTTGTCATGCCAACCTGTGTCTGCTTGTATTTTAGAGTTTTTTTTTTTTTTTGGATTAAAATTACAATTTGTCTCTTTACATGTCTGTGTATGTCTGTGTGTCTACCTTGTCCTCCAAACTGTGTGTGCAACCCATTCCAATCAGAAACTCCACCACTTCAAGTTGTCCATGTTCAGCTGCCAGATGAAGAGCTGTCTTCCCTGACTGCTCAGAGAGATGTCAGCACGTTACACACTGGGGCTACTAGAAATATACTGTCCTGTGTATGCACAAATGTACACTGTACTGTGTATACACACATACATATTGTACTGGATACACACTCATATGCTGTACTGTATACACACACAGTGTTCAGATAGTAGGATCATATTATGCAGTCATTTCTTGGCATATTGCAGATATAACAATCATAACAATGTTTTCTTCAGATAAAGACATGAAAAGGGGACTTTGGACTCGTGTTATTTGCAAAAATGCAGTTCTCTACATGTGGTAAAATTCACAGTGTGCTAAATAAGTCTGTAAATTAGTGTCAAGCAGAGTCACCTTGTCTAATCTGTCCAGACAGATGTTTTCCAGGTCCTCCATGATGAACTCCAATACTCTGATATGGCCTCTCTGAGCAGCACAGTGTAGCATACTCAGACCATCCTTAGAGATACACACACACACACACACACACACACAGAGAGAGAGAGAGAGAGAGAGAGAGAGAGAGAGAGAGAGAGAGACTATAAGTCAGACAATAACCTCTTGATAGCTTTTGAGTCTGCAGTGGTGATGAAATGTATCATCTTACTTTGTTTTCACAGTTGAGCTTTGCTCCACAGGACACCAGGATCTGCAGGATCTTTAGGTGACCAAACCAGGATGCCAGAAGCAGAGCATTCATGCCAAACTGTGGACAAACATTGGAACACTTATTTAACAGTGAGGCTGATAGTACACATTTATACAATGTCTTCCAAGCAGCATTTAAAGGACTCTGAGTGCATGAAAAGTCAGATTCTCTGGTGTGATGAGACAAAATTTGAATCCTTTGGTCACAATTCCAAAAAATATGTCTAGTGAACACCAGGAACTGTTCATCACCGGACTAATACATCTCTACATGAATGCATGACAGTGGCATTATCATGCTATGAGTGGGGGGCTTCTCAGTGTCAGGAACAGGGTGACTGGTTAGAACTGGTTGGAGGGAAGAATGAATGCAGCCAAATACATAGAAGTCCTTGAAGAAAAACAACTGTTCACTTTCCAGTAAAACAATGATCCGAAGCATACAGCCAAGAAAAGACTGGGGTGATTAAAGGACAAGTCTCTGACTGTCCCTGAGTGGCCCAGCCAAAGACCAGACTTAAACCCAACAGAACACCTGTGGAGAGACTTGAAGATGGCAGTTCACAGGCCCTTCCCATCCAATCTGACAGAGCTTGAGAGGATCTGTAAGTCTTTCCTTTTTGAAGTCAAAATAAAGGGAAAATACTACTTTGTTAATAAAGATGTGCTCAGAATTTCAGGGATGCTTTAACTAGAAAACACAGGAACATCCTTCTAAAGGGAAAGGACACACTGCTGACCCATGGTTCTCTGCCCCAGCAACAGATGACTCGCAATGTTAATTAATTATAATATTACATAATAATCAATACCATTTGTTTTAATAATAAATCATATATTTTGTACATTTTATATTTGATAATTGATAAAAGAAGATTTATTAATAAACGTTTCATGGGAAGATGTTTCGTGAAAAAAAATCCTCTTTATCTATTACCCTTTATAGTAGGGAGTTACAGCGATATTTACGATATTTATGTTGAGGAAGGAATGACTTCAGTGGTAAATGGTGAAGCAGATATAACTGAAAACGTATACTTACAGTGTCCCTCTCATCAACGTCAGTATCGTGGTCCAGTAGGAGACGAAGAGCCTGTTCACTCCCAGCTCCCGCCGCCCAGTGCAGTGCTTTCCGGTCTATCTGCACAAAGGAAGACAGACAGACAGTTAGGTTGATGCACACAGCACAGAGTGTAGGAGTAGCAGGTGGCAGTAGTTAATGAGCTAATGTTTGGGCTATAGCAGTAGGTCAGGAGTGGGAGCCAGATAAAAGATGAGATATTTCAACAGGAAGCAGAGTAGCATGCACTGCAAATTGTGTTGAAATCATGTTCCCACAAGGACAGGTAATACCACTAATCTTTTTTACCATCTGAAGCAGTACCATCCTTTAAAGCATGTACAATGCAAGACTTTACAGACCCAAGCAGGTGCTGGTAGTTCCCCCTAATACAACCAGTGTGATACTTGTGTAACAACAACAGACCATTGTCCAGCGCCATGCCTTATGACAAAAAAATGTACCTAATAATATCTTCACATCTCACTTAGGAGTAAAAATTTACCTTCAAGCTTAACAGAAATGGCGGTTTGATTTAAATCATGATATACAGTCATGGAAAAAATTATTAGACCACCCTTGTTTTCTTCAATTTCTTGTTCATTTTAATGCCTGGTACCACTAAAGGTACATTTGTTTGGACAAATATAATGATAACAACAAAAATAGCTCATAAGAGTTTAATTTAAGAGCTGATAGCTAGCCATTTTCCATGGTTTTCTTGATAATAACCAAAATCACTTAAGTTCTTACATCAATAGCTATGGCATTGTACTGCCAAAAACAGTGCTTTTAGGCATTCCATGTTTTCTTTTCTGTCTCTTTTAGTCACACGATACACACAGGAGTTAGTACTTGATTGCATAACCATTGTTTTTGATGACTGCAGCCATGCGTCTTGGCATGCTCTCCACCAGCTTCTGACATTGTTCTGCTGTCACAGCAGCCCATTCCTGTTGCACAAATTCAAACAAATTTGCTTTGTTTTTGGACTTGTGGTTCTCCATTTTGAGTTTGATGATTTTCCACAGGTTTTCCATTGGATTTAGATCTGGTGATTGAGCAGGCCAAGGCATGGTTTGAATGTTCTGGTTCTCCATCCAGGCTTTAACTGACCTTGCCGTGTGGCAAGGGGCATTGTCTTGTTGGAAAATCCAGTCATTCGAGGCAGGAAAGAGTTTTCCAGCTGATGGAAGAAGACTGTTTTCAAGAGTAGCCCTGTACATGACCTGGTTCATTCGTCCTTCACACAATTGCATTTGCCCTGTTCCACCCATACTGAAACAACCCCAGATCATCACCAACCAGTCTGGTTTGTAGGCTTCTCCAGGCTTCCTCCTAACCAGTAAGTTGGCTGGAGTGGGCATCAACTCAAAATTGGATTCATCACTGAAGAGAACCTTAGCCCAATCATCAACAGTCCAATCCTTGTGATCCCTAGCAAAGAGTAACCGGGCCTTCCGCTGCCTTTCGTTGATGAAGGGCTTCTTCCGTGCCCTGTGTGACTTCAGACCAGCTTCAAGAAGTCGGTTTCGAACTGTCCTTGCCGAACAAGTCACATTTCTCGACAGTGCCCACTCATTTTTAAGGTCCCTGGAGGTCTGACGACGATTCCTGACACAGGAATGGATGAGTGCACGGTCATCTCGTGGGGTAGAAAGACGTTTCCTGCCTCGGCCAGCTAGCAATTTGGTAGTACCATGTTCGGCGTGTTTTTTCTTGGTGTAATGAACGGCTGTCTTGCAGATCTTCAGTTTTTTGGCTACCTGTCTCTCACTCATGCCACTTTCCAGCAGTGCCAAGATGGCTGCCTTTGTGGCTTCACATAATTCTTTTGTTTTAGGCATTATGTGAGAGCTGACAACTTCTGAGTTGTGCTA
Source organism: Lates japonicus (assembly GCA_033238685.1). Classification (NCBI taxonomy): domain Eukaryota; kingdom Metazoa; phylum Chordata; class Actinopteri; family Centropomidae; genus Lates; species Lates japonicus. The sequence continues at coordinate 8,629,295 of BRZM01000033.1, read as the reverse complement.
CGGCTTGAATGTAAGCAGGAAACCACTCCAGGCCTTTGCATGTGCAGTGCTGCTTATGACATGAAATGGCCTCTTATATACCCTGGGAATACAATTCAGCTTAAGCATGTCAAATAGGACATAAAGTATTATGTAATCAGCTGCATTTTTTGTTGTGTTCATTGTATTCCTCAGGTAATATACCTTTAGTGGAACCAGGCATTAAAATGAACAAGAAATTGAAGAAAACAAGGGTGGTCTAATAATTTTTTCCATGACTGTATATATAGATGCTGATTCATATGAAAAAAAAAAATCCATATCACCCAGCCCTGTGACACAGATAAACACAATGTTGGAATGAACACTGGAGCAGCCATTCACACTCAGTGTTAAGAAAGTGCAATAAGTAGCTTACACACAGCAGACAATTTGACATCTAATAGTAGGACAACCAACTGGAGTAATTAATAACATTAATGATGTGTGTCGGTTCCAGAGGTGTTGTGCTCTTGAATGTAAGTGAGCCTTGATTAATACTGGTACTTCCTGACATGGTCAAAGGCAGCAGTGAAAAAAACTGTTGAATTTGAAAGCAAAGACAGGTAGGGCCAAGACAAGTTACAATGTTTGTCCTTCAGCAGGCTTACTTTATTTTTGGCCTTGACGTCCACACCCTTCTGGATGAGTTCCTGCATTTTCCCTGTGTCGTTCCTCTTTGCAGCTTCGTGGAACTCCTTCTCTGACCACAGCACTGTCAGGAACACCAGACAGAGAGAGGTCACGGTTAAACAACTAAAACTGGTTTACCTTGTATTTGATGTCTATGACTATTAAGTGCATGCATTTCTGACTGTAGTGGTGTTAAGCTATACACTATACGAACATTGCGTGCTGCTTGATAATAGCCCAGTGGGAGACTCTAAAAGTCCTCCACACTTGTCAGATGTTCTATGGAGATGATGAAGATGATGTTAAAATTGGTGAAATAGTCATTTGCTGTATCAACGACGTCCCCTGGTAATTCAGGCAATACCCTGTGCTACTGTAAGCTTGTCTTTCATACGGGGAGATATGTCACTGTAAACGTGGAAACTCCTTACGACAGCCTTTTCCCACTTTTATAGTTGAAAAAAATCGGCAACAGGACGTGTTTCATTTCTGTAGGGAACAGAAAATGAATATTGTACCAAAACGTAAACCAGTTATGTTGCTGTCCGCCGACCTATTCAACGGTTATAGATACCGTGTGAAACAAAAGTGAAATACAGCCTCAGTGCTACTGGGTTTAATAAGTGTATAATGTTTGTCCTTGTGTGTTTAACACGGACATCCTGCCGCTGAGAGATGACAGCTCTCTCCCCTGGCGCGCACACACACTCATGCACACGCGCGCGCTGTTTGGTATCATTACTTACAGATATCGTCCTCAGACACCAGGTCGTCCTCCATCTTTGCAGTGTTTTAAAAGCGCCTCTCCTGGCTCGCCTCTTTCATCGTACTGCTATAGTCTGTCTGCTGCTGTCCGTGCGGCCCAGGTGATGAGAGGAAACTGGACGCTGCGCCGAACACTTACAACAGTCAAGTCGCACACTACGGTCTATGAACAAAACAGGAAGTTGCGACTCCCGGTCTTGATCTTCAAAATAAAACGAGCAATCGGTTTCAACTTTAAAAGTTGAAACGAGCTTTTTGAATAACTGAGCTACCTCAGGTCAGTGCCGCCGTTTTCATTGTCAGTCTGTTCTGTTTGATTATAATGTTCACTGTAAAAATATGTCAACAAAACATGAAGAATGCCTCTCACAAATTCCAATAAAACCCAACTCTAAAATCTAAAATGATATTTAACACAGAAAAACAGTAATTCCTCACATGTGAGAAGCCAGTAGCAGAAGATATTCAGCATTTTTAAAATAAATGTATTAATTAGTAAATTGTTGTCAATTTTCTGTCAATCAACTAATTAAGTGTTGTTTCAGCAGTAACATTAATTAAATAGAATTTAAAGTTGGCAGGTTTCAGCTCGGTTTGAAATAAGATCTCTCTAAAAGAGAATAATTAAAATCCTAATACCATCCCCACAGGAAACCAATGACGGACATTAATAAAACGTTAAGTGGAATAGATGCATCATTTTCTTGAGTAAATCTTTGAGATGTGTGCTAGAGTTACAATAAAATACATTAAAGACATTGACACTGACTAATAGTTTCCCTTTGTTTATTTGGATGATAGCAACTTTTATCCAAGAGTACAAAATGATATGTAATGTTAGAAAATACTTTTACAAACTCTAAATGGCATTGCATATTTAAAATAGTCTTAAAATTTACTATCACATCTTTTAACAAATCACTGAGGAACATAACTGATGAAGATAAATTCCTGATAAAAGCAAATTTGTATAAAACTGAATTGTAAGAGGGGTTAGTTAGAGCCAAAATGGCTGCTACAAGCTCTTTGTTCTGTGCTATGTACAATATCAGTATAAAAACATATTATTAATTAAAAGAAACTGTAATCCTACGTGGAATAGCAGTTCTTCTTACATAAAAAATATTTGCTGTGATCACATGATTTGTCTGAAATGAAACATTTCAGAAAACTCCTGAGCTATGTTGGTCCATCTTGCCTCATCATCAACAAACAGCATAGGCTAGTAAAAAGTAAACAGTACATACTCTACATACTTTATACTTAAAGGGATAAAATATGTGGAGTTAGCAGATAAACTGCCAACAAAAACATGCTAGCTGAAAATAGGAGCTGGGTGAATCCACAAAGTAAACCATTTAAACAGATGTATAATTTTGCATTAATACTTTTTAGTACTTTATATATGTTCGCAATGAGTAACAGTACTGCTTTGTCATCATGTTATCAATACTCAAATTAGCTTTCAAGTAACAATTCTTAAAAATCTCTGAAATTTCATATGGAAAAAACAACAATCCACAGTGGAACATCAAGCGTCACTTTCAGCTGCAGAGAAACACTAGAAATAATTGCACTTAATTAATTATGAACAAACAGTTGCATGTGCTGCATAACCATCAAAAACCAGCATCTTTCTGCTAAAGTCCATGAACTGACCGCTCACTAAGTCCCGACCCCCTTAGCTAATACTCCTCAACCTGTCAACTCTCTCCATTTTCACACAGCACATATGCAGTTAACAGTGATAACAGTGTCAAATTAGTAATTTTGAGCCAGTAGGTCTTTAATTTCAGTATCCTCATTAAGTATCTTCTCATTTCTAGCAGACAACTGTTTAATTTTCCTGCTGAAATGACAACTGTCGCTAATAGATTTTATCAGCTAACTAAGCAGGCTAATGTTAACTCCATGAGTTGAACAAATCTCATAAGATCAGGACAAAGTTGCTAACCTGACCATAAACTGACTAGCCTCCACACCGTGGGGAAACAGTAATGTGTTAGTCGTGAATGGGACCTCTTTGTAACCTGTAACCCTACAAACTAATGTAGTTAATGATGGGCAACTTGGACCTCAGAAGTAGCACTTATTATATACTTATATACTACTGTGGGTGGTAAGCTAGTTAGCCAGACATGCTAATGATTTAATTAAGTTTATATTACAGGAGACGAACACAGTGTTAAATCTGTTCCTCATGTTTTTCCTCTTGTTTTTGTGGTTTTAAAAAGGAAAGAAAAACTGTGCTGAGCAGGCCTGTTGTGCCTCTTGAAGCTTGCAAAGCTATAACTGAAGAATCACTGCCTAGGTGGTGGGGGATTTAGCAAATGGTCAACTCCAAGTCAATCTGTTGTGACTGACATTCACCAGCTTTTTCTATTGCTTGAGTCCTTTGCAAGTTTTAGTTTCTTGACCTCCCTGAGGACATAGTCAGCCTTTTTCAGCTTCTCCATGGCCTTGGCCAGCAGATCCTCTGGCATGTCCTCCCTGTCACCTCCACCCTTGGACTGGGACACCCTGCTCAGGAGATCACCCGTCTTTTCCATCTCCAGAGCCACCTCAGTCTCAAGTTTTGTGACATCATCAGTGGGAGACCTGTCACTTCCAGCCACAGCACTGGTATGCTGCTTCACCTGTGAGAAGTCAGACAGCAGATCTCCAATGGAGGCTGACCTGGCCTTGGCGGAGGGTTTGAGAGGAGTAGCAGGCTTTGACCGTGGACAGGGAAAGGCCTCTGATCTAACTTGAGGTTTGACTGCGGCCTGTGCTGGCCTTAAACTAACAGAGATCTGAATGTTGTCCTCGCTGGCGTCCAACACATCCAGGCCAGCATGGCTCCCTCTCAACGCAGCTGTGGAAACTGCCAGTGTGTCTTCATTCCCAGAGCCTTCACTGTCATCGTCTGAGTGCTGACCACTGTCGACAGATTTCTCCTCCGCCTTCTCTTTCTTCTCCCCGGGCAGATGACAGAGCAGTGGACTCAGGCTGAGGCTGTCAGTGAGTGGGTCATTCAAAGAGACAACTACTGAGGGGACTTCACTCTTGGGTAGCGGTTCTGTTTGAGGAGAATGGTCTGAGGTATCTGAGGCTGTTTGCAGTGATGCAGCATGGTCCTGTCCATCATTTGGCTGAAGAGGACAAGGACTGCTTATAGTCTCCCCTGACTCTTCTTCAGAAACCTGTATTTCTGTGACACTAAGCAGAGCTTCTGTAGAAATCGGATCATCTGCCTCATCTGTTTCCACAGCTACTCCTGCTGTCTCCTTCCTATTATCTTCTTCCTTCTCCTTATTCTCATCAGCTGAGCCTTGAACCTCTTGGTCTGAATCCACAGCAGGATGGGAGGGTTTCTTCTCTTTGGATGGGGGCATAGGAGGATGGGGATTTGGCCTGGACTCTGCAAGATTGCTGACGGAGCTGCTGGAGCTTGGTTTGTTGGGAGGTGTTGGTGGTGGGCCTGTCTTTTTCCTTGAATCAGGACTCTTTTCAGACATCTTCGCAGCTTTGGCCTCCTCTGTAACATCTTCAACAGGTAAAACAGAGGACTTGGCTTCTTTAGATGGAGGCATAGGTGGCTTCAGGACCTTAAAAATATAAATGACATTTTATAGGGCAAGTTATGCAAACAGAAAGACATACACAAATATTTCTGTGCTTTATGATAAGGGATAAGGGAGCAAAATACAGACCTTTTTCTCTGGGCCATCAGCCTTATCAGGTTCATCCTCAGGTGCTGAACTGGGTTTCACCTCTTTGTTAGGGGGCATGGGAGGTTTGATGACCTTTTTCTGGGGACAGACCTCTGGCTCGGTTGGAGCCTCCTCCTCAGTGCTTGGCCGTGACTGTTTCTCTGCAGCATCACTGGCATCAGACAGAGGCGTTTGGACTTGTGTGGCCTCTTTTGGGGTCTGAGTACCATCAACACTGGCATGATGAGTCCCATTAGGCATTATGGCATCCTCAAGATCAAGATCCAGACGCAGGATACCATCAGATGACACACCAGCTACCTAGAGGGCAAAAAAGATAACATGCAGACAGGGCATTTTTAATTTTAAAAGCTGATATAACTTAAATTCTCTAATAAAAGCTGTTATACAAGGTAGGTGCTACTTAAGTCCAATGTTTAAAAAACTGGGGTGAAGGGGTGAGGTGCTCCAAGTTTCTCTCTTTAACAATAATACTGCTTTCATTCACTAATTAAGTTCAATTTTTCATTCACTTTTCAGCTAATGTCAGCTAATGTTCAGCTTCTGCACAGATATTTCACATTAAAAGCCTTCCAGAAATGTATGGATTATAAATGTGGTGACTTTTTATTGATGATAGCTTAAGTCATTATAATTGATTAGTCAATAAGGTATTCAATAATATTTCTGTTAAAAAGCAACGGGCAATGTGTGTGTGTGTGTGCACATACTGTATATGAATAATAATGAAGTAATGATAACTTTGGCACCGGGTACAGTACATTAAATATGCTTTCACAGTCACATTCAAACTCACTGTGCATATCTGAACCAATAATAAACCAATCCAAACTCAACACAGAGTTCAGATTCAGACCTATTTAGTGTCTGTTTCACACACACACACAGATGAATGGATTCTAACACTCACACACACACACACACACCTCTTTCATGTGTATCCTGGTTGGTGGCCGTCGGTTACGGTTCCCTTTGGGCCTTGATCGAGTAACATGTTCCAAATTATTGCTTTCATCAACCTTCACCTGTGAAAAGATTAAGCTTCATTTATGTGATAAAATACTGCATAAAAAGGATGCCACTGACTGAAATGAAAAGACACTTGTGGCTCTGTGTGGATTACACAGATGTTCACCTCATCAAAGATTTTGTTCTTTGCACGATTGATGCCATCAGTCAGGGCTTTAATCCAAGCCTCCTTCTCCTCTGCTGTGAGAGCCTGGAACTTCACATCATGGACCTGTCAGTCACGTAGCATACAACAGTCATTTCAAAATATGCCTGATGATCAAAGGTAAAGCATGCAGTACCTATTTTCTTTGACAGGAGAAGAATTAAATCTTTTACTTGGTTTATTTTAGGAAGCACAGTATCCTACAGTCAATTTTCCAAAACATCTAAGACCAAGAGGCCTTTACAAGCACAAATGATCATACCTGCTTCAGAGCTAAGAATTAGGAAATTATGCCATACATTTAAAAAAAAGTTTGGTTTGAGTATTTTTATTTATTTATTTTTTTCCAGTTGAACGGAAAATGTTTTACATTTCTATTAAAACTGAATTGGAGATGCCCTGTGTTTCCACTGTATCTCTGTGCTGTAGATGAGTGATATCACTTCTTTATTTTTGATAAAAGTTTTTTTTTTAATCTTTCATGTTAGTCCAAATTTTTATCTTAAGCAGTTTGATAACTGCTGTGCATAGAATCTCTCTAAAATAAGTCAGAGAGGACTGTGTAAGAGTTTATTGTTTCACTCAGTGAACTGTTCTAATTAGATAAGTAATGCAAATCATGTATGTAAATCAATCATGATGTTGTAGATAATTGTGAAAAGCTTCTATTACACTGAAACATCTGTTTCTGTTTCTCGGATTTTGATCTTTCTACGTTTTCACTGAAACATTAGTCCTACACATGTAGTAGTGTGTTGCAGGAACAACATAGTTTTGGCCAACCCGGAAGTTAGCATCACTCTGGTTCCCTCTGCAAAAAGTCCATGGGATTTTTTCATTGGGTTTTGAATTAAAAATAAGCTCTGTAACCAAAAAAAAAAAGTTTGAGATACTTAAATGTTTTGCTGAGCAAGATAATCTTCACAGATGAACACCCACCACTGTTATGATCTTTGAAGCCTAAATCCAAACTCCAGAAGTAAAAAGCTAATGTTAGGCTATAAACCAACTACACCACAGACAGTCTCATGACATCAAGGTCACCACCACTAAGCTTCCAACTTGTAATTTAATCTAGCTCTGAGCTCTTCTACAAAAGCCATTCTGCTCAGACAGTTAGTGATAGAGCATGAGAAGAAACACAATGAAGCTGTAAAGGTGGACTGGTGAGTAGATCCCCAACCTCTGTAGTCTCATTTAACCATTTGTTAGCAAATTTCTTTTTTAAAGACACATAAAAGCTTAAAAATACCATAAGTGGGGTTTTTTTAAATGTATTTTATGTTGTAGAATAAAATGTAAAAATGTGCTTGTGTTAACTACAGACCTTATATCAGGTATAACCAAAAACCCCTTCAGAAAACTTACTGACTGGGGACAAGGGAACCGGAAGGGCTAAATAACTTACTTCCTGGTTTTCTGACTCAATCCTGTACCACTCTTTAAACAGTCTTAATAAACAAACAGCTAAGTTTAAATGATCTTCTACATGTTACTGTAAACTGCAGCAACTAATGAGGAGCCAGCTCAACAGCAAACTACTGATGGACTGACATTAGCTACTAGAAACTATGTTTTCATGTAAGTCACTGAAAAGGTTTTTCCAGCAGGCCTTTTTCCTAGAGAACATTGTGTTATGACGCAGTAGGCTCACTGCAACACCTGAATATAACAGAGCCTTTGTTAATGTTATCAGTCTCACCTATCCTGCAGTGAAAAGGTATATGGGAGAGAGAGCATTTAACTTGAATGGAACTTTTAACTGAACATTTTAAACATGTGAGTGTCTATACATTAAGTGTATATATTTAGCTTGTCTAATTACTCTAATTACTAATTTACTATGTTGTACTTAAAGTTACACTCTGAGCAAAGCAATGTTCTGTTGTAATGTTAAATAGTCAGTGGCTGGTTTTATGTCTATGTTGCTTTATGACAGAAAAAACTTAAGTAAACTGAAGTCACATGTCTTGACAGTTCTACACTGCAGCTGCTTAACACAATGTTCATGTTTCGGACTTCGGGCTTGCACTTATATAGCGATTTTCTAGTCGGATCGACCACTCAAATCGCTGTACACTACACGTCACATTCACACAGCGCTTGCTCTGTGTGAATGTACAGACTGACAGAGAGAGATTACATGCATGTCTTGTACCACCTTCTAAAACCTTCTAATTAATCTTAATCTTGCTCATGAGAAATAACAATAAAATTAGTTTAATAAACTCTGAAAGATAAGATTTTATGAAAACTGTTTTCATCTTGTGGTGCAAGATGAAAACACTACACCCCTCTTCCTCCATATCATAACATTTAAATTCAATGCTGCCCTCTCTGTCTCTGTCTTTCCCCCTCTCTCCTGTCATGTCTATGGTATGTTGTAACAGCACAAGTAGCTCTACAGCTGTCCTTAAGTTTTAGTTGGTAACAGGCTACAGCTCAGTAAATGTACTATAATGACAGCTGTTCTTATAGCTGATTTTCTGATTGAACATTTAACTTCCCACAGCTTTTAAAGGGATTTTGATTAACATGAAGTTGCAACCAAATCAAGAATCTTTCAGTGTGAATTTAATGTTCATAGCCCATGTCATACTGCCTTAAATTTCTTTCTTTCTTTAAACAAACTTACTCCGTAGTGTATCACAGTGTAAATCTCCATTGAAACAGAAACTGTATTTTTTGTAGCCAAAGAAGCTGGGGTTACAAACTTTATCTGTGTTTTAGAGAAGTCATCTGTCTATTTTAAACACTGTAGTGTCAGTATCACTTCACTGATTCCTCTTCAAACTTATCTGAGCATCTTCACTATGGCCAAGCACTCACAGAGGGTTGGCTGTGGGATACACTGCTGCTGCTGCTGCTACTGCTGCTGCTGCTGAGGTACTTTAAGAAAATCTTTTGTCTTTTTGGCATCATTCAGCCAGAGCTGAACAGGGTTACCCTGGAGAAACCGAGAGGCAGCCAAGTAGCTCTTCACATCCTGCTCAGGCCCACTCACTTCATTCACACTGAACAACCTCAATAGAGCCCAAACTACCAACAGATTTAGGAACTTAGAATTTAACAAACAGGGGATTGTGTTAAAATGTTGAATGATGGTATTTCCACTCATAAAACAATTGTTTGCAGCAACACCCCCCCCCCCCCCCCGCCCCTTTTTTAAACTTCCCTTTACTTAGAAAATAACAAAGGTAATGGATACCTAAACATTTGGTTTAGCTTCAGCTGCCAAGTAACATGCAGTCCAGAGGAGAAACATATTTGTTTCTCTTCATTCTTTACTTCTTCCTGTATTTTATTGGTTTATTAATATATTAATATGGACAATATTTCCATTATTTGCCTTAATTGTTTTTAATTATCACTGAAAGCTAGAAAGGCTGGCTGCAGGACTGCTGCTAAATCACATACACCTGTGAGTATGTGTAGAGTTGCGTGATAAATCTATGTGGGTTTGTCACTATGAGCAACACTTTTCACATTAGACATTTAAGCAATATTAACCGAGAGGGTGTGCTTTAACGTCATTTGAGCACGACAGTGATGCGGTCCGCAAGCATCACTGAAGTGCTCAAATGACGTTAAAGCACACCCTCGAGTGTAATATTGCGATTATACAACTATTACCAACAAAGTAAAATGTATACTCAAAATCTGTTCATGTTGAGGAGCAATTTGCTCTCAAAATTAAAAGGTTTTGGCAAGTGTTTTTCCCGTTTCCATGGAAATACATGGGGTCTTATAGCGCCGTGTCACCGACAGAGCTGATGGAGAAAGCAGAGGCGCTTGCGCCGAGGTCGGCAAGCATCACTGAAGTGCTCAAATGACGTTAAAGCACACCCTTGAGTGTAACATTGCGATTATACAACTATTACCAACAAAGTAAAATGTATATGGTGGAGTAATATTTTTAGTGATGAGTAAGGTGTGCTGTCATGCTGATTTGAGCACATTCTAAATGTCTTGTGGACCAATCAGATTGCTCGGTCGGAACTACTTGTTGTATAATGCCAATTAATCCATTGTTAGTACTGAAAATATTAAGTAGAGCAGCTTTAATGATTCCCCACAGATTTACTTACTGCCTTTGGTGAAGGCTGGAAAAAAATTCTCTCTGTGTGCCAATATCACACTTGAGTCTCTGTACCCATAACCAAACAATGCTTCTTTCCTAATCATGACTTGAATTTCAACATGTTTTCACCTTTTTTAAATTTAACAAAGTATGCCAAACTGCTCAGTACTTCTGTATCAAATAAAATACATTTCAAAGTTTTCTGATTTAGATTAGGAAATAACTAACTGAGCCAAATGTCCTGGAAATGTTTCTCTTAAAAATGTGTTGGAGCTATTACACAATTACATTAAAATAAAATATGGCCCTATTCAGCTCTTAGCATATTAGGTTGCATTTTACATTCACACATTTGGTTCCGTCCTCCCGACCTCTCAGCTCACCTTATTTCCAGACTTGGCTGATCGAATCAGTATCAGTCTGTGCTTCTTTTTGAAGGGGCTCTTTAATTCATGACATTTGTCATAGTTTTCCAGGTCAAGCCTCTCTAAGCAGTTCTGCAGGTCCTGCAACACAAAGCATGGGTACATTATCTGACAAAATTCTCATTCTAATTCATGGATAAAGCTGACATCATTTAATAAAACAAATCCCACAAGAAGAGATAAGAGAGCAACAAACAGGTATTGTATTTTTCTTTGTAGCCACAATCTGATGACGTTATTTATTCAGACAATTCTGTGACTGTAGCATACATATTGGTAGAGCTTGTGATTTTGTGGATACACAATATAAAATGACATTACAGCAGTTACATGACACTGACATATGGTGCAAATTAGTGAGAGTGCTACATGACGAGGAAGAAATGATTGTGTACCTCATTTTCATACACCACAATCTCTGTCTTTTCCACATGGATGTAGCGGTCCTTATAGCTGGCCAACAGTCTGCCTGGAGCCTTCTTCACCCAGCCAGCCTTACCCAGGTACTTTGGCTCTTTACACTGGGCTGGGTCTTCTTTCACACCCTACAACGACACAGAGGAAGGAAATCACAATCGACACACACAGCAGAGCACTAGCAAAGTGCGGGTTGTTATTATCGCTTTCATTTTGCCACTGTTACTGACTGTTATCACACAGTATACCAGTAAAAGACTGAGGGTATTGATGTGATAGCTTACTATACCAGCACAATAGAATATTAGCGCCTTTTTATGATGTATAATCCAAACAGCTAAAGGACATCATAAAAAGTAAAACGAGTCAAAATTGCATCATCTTACAACAACTGTATTATCTTTAGGCTGAAGTGTATTTGATCTTATGTATAATTAAAAACAACAAGGTTAGATTGACAACACTGAAAATACAGGCCCCATAGTACAACCTCAATGCAGTGAGAGTGATTACACCTATGATTTCCAATGAGGGCTGATCAAAAGAGCCTGTGAACACCACAGCTTCCTTGGTTGGGGGTTGAGCAGCTGCAGCAGTGGTTAGGAGACATAAGAAGAGCCATACTACCAATAACAGAGGGAGCAGTGGCCGTCCTCCAAAAATGACACCACGCACAATTCACTATTGAAAAACAGGTGAGTGAGAGTTTCTGACTTGGAACAAAGGTTATCTGTAGAAACAGGTATTTCAGTGTCTGATCAGACAGTGAGAGGGACTCTGCATGAAGTCCACCTCTACAGATAGCATCCAAGAAGAAAACCATCGCTCACAAAACGTCACAAATCTGTCCAGCATGTTTGGTGTGGACCTGACCAGGACCACCACAGTGACTGCATAGTGCCCAGCATGAAACATGGAGGTGGGAGTGAGCTGATATGAGGCTACATGAGAGCAAAAAGTGTTACACAGAAGACATTTATAGATGGCACTGTGAATCCAGGTTTGTTCACCCAGATACTGAATGAAAAGATGACTCCCAGTCTCAAGAAGCCTGATAAGAGAGGAATTTTCCAACATGACAATGATTCCAAACACAGAGGAAAAAAGAGAAAACTATGACCTGGCCAAGCTTGTCCCTCGACTTGAATCCAATATAACTGAATCTGGCAAAGAGCAGCTGAAATCATCTGTGAAGAAGAGCAGAACATCTCTCCACAGATTAGTGTTAGACTGGTATCATCTATGAACAGGAGGATCCAGGCTGTCATCAAAAATAAAGGCGAGAATACAAAATAAAAGAATGGAGTCACACTAATGAAGGCTGGACAGACTTTCATCAGTCAAACATTTCTGTTTTTCAAATGAATTGGCTTCATTCTTCTTGGGCTTTGGCTAAAAACAAATAAACTATGTATTAAATGGACAGGATTTGTAATTACTTAACATTGCAGTCATATTGAACACAGCTGCACTCACTTATGTTGTATCCTGTACGCACACAGACAAAAGACAGATATCAGCAAGGTACAGTAGCCTAGATGTGCCAATCCACTGCAGCCCAAGTGATGGAGTTGCTCCTCTTTTGGAGAGGTGGCAAACTTCAACACAGCAAAATAGATCAGCAGTGTATCCTAACATGTTGTGTGTCAGCCTGTTAAGATGCGAGCCTCAAGGTGAAAATGTGCTGTTGGTCCCCTTGAAATGCATTTAGGGATATACACCATCTGAGCACAATATAAACTAAAATAACTGGGAGTTGTTAGTTCAGCCATGGGGCTTGCAGTACTTTGAAAACAATGGGAGTTTTGCACCACTGTGAGTGTTGTGCTGTCAGCAGCAACAAATGTAATGTGTAATTTGTTTGTTGCAGGACACAAATAACATTGAGAGTGAGCAGGAATTGAAACTCTAATTCACTTATTAATGACACATCAGCTTATATATATATCATGACTTTTTCTGTTTTGATATTTGCATTTTAAATATTTTCCATAAAAGATTCAGCAACATTTTTTCATGTTTCTAATAATATCTGCTCTTATGGTTTTGGGAAGTGTGAGCAATAATTTCCTAAATTATAAGCAGAAGTTGCTCTTTATTTAAAAAATACCCTCTAGTTCTAGTTCTATAATGTAGCATATAGCAATGCTCATACAATGCTTTCAAGTCCAAATCTAAGAACAAACGCATCTGTGACCACTTCAAGTTCAGATCGAGGCTATGCACTAAATGAGAAAAAACTGAAGTTCTGCTTAAACTGTGGTGTCATTGCAAAAATAGTTTGGTGTTAGAGAACTTGGGCTGTGGCCTCTTAACAACAGTAGCTTAGTCAGTTCTTATCCAGTTATTTCATTTCTGCCCTCTTTTCTGAAAGCACACAGTGCCTCTGACACATCTCCTCTCACCACAGACTATAACACCTTTGAACATAATCTATTTTGGGTTTTGCTCTGCACTTTAGCTGCCTACATGAGCTTGCCTGTCACTATTTATCCACAGATGGGAGGTTATTGACAACATGTCACTTCTGTTTATGTAGCACCCAAAAGAGACAGGGCACAAAATAAAGATCAATATGGAACAAATGAAATGAATCTGTCAACAAAATCCACTCAGCCGGCAGTTCAGCAGGTACATCTTGTTAGTTTCAGCCAGTAAACTGCAAGTATATAAAGGAACTGAAACATGTAACATTCACAGTGAAAATGGTCAAGTGTGCTAATGTGTTTCAGTAGTACAGTCTACATTTTGCAAAACAATGTCACTGTGTTATGGGAATGAATGATGCAAACAACACCTCTGAACAAATACTGGAAAATGATATTTAAAAACACTCATACAAACTTCTAAATCTACCTCTCCAACATAACCCATTTCTACACTATCAGTACACTCATCATGTTAAGTCATTATGTAAGCTGTGTGCAACAAACTAGAGAACATTTTCATTAGTGGAAAGCTAGCAATAACATGAGACTGTTCAAATCTTAAACATAACATTACAATCATGTATTATAGTACAAATCTGTTTCCACAGATCAGTTTTGGTAGGTTGAATGATTCTGAATTATCTGCACTTAGGAAGAGATTTTAACTGAAGTCATCTGTGAATTAAAGATAGACCGATATGTTTTTTTCAGGGCCAATACAGATACCGATTATTAGTAGTCAAGGAGGCCAATAACCGATATTTGGAGCCGATATTAATTTGCAGTAAAAGTGAAAATGTTGGCGTCAAAATTTTGAATAATACAAACTCCAACACTTAACTTTGTTTAAATGCCTTTAAGCATATGTTTATTAAACAGCTTTTCACATTTGCAACATGTTAAAGGTTTTTTCTTATCTTAGACAATCGACATCTTTGTTTTAAAATTCAAACAAAAAGTGCAGGGAGCTCCCAGGCTCAGCAGCATGTCTTAGAAAGTTAAATGAAAACTTAAACAAATAAATAGCTCCCTAAAGTTTTCTACAGTAAATAAAGAAACATATATCTGCTCTCCGGAGCTTCTCCACCCGGCAAAACCTTTTCTCCTCTCCACCGTGTGTGTGAGCACTGTGCATGCACAGCTTTCACTGTAATCAATCAGATGGTGCTGTGGGTGGGACAATGCTGGAGACAGAGTAGTGACTGCAGACAGAGAGGCACAGCTGCATCAGAGCCAAAATAACCCAGTTTTAAATTGATCTCTTATCGGCCGTCGGATTAAAAAAAGAAGGCCGATGCCGATATGTGTCAAAATGCCGAATATTGGCGCAGAATATTGAATATTCGGTCTATCCCTACTGTGAATACACTTTACAGTCAGCTTAGGGCAGTTACAATGGATTTCAACAGTCGATCAAAAAAAAATGAAAACTAGTCCAGCTGCAGTCAATTACTGTGAGAATTTTGGTTATGGCCAAAAGCATGTTTTGTGTGGTCATAGTGACCTTGACCTTTAACCTTTGCCTACCAAAATCTATTTAGTTCAGTGAACATTTATACCAAATTTTATTTAAATTCCCTCGAGGCATTACTGAGATATCATGTTCATAAGGCCAAAAATGTGTTCTTTGACGTCACAGTGATCTTGACCACCAAAATCTAACCACTTCAGCCCTGAGTCCAAGTAAACGTTCGTACCAAATTTCAAGAAATTCCCTGAGATATTGGTTTCACAAGAATGTTACAGACAGACAACCCGAAAAAACATGGCACCTCCAACTACGGCTATCCAACTACGGCTATCGCCAAAATATGAAAGTCAATATGTAACATCAAATTGACAGAAAATGCAAAAAGTACAAATACAAAACTAGAAATACCACTTCATGGCTGTACGCCTCCCCTAACCACTCCACTTGCAGTTAATTAGCAGTGTGAATTCTTGAGTTATGGCCAAAAATGTGTTGTGACCTTTAACCTTCGACCACTAATTGTATCAGTTCATCCTTGAGTCCAAATGAACGCTTGTGCCAAAAAAAATTCCCTCTAGGCGTTCCTGACATATCATGTTCTTGAAATATTGCATTACATTTACACTAGCATGGACAGGTGTTTGTTAACAATCAGTTTAAGCTAATGCAGTTGCAAACACCATACATGAAAAGCTACAGTATCTACCCTTGTGCTAGCACAGGAAGGTTCCATTCTCCATGAATTAAGAGAAACAGATTTTGCTGTTGTTCCACATTTCAGCTTTGAAAGTTATCTGAATTATGCCTACACAGGAAGACATTTTAGCTCTGAACTGTCAGAAAGGGATGTGTGGAATGGATTTCAGTTGACCCAGTTATATAGTAGTTTGGAGTTTTCATGTTCTCCCTGTGCCTGCGTGAGTTCTCTCCAGGTACTCCAGCTTCCTCCCACAGTCCAAAGACATGCAGGTTAATTGGTGACTGGTGAATGGTTGTTTGTCTATATGTGTTGGTCCTGCAATGGACTGGTGATCTATCCAGGGTGTGCCCGCCTCTTGCCCAGTGGCAGCTGAGATATGGATAAGTTAATGGATAAGTGGTATAGATAATGAATGAATGAATGTAGTTGCACTAAGCACTAAATGTGAAATACTAACTATGCTGGCAACAAAGAGAAGCGATGGATTTAGCCGTACAATAGCATACTTTATGTAACATATTAGAAGGGGTGGTTTGAGAAGTTTCTAAGGACACTTCACTTTCTGGTTTGTCACTCCCAGTGAAACTTGGTCACCATTGTAATAAGCCAAGCTGACAACACTATGGCTGACACCTTCTATGAAATGTATACTGGTCTCAATATATATATAGATTTGTGGAGTAAGCACTGTGGAAACCCAGATACTCCCTTTTCATGGTGACTAAAACACTGACAAGTGCAGGTGTCTGCAAAATTCACAGCCTTTGTTTCTGTTGGAGGAACTTCCACAGGATATCTTTTTTTTCCTTTTTGGGATTAGGTGGGAGGTCATCTAACTGTTTTTCCACTTTCACTGTAACTGCAAGTGTGTCTCAACCTGGTAAACAGCAGTGTAGCTGCAAAGAAAGAAAGGCCAAGCAGGGAGAAAAACATGCCAGAGAGACAGTGAGAGGGGCAAAAATAAAACTCTACATAGTAAAACCACTTTAAAATTGAGTAACAGTTTAACTGGGATAAGTTCTCCATGGAAAGACAAAGCTGCCTCGCTGTGCCGTCAAGAACAGCGACCCCAGGCAAAAGGTGGCATGCCTGTGACATGGGTAAACATGGAAACTCGGGGGCTGGGTGGAAGACTTCAGTACAGTGCAGTGCTGACCGAATGCTTGCAACAGAGCAGCAGTGGGAGGTTTCCATTACTCAGAGCTCAGCTGACTACTATAGCTCTGCGCTGTGATATCATATAGTGAGAGGCTCCAATTTAGAACTCACACAGGAAGTCTGCTCTGTGCTGAAGCATAGACCTAACCCAACCTTTTACCCAACACTGCCTACAGATGTTCGTGCAATCTATTAACTGTCCTTTCTGTGGTGCTGTGGTGAACACTGAAACAGATCAACTGTCACCTACCATTGTGCAGATTTAAATAATTTGCAGGGACAAACAGTAATGCAGTTATAAATGTATATTACATTGAACCTAAGCTATCTTATACAAGCTGGGTCTTAGAAGAGGAAGAGAAAACAGAGCACGGGGTTATGTGGGAGAGACACACCTCAGCAGACATGTGTTTCTGATGAAGTCTTAGGTCAGGGAGCATCTGGCATTCATTGATTTTCATGCTGACCTGCCCAGCTTGAACTCACCTCAAGCGTCACTGGAGCTCACACTTTACCCCCTCTAAACCCTCACTACCCCAGCTGGGAGAAAACAGTAGGACTGGACCACTATATTGTTTTGCAGAATTGATAACCCTTGTATAACCTGAGATAAAAATGAATAAAGTTCTGATTCTAAATTTCTGACATACAAAATAGTCAAAATCAAAGATGCAAGGATTCACTTCCTGTTTTGTGTCACTGCTGCCAGTGTTGTCATAGTCAAATGTGCTGCAATAAATGACGGGGGTGTTCCACACAGAAGTGTCCACACCCTACAATTCAAAACAGATTCACTCTTATACAGATACAACTCAGATACACTCTTATTCATTGGTCAGCGTTTCATTGTGATTCCTAATGAAGTCAGTCATTGTACACAATGTATGTGTACTCAAACCAAAGACTATGCTTTACACTGAAACAGTCCTGCTTACTTGTAGCTTTAAACCTGTGACTCTGCTCTACATTTTACACCACAGACCACAGCTGGACCTGAAAGCCCTAATATGTTTGCTAACAATAGGACAAAGCCACTGACATAAATTATGTCCGTCATTATGTTCTTTGCTTTCCTCTCATATGACCCTCTGTCATAATAAAGATTCTCACACATGTAAAAAACGACACCTGATGCCTCCTTTTACTTGTGACTGTATCTTGTAAAGTAAATCCCTATTGTACAGAATTTACCTGGATTCATCTTGACCCCATAGAACTCAGTGAAAAAAACATCATCATGTAAAGGGATTCACCTGTTATCAGTCCTCATCTGATGATAGTGTGAGAGGGTAGCGGTGGTGTTTCACTGCTCAATCACTGAAACAGGGAGGAAATCTATTTTTTACCTTGTCATAAGTATTGCAGTAGTGACTGCTTTTGACACTTAAAGGGCTCTGGAGGCCCAGGTAGCTATAGAATGAAAGCACTCAGCATAGAAAATTACTTCCACTATTTTTATTAAACATGATGAGAAATAGTATAATATAAACATAATGATTTTTAGACTGAAAATACAAGTATAATTTGACTGACAAGGTAAGTGTACAGCATAAAGTTTAGTCAAAACTGTGTCTCTTTGAAGTTGGGACAGATTGTGATCATTAATTTTGTACCATTAAGTGACTCATTCTTTTGCATGTGGTTTGTGCTCATTTGTGCAGGCAAAGCAAATATTTTTGCTTCATTCATTTTCAAGTCATGAGCATTATACATAAATAAACTGTGATAACTTCAGAAATAATGAAGCACATGCATTTGTTTTGCTGCACAAATGATGTACAAACAAATGAGACCACTTTGGAGTCATTCAGGCATGAACTGGGTCTGACATAACAGGCCTATGCTTAAAATTCCAAAGACTCTGCTGAATGCATATATGGGAAACACTGCTTTATTATAGTTTCCATCAAGCTGCAATCATTTTTACTGCTGATTAAGCTGCTGTTTCTTTTTTAAAATAATAATGACGCAGCTTCCACCCTTTGGATAGTGGAGCAGCTGTCACAATCTTTTTTTTTTTTGTTAAAAGTTATTGGTTTCTTGTGAAAGGTAAAGTTCACAGATAAATGGTGACAGCAACCGCTGAGGAAGATGTTAATTTGAACAGATGTCATATTACAGACTAAAATGCTCTGGTATTTCAGGAAAATCTATTTTAGCCACAGGACTCTATTACTACAGTCCCTGGGGAGGCTGTGCAATGATATATTAGCTATGAGACATCCGATGTGCAGCATTTCCTCATCATTATTCTGTCTTGTGGCTGCTAGCTCAGCGATAGAATCACTCCTTGCTGTTGTGTTGTTAATTAAATTAAAACAAAAACAAAAAATGTTCAACAGTGGGTTCAGGTGGGCCATGCTAGCTGGGGGCGGAGACTGTAACAATGTTGTGACAATACAAACTTACAGAAGTGCTGATGGATTGTTTAGACGCACACTTTCTGGTTTGTCAGTCTTCTTGAGTCTTGTCTTTAAGTTTGCATCATTGAACCAATCATGTCTGTGGCCTCTTTCTGTTAATTTTCAGCTGGTTGCACATTACTATCACTGATTATCTTCAGTTAACTGACAGGTAGGCTTTTTTCCCCAAGCAAGATGAATGAAGAGTAGTTGGATGAGTTTCATGCAATCTGTAGATTTTGTGTGGATTAATTAAATAAAATTGTTCACCAAAATTGTTTCCAATTAATTGTCAACTGACAAATCAATTTGTAATTTCTATATAGCTGACCCTGGCTGAACAGAAAACAAGACCCAGCATGCTAAGAAACAGCCTTGTAAGGCAAAATTAATACGACAAAGCAAAGGATCACGACCATGACTCACTTGTCTTATGCCTTGGGCACCAAATTCTTTTGGAATGTCACAGCCAAACAAAGTGAAGGATACACAAAAGCCACAAGAACCTTCCCTCGAACATACTGTATACAGTATGGTGGCAGCCAGCCTGCCTCGTAAACATTTAGAATCACAGCTAAATAAACTGGCTGAAATGGACCAGACTATTGAATCATAGTGTAAGCCATGTTTGCATTACTTGACAGGCATCAGCTGTTTCATTCAAATCATTGGCTCAATCGCACAATCTCTGTAGCTATTGGTTAACTAGTCACATCCAATAACATTCAGCTGGAACCTGCCACTTCTCATGATTACTCTACCTGCCTACTTTGGTGTTGTTCAGTTTTGTTTCTGAGAATTAAAATTTTTCCATCAGGTATGTATGGTAGACAGCTCTAAAGTTTTTTTTTATACCCACGAGCCTGTTGCCGTGGAAAACCAGTCAGCAGAAATCAGAGCTGTAGTGAATTCAAAACGCTTTCTTTTTGCAGTTGATTTAATAGTAAAATAAAATAGTTCTTGGTTTTGAACCACTGGACAGATAAAACAGACAATTTAACAACATCACTTTGGACTCTGGGAAGTTGTGATGGACATTTTTCACTATATTTTGATGTTTCAGACTACACCATTAATTAGGTTGATAATTTTGCAGATTGGTTGATAATGAATGAAATTGTTAGCTTTGGCCTTAACTGCATCTTCTTTAATCCTGCTCTTCCATAATTTTTTTAATAGATTAAATGCCTCTTACTTAAATGTAGGGTTGCAAAGGGGCAGAAAGTTTGCGGTAAATTCCCAGATTTCAATAGGAAGTTAAGGTAGGGAACTTTGGAAATGTTCCAGGTTGGAAACTTGTAAAATATTTTATGATTGATGCTGGATAAATGAATAGAAACAGAGTAGATGAACAGATGAACTCTCCTCAGTCGGCTGCTAAATCAAACTCTAATCTACAGTCTTGAATGAACAGAAAACTGGCAGAAGAAACAGCGTCATGGCTGAGCTAGCACCATGATAGCTAGCCTCTTAAATTGTCAATGAAATGGTGGTGGTTTAAGTTCCCTGTTATAGCTAACCTGCAATTTTCCAAATTTCCAGTTGATTTCCATTAATTCCTGTTAATCCCCATATATTCTCATTAATTCCCATGGAAAGCTTCCAACTTTGAAAACTTCCAGAATTTTGCAACCCTACAGAAATGCACTTTCAGAGTTGTGGTTAGGTACACAGGCTGTACTGTTTGTTGTGATGTTTCTGCTGCTTCAAGTTGCAGAAGTGCCCCAGCTGTAAGTAACATAACTGTAACCCCCCCAAAAAAGCAGGACCTTTACTTCACAGGTGACTTGCACACCTGAAATACATCCCACTTTGCCACTATGTGTGTGTAAGACAGTGATGGATAGAGGTGTGTCCTGATATTAAAAATGATGATGAGAATTATGGAGAGGGAAACATAAGTGTTTCACTGTTTCTATTTCATCCTAAATTAACCTTTTGTGCAGAGAGTAGAAAGGAGAGGAATTTATGTCCCTGCAAGAGCACAAATTCAAGAACACACACACGCATTCACTATTGAGAACTCTTTCTTTTTCATAAAGGAATTTTCCCAGAAATTGTCAGCGGTGTGCCAGTAAGATGATGCGCACACACGCATTCATTGTGTGTCAGAGGCCTGGATAGCAGGGCGATTACGAGAGAGGGTTAATTGTTTTGTGCCTGACACATAATGTGGCAGTCTGTTTCGTCTTCTCTGAGTGAGCCAGGCAGACACGTCACACTATGCACTCTAGGTCAATGGGGTGGTGATAAAAGGATGACTCATAGAGCTGAGACAAATGAGCACCACCAGTTGTTTGGGGAGAGAAAGATGGAGAAGGTAAGGCAGAATGTGAAGCAAAGAGGAGAGCTGGAAATGACAAATTAAAAACATAAAGAAACAGACAAGAGCTGAGCAGCTGTCAGTGGGCGACCATCCAAGCAGTGGGTTAAACACTTTCCAGTCATAAAAACATTTCTCCACTAGTTTCAGTTTGGCTTTAGATATTGTACAATACTCAAACAAACATGGTTTCAAAACTGTAAACGTTTGAATGAATTTGGAACACTCACTTTTTATGTCAGGAAATATAGACTATACACTGCAGGTAGTATGAAGATTTTTCTGTTTTACAAAGTACATTACAAAAGCTTTTTGGACAGATTTGTCTGCATGGCATTGGTTATATTCTGCTATTTAAGATGTCTGTCACTTTACACTTTAAACTGTGTGTTTGTCTCTGAGAAATAAAGTGACATTAGAAACTATTACCCAAGCTGCAAAATAAATAAAACTCAGATAACAAGGATATATATGGTGATTTCTAAGCAAAAATGAATTTCAATTTAATTGCGACTTTAAGAACTACATCTGCAAAATACTCACAGACTCTTTTCTCTCCTTTTTCAAGCAGCGTCACACACTCTCACTCACTCTGGGAATCCCCGGCAAAACAAGACATAATTTTCTCACAAAATGTCCATACATTAGGCTGGTTAATGTTTAAAAAACAATATAATCTCTCCTGTCTTACTCAAATATGACAAATATTGCAATATACTGTAACCCTTTCCATTATGTCATTCCTCCCTGTGCAGAAAGAGTGTAGAGAAATGGCAAAGTCACTGTGAAATTGTTGTACCAACATAACTTCAAGGAACTTGCCCTAAAAAACTAAGCTGTTTGGTCTGATTAAATGTCTCAAAACAAAATCAAAAGATGTCCAACTTCTGACAGCTGACACTATACTGTGTGTGTTTACAGTTTAAAATGTCATTGATTGTTCATCTGCTATGATGACAGACAGGTGAAGCTGAACAAAATGCAAATGCTATGAATGACTCCAGTTCCACTCCGATCTGCTGCACAAACATCTACACAAACTCCAGTTCTGACACAATGTCATCCATGAAGCACACACACACAGCTCTGATACATGCAGCCTTTGTTGTCATCAAAAACTCTGGCACATCACTTACAAATTTGGTAACATGAGCCTTGGTGTGTATCTGGTAGAAACTCTCCAAACACAGACTTTGCTTATAACTTATTCAATTATATCCTCAACATTTTATTCTGATGATGTGTCAGCTATACTTTGATCACTGTGTCCACAACGACAATGGTTGTGAGAATAAGGAAGCGTGTCTTCTAACAGTTCAAATGTTGGCTGTTTAGTGGTTTGCAGCCTACATAGTCTGGACTGGAGAGGAATTCTAGGAAAGTAGAAAAGTTCTTTAAGAAGTGAAAGAAAAAGCTGCATTTAATGAGCTGAATCTGTATGGACAGTAAAGGCAGCTAAATGACAGCTTCTGATCAATGTTACGATTTAAGGGCGGGGCACTGCATATTTGATAACGTTCGCAACAAGATCCCTACAAGTTCCATACTGTAGGTAACACAGTATATCTCTGACTTCCTTTTTCTCATAAGTTTGCTTCCTCAAAATGCCAAACTTTCACTGAAGTATGCAGTTAGCTGTTAGGTTACATTAGTGTGTTTTATGTTCTTTAATGTTTTGGAGATCAAATGATTCTTATGAGCAGATGCCACAAATCAAACGCAAATCTCAATAGCCTGTATCGTGATGCTTGTTAACACTGTTGCCCTGCAGACAACGGCACGCCAAGCATGGTTCACAAATAAATCACATTTAACTTGGTAACTGTCAGAATAGGAAAGGTAATTCAGCCTTTGTCAACACTTTTTCTGACACTTTCAGTGTGGATTCGCAAAGGCAAAGCACGTTTTATCTATGAAATGTCAGCCCTCAGATGTTATTTCTCCTCTTGTGTCGAAGTCTGGTCCTCTCAAACAGTGTTTCCCTCCCCGACTCCTGCCAAGATGAACGGTTTCGCAGCGTGTCTATCCCGACACTTTACATTGAAATGCAATTCAAACAAGTGGCAGATTGGGATTATAATTATGCCGTATTTATCAAAAGACCCATCTGAGTTAGACAAGATATGAATTTCTGTTCTAAAAGTTATGTGCTTATATCCACACGTTGCGATACACTAAATGGCATATTTTTAAATGGAGCTTTCGCCACAGTCCTCTTCGCCAGCGTTTCTTGTGGAATCTGACCAAGTTGATGCAACAGATTGACAGGTGGGCAGGTGCAACTGTGCCAAATAATGCTGACCTCATATGACTGCATCAGAAAGCTGGGTATTGTATTAAAACCCCAAACTAACTTCTCTCCCATTACACAGCACGAACATGTTCCTCTCTATGGGCCCTAACTTTGCTCTGGTAACTTAGATATCATTTTACTCACCACAAATAAATGCCACTAATGTGTTCATTCTCATTAAAACATCTCCGAAACTACGAGTTTACACTGCAAACACATGAAAACCGGATTACAGAAAGCGAAGCAGCACACACACTGTGGCTGAAGTGACTACTCACATCTTCCATGATAAGGACCAAAATCCGTTATGTGAGTGTTGACTAGCCTAAAATCACTCGACGTCGCCCTTATCCTCGCCAGAAACTGTTCACTTCTCCCCTGATGGTCGGCAGCTGACACATTTCCAACAGCACACGTAAATGCAGAAAATGAGGAACTGTGCAGTTTATGACCAAGTGTCGTCTGGTTTTCCTCTTTTTGCCTCAGAGAAAAAAGTTCGAAGAAAAAAGTTTGGTTTCCGGTTGAAGAGCCTTTACCGTCTTGAATCTAGAAGTCTGTCGAGGAGGAGCAATGCGAGCCGCGACCACACACACATCGTCTGACCATCTGAATTTAAACTCTGCAGCCGTCACATTGTTTAGAACAAAGTTTAGCCGGTGCGAAGTGTGTGTATAACCGCTGCATTTCTCGACCTGATGAGCAGATGTAAGCTGGAACAAAAAAGTATAGCAGCTGCAGCATCCTCTGAGCTTCACTGAGTACACTCCTCTCATCCGGAAGTCTCTGCTAAGAGCGCAAGCAGGACGTTTTTCTCAGGCCAACATGGGGTGTACCGTGACTACAGACATTATTTTTAGCTTTATTTTGCACCTTTATGAGGAACACACTGACTAACGAACACTAGTGCTGTAGTCTCTGATGAAGCACTCAACACTTCCTGGTACAGTAGGTGTGGCTGTTTATGGGCCAGTGTTTGTGAGGAGATGTTTCAAACTTGACACAAAGTCTCAAAGATGAACAATCTTGCGTTTGAATGCTGGGTTGTCAGGTTGGGGGGCGGACCCTCTTTGTGTTGAAATGTTTCCTACGTTTTTTAAAAGTTGGAATAAATTATCCTAATTCATTCCACTTTTGTCAAATTCAGTTAATTACTAGCTACCCGTTCTGTGTGTGCTGAAAAAAAAACAATCCAGTGTTCCTATGCAGGTCTGGCTCTGTAAATGCGAAACAAACAAAGTGGCTCGAGCGAGCCACACACTCCATCCCGGCCAATCAGCAGTGGTCATGCCCATGCACAGGACAAAGAAAAGAAGAAGAGAGAAGAGGAGATGGGAAAAAGGGGAGTGAGTGGCAATATAAAGGGTAGCGCCAATTTAATGTTTAGCAGGGGAAGGAGAAGGATCAGCTTAGCTTCAGTCACCGCCAGACATAGTGAAGTTTTGAATGGGGTTGATTAGGACTGCAAACCAGAGACTGACAAAGATGTTAAGGTGAGAACATAGAAGGAACTGCTACTGGTGACAGAATGAATGCCTGCACACCAAATGACACGCACACAGATAGGGCTGGTGAAGAGACTAACAGGGCTGGTAAACAGGCAGATCCTCGCTGGTACACTAGGTGCAAAATCAGAGAAGGAAACACAGTGGGGGGAACTCTTCTGGCAGTACAGAAAGGGGGAAGCGTAAGGAAACTCTCTGAGATGTATGGCATATCCAGATCCACCCTGTCAGACCCCAAGATGGGGAGACATGCCAGATATGAGCAAGGCCTCCATCCAAACAGGGCTATGACTCTGGAAGAGGAAGAGACATCATGTAATTGCTACCACACAACTACTATGATTACCAACTCATGTTGCATTACATCTTTTTATTAACTTTATTTGTAGTAACTAGGGTACTAGGGTAGAATCATGGTTCGGTTCTCATCATGGTTTGGTATGAGTTTGGTACAATGGCAAGAAAACAACAAAAAACCCAGATGCATACAGCTAAGTTTCTGTTGATTTATTCTCACCACAGTGGTGCAAGTTACCCTTTGTTCCACCCACTTTCCCCAGCTCCTCTTCTATGTCTTCTCCTGACTCAAGGATGCATTCACTTCCATCCACACTGCAGACGCACTATAGGCTGATTAACCAAGATACTGTACCTCCCAAGGGCCATTTTGTGGTCATTCTTTTACATGAGTACATGGCAAGTGATATTTCATGCCTTATGCAGTAATGTGAAATATTACATTTTAGATGTGTCTTCAGTTCACTGCATCTAAAAACACAGCTGCATATTCAAATGAATAGCATAAACTACACATTATTCTTCATGCAGCAGGGAAGGTATTTCCCTGTAAACCCTGTACGTTGCGGTCAGTAGTGTGGGGGGAAGCTCAGTCTGACTGTCCCCACTATATATATACTGTATATATTTATATATATATTTATATAAATATAAATATATATATTATATTTATAATATATATATAAATAT
The DNA here is from genome assembly GCA_033238685.1 of Lates japonicus. Taxonomy (NCBI): domain Eukaryota; kingdom Metazoa; phylum Chordata; class Actinopteri; family Centropomidae; genus Lates; species Lates japonicus. The sequence continues at coordinate 8,602,804 of BRZM01000033.1, read as the reverse complement.
ATATATTTATATATATGTGTGTGTGTGTGTGTTTAACAAGCATAAATCACACACAGTGATCTTGTCAACTTTATTCCAAATCAAACAAGGCAATAAACAGTTTCTTTACATGTAACAGGAGACATAAACACATATAGTAAACACAGAGGTGTATTCAATAAAGCAGACAAGGCACTCATATTCAAACTGCTGGATACTAAATAAACGACTATAAATATAACAACTATGCTCCTATAAGAAGACAGTACTTTTGCATGGAAAAGCTGTCATCTTTTCAGCTTAGCTTCCAATTTCAGGTAATTATTACCAAGACTCTGAATCGTGATCCCCCACCCCCCACCCCTGGCTCACTGAGGCAATAGACCCTGAGTTTCTTGTGTTAACATTTTGGGAAATTCGCTTGTTGTAGACTTTTTGTGAGATGGCAAACAAGCATAACAGGCAGAATATCTGACTTCTGATCACTTTTCTTTCTTGTCGCACTGCACTGCAACTAATATCGTGCCATTCTTTCCCTTTTCCCAGTTTCTGTAACTAGTGCTGTTTGATCATCTGTGGTCATTCTCTCTTTACTCCAAACTAACCAGAATGTCAAACACTATGAACCTGTCAGCCTCCTTGTGTACATGGGCTTTTTCAGGGAGAAGTAATGAGCACATTCCAGGTTCTGTTCAGCAAATGAGACTGTTCTCCCCTAAGAGATGACCTCTTTTTGCCTTTTCTAGCTATCATGTGAGACAGCACCAGCTGCCCCAAAACATTTTTACATTCATACAACAGTGCCCTCTGCTGGCGTAGTAATTATGACAGGAGAAAACAAGAAAGTTAGGTGATGCTGTAGAGTGACAAAGGTGGGTGGATGGCTAGATCAACAAAACACTGGACTTAAACATGGGAGACCTCAGTTACTTTCCCATTTCATATCAACAGCCACTGTTGTCTCTTTTAACCATGACTTTCTTTAATCTTACTATTCTAACCATGACGATGAAGGTCCACTAACTTAACAAAGAACTGATTTTAACCACAATCATTCCCTAAGCCTGTCCAAGTTGTCCACTGAAAAATGGTTAGTTATCTGTTTTCAACAGTGATTTTTTTTTATCAGATTAGCTGTGAGGTATCTATCTAATTCTTGGTCAAACCAAGTTTGAAGTTTGTTTAGTTGAATATAAACTTTGTTACTGAAAATGACAGAAATGAATAGTACTCTGAGTACAGGTGTCATTCTCCGCTCTGTAGGACACTGTACTTGTGTTCTGTTCAGTCATATCTGACTGGACAGTCCTGGCAGGATTTTACAGCAACCGTTCCAGGTGTGGGCCGGCTGGACACGCAGTCAGCCCCTGGTTCTGCAACATGCAGGGAGGAGTACTTGGTGTCAGATAAAGTAGAACACCCCAGGGGGCATCTGTTTACAGGTGTCTAAGAGCTGCTGTCTCATCTCTTGTGGAAGCTGGGACTGTGAATGATCTGAGAGAGCTTTCCAAAGGAGTCCATCGTGTCCACAGGTTCCTCTGTTTGTGCTGCACTTTGCCCCAGCTGGTCAGGAATGTCCTGTCCAGAGGATGAGGCCTGATCCAGGGTGCTGATCCTGGGTAGGAACTGGGCCAGAGTCGGAACGCCTCGGTCTCGACCCTGCAGCCTTTGCCGCTGGTTGCCCAGACTGAGCAGGGCTCCATGTCTGTCAGAGATGTAAATGTTGTACCCATCTGGCAGGATCTGCTCTCTGAAGGTGCAGTCATCTCTGCTGTAGGTGTGCTGGAAAAGAGACATTCACATATATAGATAAATTAATTAAGTTCTACATACAGCTGAATTTTTGAAATGAAACAGAGGAGGCAACTGCCCCCAGATAAATAGTGTGTTAAAGCAATTTCTTTAACGAATTGTAACTTTTACATTATCTCCACTTGTCAATGTGGTACTATCATGTTTTCTCTGACATACTCATCTACTAGCAGCAAACTTCACTATTTATTCCAGTTTTTTATTCTTTTCATTTCCGTTTCAACCAGTTTGCTATAGCTTCATCCCTATGTATATAATCTATTTATATACCAGAAAAATATCAGATTGTTTTTAATTAGACATATTAAATAATACTGGAGATATTAAATATGTTATGCAAATAAAATTAGCTTGGTAAAAATTGAAAACATTTGTTATGTCAGAATAATATATCACTGAAAAAAGGTTTCTATTTCCTTCCTATCCTTCAGTCTAATTCTCAGAGGCTGGATAGATACAGGCCTTGTACTTTAGGCCCTATCTTGATGAGTGGGCCCCTGTCAAAAGTTAATTTGACCTGCAGTATTTCACCAGATATGGTGCATATTCCTACATTACAGTCATCTGTGAAGCAATTAGTTGCTCAACAGAAAATGTATCTGTAACTTTTTTTGGTTGAAGCTTCTCAGTTGTGAGGATTTTGCTGCTTTGTCTGTCATGACTGATTATCTTTTAGTTTTGGATATTGAGAAAATAATCAGCAGCCAATCATTTGTTGCATCCCTAAAATGTTATTACAACACAGTAAACCTCGAGCCAGGTAATATTCCAGTGCAGTACACACATTGCACAATGAGGGGGAGACATGGAGGATTAATGGGGACCCAGCAGCTCACTTTTGCTCAATTTTCTCCTAGCAGGTTCATTTGCCATGTTCTTTCTGACAGCAAAACTAGCACAGAATATTCAGAATATTTACTACTGCTTTCCCTGAGTATTTTCCTGTATAGATCGCATGAATGGTGTTTTCAGATAAAAAGCTACTTTTATCTAAACACATACGTAAATGGTGCTGCAAGTTCTTCGATGGCTGTTTACTTTGGCCAAAGAGAGCCAGCCAGAGGCCAAGGTTGTTGTTGCAGCTGCTGATTCTCTTCATTCAGGTTTTTCTCTTTGCAAACACATCCTACCCTGCACCACACTGGACAAAGGTTGATGAACTGGTCGACTGTTTGAATGAATGACTGACTGGCTTGCAGTGTTTTCTGAACATGAACGCTGACTACCAACATATGAAAAGCAGCAGGAGTCCTCAGGTCAACAGAGTCTATAGAGATGAGCTGCATTTCTAGGTAAATACCTAAGTTTTAAAAAGGATAACAGTTACTGTTTGTAAAATATGACCAATAATCAGTAACATAGTGAGATTAATTTTTCAGCTTGTATGAGACATTTAGGTGTAACCTTTGTAGTAGTTTATCTATTTATTTATGATCCTACAGAGTTCACCTGTGTGAATGAAATAAACTGGAAAAGGACACAGTTACAGGATAGATAGAAAAACGTAAATAGTCAAAGCTGCAGTTGAAATACAGTTACTGAAAGTGATAGAGTGAATTTTAAGTTGGACTCCATTCATTTAGATTTAAGTTCTTATCGCTTATCATTTGGCTGAAAAGTGTTGAAGATTCAGCTGAACCTGAAGCAAGGAGAGGAAGGCATGTGTTACTTGAAAAGTGAGTAATGAAAGCAGTTGAACTGGGAGGTTAAAAAACCCCCAAAAAGCCAACAGACCCTGCTGTTGCAGCTACTCACTGTGCTCTCTCACAGTGTTCACTCAGATTTTAGAATGTGGAATACTGAATAAACAAAACAATTCAACTGTTTTTAAAAACATTTAATGGCCTTCTCCAGACACATGGACTAAAGCATATGTACATTATATTCTGTGGATTTGTGGCTATTTGCATTACTATGATTTTAAATGAAGTTCCCGAGTCACATACTAAAATAAGCCTCCTAGCTCCTGTTACCTGTAGTGCAATAACAATACCAAAATAATTCATTGTCTAATAGACATTAAACAGGTGTCTTATTACAGATATTTAGGGATCCACTGACAGTGAGCTTAATTGGCACACACGTAGTAAGTGTCTGTACAAAAAGTTCCAATATAACAGCAGATTTTATCCACCGCATGTGTGTGTGTGTGTGTGTGTGTGTGTAGATGAGAGGTGTGTTACTATCAGGGTAATGTTTAGAAGTCTGTGCCTATCTAATGTGTATTAAATGTTTTTATTGTGATGTTTGTAATGTCTGATTGATGCAGTAGTTCCTTTAATCCAAGATAATTTTTTTTCTTATGGGAAAAGTAACCTTAACCTTAACACCAAATCAGCCAGTGAGCTGCTGCAGTAAGTAAGTACAGCACAGACCATACAGTCAGAGACAGACACAAAGTGGGCTAACTTATTTATTTGGCTCAACAAAACTAGAAAACTCAGCCAGAACATTAGGTTGGTTTTCCTAGCTTTCAAAGCAAAGATGCAGTGTTAACAGCAGCAGCTGCTTGCTGGGTCACAACGAGTTCTGCAGTGTTGTGACTTCAAAGACGTTATGCAGGGGAAAAGACACTCACAAGGCTTTTTTGAGGGTTGCTCTGGCTAACAGGAGCACCAGACTGAGCTGGTGAAAATGAAACAAAGCTAGCTTTTAGAATAAAAGTGAACTCCAATCAGACTATTACAACAAGGTTGGTATGGTCACATTAATCATAAGTTATTCATTTAGGTTTTAAAAATCAAGTTAAATAATGTTATCATTCATTTATGTATTTTATTGTATATACTCATATGAGTATTTGTTTCATTTTATTTATTCATACTGGCCAGTTTGGGGTTCCATGTGATCTTTGAAATTCTTATGAGATTTGACTCATTTAGTCTGTTGGATTTTATCTAAAATAAAAGCTAATATATTTAACTTAAATGCTGGATGTTTGCATTTGCACGTGTATGTTAAATCTAAGTTTAAGAAGTGAATTTAGGCAAGGTATTTTAATTTGAAAGCATTAATCTGCATTGTATTGCATTGGATTTCTTCAGTTGTAAATGTTGCATCTGAGCATAGATGTCTCACTAAGATTCAAATTCAAGTTTGTAATAGGGCTGCACATTTAACTATAGGATATTATCATTCTGCAGTGGTCATTAACAAAATGATCTTTACTTCACTTGACATTTAAGGCAAATAATACCCTGAAGAACTTTTGGACTTAAATTATTGTCATTAATAAGCAACAGATTTAGACATAAACTGGCGGCAGGTCTTTACCGATGAGTACAGTCTTCCGTCACCCTCTATGCAGAGAAACCGTGCGGTTGCTACTCCTCTGATGGCAACACAGCCCGGATCCACAGGACGGATCTCCAGCAGACCTGCGGTTCAAATACCCATCACTGAGCCTCCTCTAGTTCCTCAATGTGATTTACCAACAAAGCATCACAGTTGTGCAGCTCGTTAAGTCCCACTTTTAAAGCGCTTTACTTACTGTGCAGAGTTTGGGCTGCAGAGCCGTGGATCTGTCCATCCCCACCGATCAGCAGATGAAGTCCTGGCCTGGCGGCGTACAGGTGCCTGAGCCGAACCACCTGATCCCAACCGTGATCGATGTGGGGCCCCTGGTCCGAAAGGGGCACGCAAACAACTCCGGATGCAAAAAAGACATTGGCGACAGATACAGTGACCACGATCAGAAGCATGATTGATCAAATCCTCTGTCCGCGCTGTGTTCCTGCTCCCTCCAGCTGCCACTGTCATGTAAGGTAGTCTCATCCTAACACAGCCTTTTAAATGTGACCCTTATCAGTTGCAGATAACCCTCTTTCCCAAATCCGGTTCCCAGAAGCAGACCACAACACACACCCCTGCTGGACATCCAACTGAATCATAGCTCTCTATTGGCCCCAGACGAGCCCCCTGGTGTGTGTATGCAAACTTCATTCAAAACTCTTGACAATTCACTGCCCTAAATATCGGCCAAATTTCTTATTATATCCGACACATGACGGTTAATTTTCTGAGCGGGCGGGAAATCACTGTCTCCTCGGCATGCATGTAACGAGTACTCATAGAGTAACAAGTCCATGGAGAGAACATTCTCGCTCTGCAACACCTGCACACACACACACACACGCACACACACTATATAGGCTTAGTCCTATAGACACTGACACACACCAAAGTTTGGTGGAGATTACATCTACTGTTACTGGCTGCTGTTCATAATAATGAAAGCAGGACTTGTTATTATTATTATTATTATTATTATTATTATTATTGTTGTTGTTGTTGTTGTTGTTGTTGTTGTTGTTATGAGTAGTAGTAGTAGTAGTAGTAGGCCTGTAGTAGCACTGCAGGGAGTGATCTGAGGTCTTAGACTATTTTATTTGATTTGTGCTACAGATCAAACCACTACTGTAGAAGTTATTTTGATCTTGGGCCAACCCTCAACTACATCAGTAAAACTAATGCATCCATATTAATTATCCAACATTACAACATAATAGTCACACTGAGTACTTAATTACAATGCTTAATTAAAATACAATTGCTAATAATATTTTGATAAGAATTTTTCTTTTTTTTTTTACTTCAGTAACATTTTCAGTACAGGGCTATTACTTGTAATGCATTGTCTTTAAATTATAGTTTTTGGTACTTTTACTTAAGCAAATAATCTGAACACCTCCTCCACCACTGTAGTAGTATCAGATGTAGATAATAATAGGCAAGATAAGATGTTCTTGTATTTCAGACACTGGCTGATAACAATATGCTGTACCAAGTCACATAGATTAATGTCAGAAAAACATTAATGAAATGATGCAGAAGAGTTAGTAGCAGAATTAATTGAAGTTGTAGTAGACCTATTAGGATAAATAGTAATAATATTTGTAGCATGATTAGTATGAACAGAGGTAGCAGCAGCAGTATTGTTGTTGTTGTAAATTAAGGTAAAAGGTAGTCTGGCAGAGGGGTCAGTTACAGTCTAAGTAAACCTTGGCTCATGCCTATAGGCTACATGTGTCATTACATTGATGATCATGTTGCATAATTATGTTACATAAAGTGCTACCAAATGTACTCTGTCAAATTGCACGTTTTTTATTTGTGGACAGGGTAAAGTCTACAGATTGGTCTGATTCCAACTGGAGCTGTGAGATTGGGTCACCGCACACTAAAATGACAGACTTCTTTCCGCTCTTATCACGTTCTGGCCTGTGCTTCCGCTGCTTTGCCTTGCATTTACATACAAGTTAAACTGTAATGGAGAGCAAACATCACCATTCACCAAAACGCAATCTAAGGTCTGGATTTCAACAGCTTATCATTGAAAAGTTTTTTGATTTACAAACTGATCCTCTCTGCGGGAAGATGATGTTACTGGCTGTGTATGTTATGGCACTTTGACAAGTTTTGTTGTTGTTGTTGTTGTGTGTGTGTTTTTTTCTTCTTTAAATTGCCTTAAGTTCTTCCCTTTTATCCAGACTGTCTTTTGTCACTAGATGGCAGCACAGAACATGAATCATTCTGCTTGAATCAAGAATTTAAAGTGGGGCACCAAAAAGTCACGTCAGCTTCATTTATTTACATCTCAAACTCAACACAGTTGATCCAGAATGCTTTGCAGAAAAATAAATGAACAGAAACAGCTGCCATGGTGCTGAAAAGCACATCCACAGTCACTCTCACACTGCATGGACACACTAGTTTAAAGGCAATAACTGCAGAAGACATGAGAAAAGACAGAGAATAAAATGCGAAAAGGGAAAAAGAAGAGAAAGACAAAGCGAGAGCAAGAGGAGGAGACTGTCTGTGATGGTGCAGAAGGTGAGAAAGAAAATACTAGGAAGAAAAGGGAGTGAAGAAAAATGTTGAGTTAATACTTCATCAGGTGTTGGATTCTGGTGAAAAAACAGAGCTGTCCCATTAAGATACAGCTGTACTTCCTCAGGACTCAATCATCCATATGTCAGCAGGGAAACATTTCTAAATTTCTTTCCAGTGTCCTTGTTTTTAAGCTTTGTTACAGCACAGTTCTAAATAATCTAATGCATTTTTTTTTTTTTTTTTTTGGGGGCTTTTTCACCTTTATTGAGAGGACAGTGGAGAGGAGACAGGAAACAGGGAGAATGACATGCAGTAAGGGTCCGGCCAGACCGGGAGTTGATCCGGGGACCAGCTGCTCAGAGCACTTAGGCCCATGTGGTACGCACCTCAACCATTCGGCTATGGGGGCGCCCCCAATCTAATGCATTTTGAAAGAATTCAATTCAATTCAATTCAATTCAATTTTATTTATATAGCGCCTAATCACAACAAAAATCATCTCAAGGCACTTTTCATATAGAGCAGGTCTAGAGCATACTCTTTAAAATAGGTATTTACAGAGAGAGACCCAACAAATCCCACCATGAGCAGCACTAGGCGACAGTGGCAAGGAAAGACTTCCTTTTAAGAGGCAGAAACCTCGTGCAGAACCAGATTCAGGGTGGGCGGCCATCTGCCTCGACCGGTTGGGTTAAGAAAGAGGGTGGGGTGGGGGTGGTGGTGGTAGAGAAACATAGCATAACATGGGTTCCATGTAAAAATGTAAAGTGATACAAGTAATCAACACTATCATTAGTGGTAATGATAGTAGTGATAATTAAAGTAGTAATTGAAAACGTAGCAAGTAATTTGTAATTCTAGCAGCAGGTGTTGAGTGGAGTTGTAGGAGCAGCAAGAGGCTTGTCATCACAGATCAGACTCTACAGCTCCAGAGGCAGAAATACCTGCAGAAAGACAGAAGAGGAGGAATGTCAAATTTTGGTGATATTACGCAATGGGAGAATTTGTCAGCTATTAAAGGGGTAAATGATTTCCAAGCTCTCTACAGTTCACATCAGCACACTTGCAGACATGCTTTTCACTGTACTTACTAAGACTGCAGTTACAATGCACTGGCAGTATGAAACATTTTAATGTTATAGAGCTGGTTGTGGAGGTTGTGCAGTGGTCATACACACCAACGCTGACTTAATCAACTCATTGGAAGTCAAGTCAATTTTATTTATATAGTGTCAAATCACCACAAAAGTTATCTCAAGGTAGGGAGGGAGAACATAGCATAATACAGATTCCATTTAGAGATGTAAAGAAGTATTAATAATAGTAATAATAACAGTAATTGTTATGACAATGATAACAGTAATAATAATAGTAACAATATGACTAATGATTTTAATTAACAGCAAGTGTTGAGCAGGTTTGTAGGAACAGCAGGAGGCTGGTCATCACAGATCAGACTCTACAGCTCCAGAGGCAGAAATACCTGCAGAAAGAAACAGAAGAGAGAGACAAAAGACCGCAAAACTACAGGAAAGGGAAGATATAGTAACATACATACGGACAGAGAAAGAGAGAGGAGCTCACTGCATCATGGGAAGTCCACTGGCAGTCTAGGCCTAAAGCAGTGGTCTGCAGATGTGCTTAGTAGTCAGACTGTCTCGCCTTGGATGTCCAAATAGGCTGATCTGAGCTGAATTAATTATTACTCATACATAAATCAAAACATGAATAGTGTAAAAGCAAATTTTGAAAGTTCTGTTATGGAGCAAATCAATGTCAGTAACAAAGTACACCATAACCACTTTTAGTTTAAACTATAGAGTGTTACGCTGTGATCCATTAGAATGGTCATATAATCCACTCAAATCATCACACTTTCCAGTTTAGCACTAATCACTGTTCTCCAACAGAGGGCAGTGGTGATGCTTCACAGAAAATACTTAATCACACAGCTTACAGCCAGCTTACAGCCTTAATAAGATTCATGAAGAACAAATTGATTAATAAATTAAAAATAATAAATGTTTTGTTATTCTCTCTCTGTTGATTGTTATCTGTTAACGTATGATGTAACAAAATTAAGTGTACAGCAGTGTAGTTGCAAGCAACAGAAAACTTCCCATGCTAGCAACAAACAGAAGCCGTGAATTTAACCATATTTCAGAGTAATTGGCATATGCTGTAAATGGACTGAGTATCAGTGGCTTGTCCTGCAGGGGAGTGGTTTGCGGAGGTTTTTATACTTTGTTTTTATTCATTCTTACGGTGAATCCAAGCTGAATCCAAGCTAACTATAACTCTAACACTGTAACACTCAAACCTACAGTACATCCTTGTGCAGTATCACTGAATTGTCAAATAATTCAAAACCTTGTCATCTTACAATAACTGTATTATTCTTAAGGTGAAATGCAAGGTATCTGATATTATGTATTATTAATACAGGCCCCAAATTACAACCTCAATTAACCAAAGTCAGTTCACCTGTAATTTTCAGTGAAGGCTAATTACATGAACAAAGTTTCAGAAAGTATCTGTGAACCACATCTTCCTTGGTTGGGGGCTGGAGGCTGGGTTGTGACTAACATGGCTCCTCATGGTGTCTAAACAACTGTTTGAACAGTAAGAAAACAAATTGTGAGACTTCATAAAGATGGAGAGGGTACAAGAGCATCAGTAGACTACTGAACATGAGCTGAAACACAGCTGCAGCAGTGGTTAGGGAAAAAAAGAAAAACAAAATGCACTTATCACAGTAAGTACTTCAGTGTGCAGTGAAATGTCTCCTGTGACTGATTTCTGATTCTCTCTGACATAACTATCTGAGTTATTGATGCTTCAGCCGCATTTTACTGTTGAAGCTGCTCCAGGTGGAGCTGGATTTAACCACGTCAGTTAGACAGTCCAGTGGTTCCCTGCCTAGGGATCAGACCCCTTCAATGGGTCAACCTGTAGGGTTGTCAGAGGATAAGGGGTAAGAATCAAATTTGTATTCCTTTTTTGGACATTGGATTGAATGAAATTGAAGGTTGAGGAACACTGATTTACAGGTTTTTGCAGTAGTTTTAACACTTAATACCATGTCCACTGTTGCAAAACACTTCACATTCACCATATCAGTGTATACTTTTCCATTGCTTTGACACAAAATGCATTCAATTACCACTTCCTCCGAAATTCATGAATACCCCCCACAGTCAATGTACACCACCAGCAAAATTCTGTACAACTACAGCTCATTTTACAGACATTAAGATTGTTGTTGTTTGTTCAAAACAGTGACCCTTCAGGTCAGACCCTAATGAGATTACATTAGAGCACTGCAGATTGAAATATGCAACATTTTAACAGAAATAACTGTGATTTTAGTAGAAATCTATACAAATGAGGTCCCATTTGCTCTGGATGTATACTTAGGATGAATATAGATGTAAATACAGTTACAGTAAATTAAGTATTGGTATGTACACTACTGTGACTGGCAGAATACAGAGAACACCATGCATCAGTATTACTTGGGACTACAACAGACTTTTAGTTTTTTGTTTTTTTTTTTACAATGCCATTGTAATATGGAATAGTATGTAGCATATGGGGACCTTTAGTGATTTGGCATGGAGTGACCCTTTTCTTTCTGCAGTGCAACATGAAAGAAAATTGTGCCAAAGTGGAAGAGGTAGGTAAAATTGCAGTATATAGCGTTTAAGGGTGTTAGTGTGTTTTAGCTCACTGAACATTGAGAGCCCCAGTTATATTGCTGTGTGACAGCATAGTCATTGTTAGAGTGGGCAAACAATTAAAAAGATTGTTAAAAAAAAAAACCCCAAAAAAACAAAATTGTAATGTTTAGAAAATCTGTTGATAAGATATGAGTTTATCTTTTTAAAAAAATACAAAATCTTAATCTAACCATGGCTGTGTAGTGTAGTGCAGAGCAATATTTCTCTATGAATTACAAAGTAGCATAAAACTGAAATACTAAAGTCTAGTACAAACACCTCAAAACTGCACTTAAGCACAGTACTTGAGTAAAAACTACATTCCACTGCTGGTTTAACACAAGCAGTTGTACAAGGAAGTTATCTGAAAATGCAGTGTAAAACGTAAAATTATTATTTAAATGAGAAAATGATCTGATGAAAGAATAAGTAAGCAAAACTCTGATTCTGGACAGACTTCTAACAAAGTATTGAGGTTGGATACCCAGCCACATCCAGATACCTCGTGCTTAAAGATGTGTTCCATTTTGTTTATATGATTAATCCTCTCAGACTTTTGTGGAATTCTCTTAAAATGTGTGCAACATTTAAAAAGAAACATACTTGCCCATGTTCACACACATCAGTATTGTTTCTGTGTTCAGCATTTGATAAATAGTGTCAGTGGGATGTTACTTGGCTGCACCTCAGAGTCCAGTCTAGTCTAGTGTGACGAGACAAAAGTCCACATCATTTCCTTAAGTCACATATATACACGACAAGCAAGTACACAGGTAATAAAAGCAAGAAATGAGTGGGGGAGGCAGTCTTTAAAAGTACCTTCAACTCTACAGCATAACATCTGGAGCATCTCACACAGGAAGATTATAACTATCCTTTTCCCACACTGACACACAGTAGAGGATTTTCTCTTTGAGAGAAAAGAAATGCTGATTGTTCACTGAGAGATTGAGATAGTTTTAACTGGTTTTAGTTTGTATGTCACTGTGTGTGACCTCCATATTTATACTATTAACAAACATCTATGTATTAATACTGACTGTGCACTATTTTGGCAGTTAGTAGATATGAAATGCATATTTCAGGTTTTGTTGTGGCTGCTGGGCCATTTCCTGATAAACAGCTACCAGAGTTAATATGTAGCTGGACGTTTTTCACTTGAACCCAAACATTTATGAATTTACACTCTCTGTCAAGTTATTGTATGATTTTTTTTCCCCTGAAATGTCTACACCACCACTGCCTCATCTTACCAAGATAAGCTTCACGTTGAAGTGTTAATTGTTGCACCTTATTAAGAGTAACCGTGTGCTCCAGATTTCATCCTCCTGGGTGATTTAAAAATATATTTTTTACAAATATTTAACAGCACTCAGAAAGAATCTTCCTGCTGACAAGACCAGATGATACATGTGAGTAGTTGTTTGTCATAGCAGCTGGATGTCCCGCTGTATGAACACTCTCCTGAGCTGAGTGAAAGACGTCACAATGTGTGAGAGGGGGAAAATGCACTTTCTTTAATAGTGTTATTATATTAATAGAAATTAAAATTTTGTTTTGTGTGTGTGTGTGTCTGTCTTTGTCTGTGTCTGTGATTGACAGCTATGCAGCAGCAGGTGTCCCTTCAGACATACTCTGAAGACATTTGAATGCTCCCAGTAAACACCTGATTTGCCTCTTGACTATCCAGAAACCAGCCATCTATTACAGCACCAGTTTGACCTTGTTTATTTTACTAAGTAATGGATTCATATCTGTTAGTCAGAATCTAAGACTGATGGCATGTCTGAAATCAAGACCATTTTAGAGTTTATCTTTAAGTCCAGATCTACATATCTGTTGTGTAAGAGGCAAATTCAAATTCAATTTGAAAGATTTCAAATTAATTCAAATGGGCCTGTCTCCCATGTGTATGTTTGTGTGTGTGTAGTAGTGGTGGTGGGGCAAGCCTGTTTGACCTAAAATCTCTTCACCTGTGTCTACTCAGACATCAGTAAATGGCTGTTAAATCACTTCTCTCTGTTGGCACAGACATTGTCGTTAACTTTGTCTCTTCATATGCTGCTCAGTTTAAAAGGCTCAGATGTTTTATTCCACAGGTGTGTGTTTGACTTTAGCCCACTGTGTGTACCATGTGCAACTTGGAGACAATAGAAAAGAGGATGTAGGAGGCTGGGCTCTATCTTTAGTCTATTTTACAGCCTTTAACCAGGCAGCAGAGGAGCTGTCATTCTGTCAATCGTTCAGACTGTGACGAGGCCTGTTTTAGATTAGGCTGCAGCTGAACTGGAAGACAGAAATACATATGTTGAGAAGCTACAAGGAGACCTGTCCTGCATTGGCCAAAGCCAGCTGGAGAGAATGGAAGAACAATAGGAAGCAAAGAACTACACTGAAAAAGTTTAACCTTAAGTGTTTAATGAGAGGCTGTAGAGACCATGGTTGCTTCTCTTCATTGTGAAATAATTAAACGATCACGAATAATACAGTGTTTTTTAATTGCTAAGACATTGCTGTATGTTGAAATCCAAAACAATCTACTGATTTTCACCGGATGAAAACCTTTGATTTATGTCACGTATAATCAACAGACTGCTGATTACTTCTAAGCAAACTCATCTGAAATCTGAAAACCCAGCTTTTCCATTAAGTAACTTTATGCCATGTCAGCAGCTCTGTGAGGCTGTACTCAGACACAGTGTGCTTTGGGCTAAATGCTAATGTTAACATACCAACATGTTTAAACTGACAAGGCTAACATGTTGATGTTTATCAGGTATAATGTTTACCATGTTCATCGTAGTTCATCTACCATCTTAGCATGCTAATGCTGCTAAGCACCAAACACAAAGTCCAGCTAGGGCTGATGGGAATGTCAGTTTTGCAGGTATTTGGTCTAAAACCAAAGTATTCAAGCAATTAATATACTGACCTGATGATGGTGCGACATGAAAAGTCAGAGGATGGCCAAAATGATTACAGTTCATCCTGAGAGGAACACAAATGTCTGAACTGCATTTCAGTCTATCTTAGTACATAGGCCCTATGGATATTTTATTCAAAACCACAAAATGTCAACCTAATGGTGGTGCTAGAGGAAAGGTCAGAGGATCACCAATGTCAGCAGGAAACTTCAATCTTCATGTCAATCCATCCGGTAGTTGTCATAATATTTCAGTCTGGTCCAGAGTGGAGACCTCAGTGCCTCCCCTGCAGCTAGCATGACTACAAAGAATGGTCACAGTGGAAACAGCAGAGACTGAGATAATCTAAGTTTTAGTCCCAGGTATTCAATCCTACATTTCCCTTAAATACAGCTCAATAGTGTTGTTAAATGTGCTCATCTTTTAAACTCCTTTGGTCAAATATATTGATTTTACAAGCTCTTCCAGACCCACAGAGAACATTATACAGGTGTTTTCACAGTTGAGTGCCATGTTTTTTGTGACTTTGTGGTATATTCTATTTTTTTTAAAATGTAAATTCCTACCAAAAGACATCCTACTAGTTTTGGTGTCTTCTTTGGGAAACTTTGGGATCTTATTTAGAATTTAAAATAATGTTCTGTGGGTTTTAGTCACTGCTGTAGAATGCAAATATTGTACTTAAAAGCTGTAGGCTACTCCACAAATTTGACCACAAATGAAGATCTGTTCATTTCTTGTGAGAGGTCCTGCACAGGGAGTGAGAACAGCTGTATGTAATGTCTTATGTGGCTCTGAAGGAGTGTCCTATCTTAGCCTCCTGAGACCCTGTGTGTGCATATGAGGACATTACATTTTAGGTTTGCTGAATTTGATGCTTAATTTTGCTAAACTTAGACCTGTTGTCCTCATTAACTGATACTTTTATGTGCCATAGTTTTAGTGAAATCACAATACACTCAACAAGATCAAACTATAGGCAGTGAAATGTAAAATATGTGTTTAATAAGCAGAGAGAGTTAATGAAAAAAGGAATTATGGGAAGTCGAACATTACAGTACAACATTAAATTGCTGGAGTATACTTTTAAGTCTAATTTGGTCTGTGGAAGCCATTGTTGCTGATGACTACAGTCATTTCATTTCAACTGTAGAAGGCCAAAACTGTTGTCTGCTGGGGTTTAATGTGAGCAGCAAGTTAGAGGAA
Organism: Lates japonicus; assembly: GCA_033238685.1. NCBI lineage: Eukaryota > Metazoa > Chordata > Actinopteri > Centropomidae > Lates > Lates japonicus. Next base: position 8,587,332 of record BRZM01000033.1, on the reverse strand, counting down.
TCTCTGCCAGTGACTACTGACTCATTATGTTTCTATGTAATACTCACCAGAAAAACCAAAGGTGTCACATGCTGTAATGGTTGTAAATCCCCCAGAGACAAATATATGATTTTGGACAATATAAAAGACAAAAAAGAAAGAAAACAGAGAGGAATTTCACTTCATATACACTAATGTAACAGAAACTTGAGTTTCCTTGAGGAGGGATTTATACAGATTTAAAATGAGGATGGACTGACTCTGCTGCATTTCTGTGAATGTACATGTCTGCATTAGTACCAGTCACATACTGGATGTTGAGATTGCATGTGCATAGTCCCATGCCAAACACTAGCACATTTGAATCACCATTTCTCTATGAGGTATAGAAACTTTGTCTCTTGATTACTTACAGTTGTTTCATGTCATGTATAATTCCCAAAAACCTAACAATTTACTCAACATACTCAAGTAGCACAGTGTCACACACATATATTTTTAATTGAAAAAGTATTGTAAAATAAAAGAGAATCTTATCACAAAAAAACAGACACACAGGACACATCTTACTTTTGGAGGATCATAATTTTATTGTCAACTTCCCTTAAGTTAGACTTTAGCCATGTGCACAGCACATACAGTGTAACATTTTATTAGGCCCTGTATAAAACTACAGGACAGCTGATAAAAGTAGTTGATACAAAATTGTTGTAAGACCACAGGACTCAGAATCATATATAGTAAGGTATCATCTCATCACTTCGCAATAGAAAATCTTTTTCCTGAACACAAACGTCCAGACAGCAGTTAGAAAGAAATACATCAACAGTTTTCAGCTCATAGACTCATAGATGTATAACAACCAATCTGAACAATGAAATCCAGTCATTTCTACTACAGTCTTTGTTATAAAAGAAGTATGTTCGAAGATACACTCCCTGATACATGCCCAATACCACAGCAAAATTCACAGATGTCCACGTTTTAACTTTAAAGGGTCAGTTCATACAAATTTCCAAAAATATTTTTTTCACATTCCTTTACACAGTTGAACAAATTATATGCATGACTACAGCACCAATTTGGGTGATATGATCCCTTAACAATGACATGAGAGGAAGTTTATGGTGCTGTTGGGCAGTATAGTAAAAACAAGAGTTTATCTTCAGCAGCTGCCTCTCTATTCCACCATGTCTACACAGAAGATGCAGTGGGAGCAGCACATTAGCAGAACAGCAGCAGTCACTCTGGTGCTCTGTCTACACAGGAGGTGTTTAGGCACAGAACTGAGCTGTAGGTCACCCATGTTTTAGAATTATTCAGGTCACATTTCTGGGTGTATAGCATAGGTAAAATGTGAGCGGTTATATGGCCTGTGTGCACAGCTGGACTGATTAAAATAAGAAGACATCTGTTCTGTCAGATGCCCATGAGATGGACAACTGAAAAAGTGTGGACATGCCCATGCTGTCAGAGTCCACGTGGTTAGCATAGTGACAGTCAACCTGCTGTTAACGATTTGGACCCTGTGAGCAGAAAGTGTGCTACACCAGTCACAGAATGCTGACTTTGGAACTGGTCTTACTTGGACTGTAGCTGAATAACCAAATGAGCAGCCGGCTTAGAGGGCTCGCCCCGGGTCAGTGACAGAGGCCAGAAAGGTATTCTACTGTAAACATGATGCCCACCATGCAAAGCAGTGACACCTGAGAACACTGAGCCCAGCTGTGAGCACCAGATACACCAGTATACCTGCATGTATCACTGCTGACCAGCTGAGATTTTGGAGTGGAGATTTAAACTACTTCATTATAAGAGGAGATGTCACAGTGCCAGCAGATGGTGGCTTTAGAACTTAATCTGGCAATTTGACATGTAGATCACAGTGCTGGACCTGCAGAGCTCAGATCAGTCTCCACGTCCACGCTTGTTTGCAGGAATCATGGCCTAAAGCCACTGCAGTGACAGTTTGCATGATATTTGCTTGTGCTATTTGCAACTTAATACCTAGCGTGTGGGTTCAGCATGGCTGGCTTCTGCACTAATGTATCATCACTTCTCCTGAAGGCACGTTTGCTCAACAGAGAAAACAGAACAATCTCAAAGAGGAGTTGGGCAGGTTACAATAAATGTATATGGAATGTTGAAACTGAGATTTCAAACCTCTAAGATGAAAGACTGAATAAGAAACAAACGCCAGAGCATAGCTAAGAAAAAACAGAAATCCGGTCAAATGTGGTCACCTATCTCTCACCAGTCCTTTTTTAAACCTGGGTTGCTGATGAACTTATTCATTGATTGCAGCAAAGCAAATCAAACGCACCTCATGCCTTGAGACAGAATCTTTTCCCCAGCTCTGTTGGTTTAAAACTGTCCTCCCCCTCCCCGAAAGGAATACCAGCACCTTCAGTTACTTAGAGGTTATATTTACAAAATATATAAAGAAAAATATAGGGTTACTGGCCCTAGCATATAGTACAGTCCAACAGCTGTCCGTAAATATTTCTCCCATGATTATCCTTTCTAAAAGTAAATCACAGGGTAAAGATAGCCGGAACGTGACAAGGCGCAACTAGGACAACATGGCCACCAGAGCTGGGCTGCAGTCAATTGCAGGGACTCACAAAGAGACAGAGAGGAGACAAATACAAGAAAGGAGGAGTCTGGGAAACATGTAAACTGAGACAGTACATGGGGCAGATATGCTGTAGGAAGTTGGAGTAAAGTTTGAAAAGTGGTGTTGGTTTAAAAGAGAGGATACACAAGAGGGAAATGGAAATTGGTCGTACTGGAACTGCGCCAGTGTTTGTATGCTCAGGAGAATATTTCTGTGAGCCTATTTTGTCCTGAGTGTGTTGTTGTTTATCAGTACACATGGAGATGATGAGGGGAAATACACTTAGTAAATGATACTGATGTATAGCCTCAGAAATTCCTCTAAAAACTGAAGACTGAAGACCGTGCTTCAATTTACTAAAGCCAGTAAAGGAGCAGTGCCACATTTTGGGAATTATACTCAGTTGTGTCAGTCACTGATGACTGATATGACTCTCATGTCTGTGCACTAAATATGAAGCTACTGCCAGTTAGCTTTGCTTAGCATAAAGACTTGAAACAGAGGGAAATAGTTAGCCCGGCTCTGGCTATGAAAATATGTCTACCAACACCTCGCTTAACTCACTAATTAACAAATTACATCTTGTTTGTTTAATCAATACAAAAACCGAAGTGTAAAAATAATGTGTAGCTGTTTTACAGGGGGTTATGTGCTGGACTATTTCTTTGCTGGATGCTGCTACTTCCTGGGAACCACACAATAACATTTTAACAGGTATTATGAGTTAACTGGTGAGCTTTAGAGGTGCTGGTAGGTGACTTTTGTTGTAGTCTTTATGTTAATCTAAACAGCTGCTGGCTGTAGCTTTATATTTACTGCACAGATTTGACAGTGGTATCAGTCTTCTCATCTTAGTCTCGGCAAGAAAGCCAGAAAGTGTGTTTCCCAAACACTGAACTATTCTTTAAATCTAAAAACATGTAAAAGTGTTTTTAAAGCAAAGACTCTGTAACTTTTGCAGAACAGCAGCCAAGGCTGCTACAAGTGAAAATTACAGTAGGAAAAAGGTAAGGTTCACCGAGTTAGCTTGTGTTTTAGTATGAATGAGTATGAGTATGAATTCAACTTCCAGCCATAAAAGTAGGACTGTGTTATTTCTTCTTTCAAAAGTTACACAGTATTGTTTTAAAAGTGAAGGCAAAGATGACTAGGTGAATGACATTTTGTTGTCAAACTGTGGCACAACACAGGCAATAAAGGAAAAATCTGTCCAGTTTGCATTAACATGTCCTGAGTGATGCTGCTGAGCGATCTCTGCTGTCCTGTGTCAGACCCAGCACACAGACTTATTTCTTTCATTCCATAAGCTATGGGACAATCAGAAATAACCTGACATAAAAAATAGATCTATTCCACAGTCAAGGCTATGGTTTCTCTGTTTCATTTCAGCACTTTGACCTTGCCTTTAAACTCCCAAATTCCCTACTTATATAATGTCAGAGAAGATGCCTCTCTCCATCGGCAGTGTTATAGATCTGACTGAGATTGACGGTAGAAAAGTTCAGAGTTCACCCCCCTGTCAGAGCTATAAACAGACCAGAGGAGGTTGTGGGGGTTCTTCAACAGTAAGATGATACTGTTTCAATTAGGGCCAGTGCTACACAAAAGAGACGCCGTGTTGGGCAATCATTACCGCTTTGACACCAAAGACACTCACGCCTAATTTTTTTAGGCTAAGACTAAAAAAAAACAACATTCAAAGACAGGATTTCATTCAGTAGCAGCAAATATCTGATAAATTAGAAAATGAAAACAAATAACCCGTTTAGCATCTCTGACCCCCCCCCCCCCCCCCCGTGGTGAAACAGCAACTCCTCCTTAAAATACAAAACTGTTGTTAAACATAAATTAAAAAATTGTATATATACATAGCAAAAATATCAAATATGATACACATGCATAAAGCTTGGGGTGAAAGTGCATCATAGATTGGAGTCCCCCCCCCCCCCCCCACACTCGTCTCCATACTGAGGTGAAGTCTATTTATGAGGCCACACTAGATTCTTGGCAAGAAATGTGTCACAGTCATGGCGGGTGACACTCGGTTTCCTCTTTTTGTTTTGCCGTTCTTACTCAGGCCGATGTACATCCTCGGGTAGGCCACCGACTCGTAGGCGTTGTAGTTGTTGGCGAGGAGCTTCTCTCTGAACTTACACTCGTTGTTGTAATGCAACTGGGAGAGACAGGAGAGAGGCAGATGGAGGGATTATTCAAAAATGCCGATTGTTTGAAGGCAGAGACAAAACAAAGATGCCGGGACATTATTTGGGGGGGGATTCAAGTCTGTATTGTTCGTTGTGATTGCTATCAAACAATTGCTTTATTTCTGACTGCAGGGGCTATTGTACAGCAGCTGTTTCAGTCAGAGATTTACAGAATGATGAATGATGTGAGTGAAGCAGGACCCGGGACACCATGCTCTCTAATTGTGCTGTTTTCTCTCAGTGAGTGGAATGGTAGCTTGTGAACTGGGAATCAAAAGGTTCTCTCCAACTCCATTAGTTATTAACTCATCTCAGAACTACATGGTGCCAGACCCTTTCCGGACTGTATAAGGCCTTGTCTGGCCCATATATTTGAAACACGGGAACACTGACTATTGCTTTATACGGCTTCAACAGTGTTGTATTCTTTAAAAAGCCCATAGGTGCTGGACATCTGGGATGTCCACATATTGATGCTCAGTACCCCAGAGCTGGAAGAGTTGCACCAGTTATTTGTAAGTCCTTCCTAAATCCTTAACTAGTTCATTTCAAACTGACTAAAATGTCTAGAGGAGATGTCAATAACATGTAAATCAGTTTCTAGAAAACATTTGTAGCACTGTCACAGCAACTTCCTGAGCTGTAACTGTCAGAGATGACAGCTGTGTTAGTGGGACAAACCATTAAATAAACTTTACTGTTAGCCCTTTACAAATAAAGGAATGATTTCGATTTTCATGTACATACATAGAGAAACGTGTGTGTTTCAGAGTTAGTAGTATTGATGCAGTTTAAAGGGACAGTTAGTGGGGATTATCTGATTTTGCTAACCCTAACCTTCACTATTGAGCCAGTCTGACATTTCTAGCATTATGTTTTGCGTCTTAAAATATGTTGTGTTATTTTGTGAACTGTAATTTAAAACCTTCATGTTTACATCGTTATTAAACATCATTTTGAACAAGTGTCAGCTCAAACATGTCACCCATTTTCCAAATAACTTCTGTCACTCTTCAGTCTGAACAGGATATACTTTCTGTTGATACAAGCTGAGGTAAAGTAAGAGTTGCTCCTGACTGTAACTGAGAGTGAATACTGATTAACAACTACACTCTACACGAGAACTAGTTTCTATGTTGCAACTCATTTAATTAGTATTTAATTATCCATTTCTCTAGTGATGTGTAAATCTGTTATTACAGGACCTGCTCCTGAGCTCCACCCAGATTTTAGGAATTTCCCTGTGAGAAAATTGTGTTTCAGCAATTTAAAGCTTTGTCCAATATTAAAAGGTCCTTTTTGCGGTTACTCCTTTGCTCCAGACCCTAATGTGCAGTTTTCATTAAAGTTTTTAAGTGTGACTTTACTGACATTACGAGAAGTCACTTATGAGCTTTCTGGGAATTAATGATTTTTAACAACCTGTGAGGACAATGTTGACTATTTTATATCTATTATTTTTAAACGTAATGTATTAAATTATTATTTAAACTATTTATTTCAGCAAACTATTTGAAAATAGTTAAAGAATTCAATATTTGCAGAGATTAATTTGTCAACAGATTTGAAACATCATTTATCACTTAAACATTTTTACAGGCTTGTTATTTTTGGTGTTTGGTCAAAACTTTCTGAATATGGGGTAAGAGGGACTTGGACCTGATCATCTTTATAAACAGGCACATTTTGCTGCATCTGTTAACAGAGCAAAGAGTTCAACCAAATGTTCTTTAGTAACAAGTGAAAGCAGGAATTTTGTCTTAGTCTTCATCAAGACTGTGTGTGTACTTGTACTTCTATCTTTGTGAGGACCAGACTTAGTTTTAGGAATCAGGTCAGAGTTAGGTCAGGGTTAGGTTAGGGCTGGGGTTAGGCATTTAACTGTAATAGTTGATGTTATGGTAAGGGGCTGGGGAATATATTGTGTTAATGAGTGTCCTCACAAAGAAGTACCAGTTTGTTTGTGTGTGTGTGTGTGTGTGTGTGTGTGTGTGTGTGTGTGTGTGTGTGTGTGTGTGTGCGCGTGTGCGTGCGTGTGTATGGTGAGTATGAGACAGTGATGGACAGTCAGCGCGACGGTGTTTGTACACTTACAGATCCAGACAGCTTTCCTCGCCGATTCATGGCAACGAAAAGTCCACTGCGAACTCCCAGCAGAGTCACCACTCCTCTCTCCACTGGAGAGATCTGCAGAAGACCTACAGGGAGAACAGACCACACACACTGAAACATACCGGTCTGATGGGAGGGAGCGCATCAGAAAGATAAAGAATTCAGTGTCTATCTAAGATTCTAGTCGTATTTCATGTTTAAACAGTGGTCAACTATTTATGGCTAAATACCCCAAGTAGTTTCATTTTTTCATTGTCCATACATTTATTGCGTTTGACGAGGTGTGGCACTAATCAAGAATGATCTCACTGTACATTTATTCATTAAACAAATGATGTCAGTACAAAGTAGTGGACTGAAACACATTTTTACATTAAAGTAAGTAATATAATCACAATATCTTGTCCGTGACGAGTCACGATTGCATGACTCAAGAAGTCTGTGGAGGTAAATGACATTAAATGCAGAGATATTTAAAGGTTTAATATTTCAGCAGGTTGCTGATGGCCTTTCTCACTTGGCCTTGACAGGTTGCTGGGTTACAGCAGACTGTGTGTGTGCCTTTTGTTTCTGCTCTCATCTGAAAATGCCTTACTGTGGCTTGAATTCCTCAGAGATTTTCTGTAATGTATCTCCCTGATTTTTTATGCCTTGTCTCAAAATAGTACAGAGGCAGCACAAAAGAGACAACAAGCTTTAAGTTCTCCCCGTGGCAGCATGTCAGTTACATAGCTCGCTTTTTTTGTCACTTTAAGAGGACCACAATTCACAAACAGGGGATGACGGGGATTAGATTTGACATGTTGGGTGAATAAATGTTTGTTATTCTTCACGTCTGCAAATGTGAGGCCGTGTATGAGCCGGACCGCTGGGGTTAATCTGTCTTAACAGATGGGGTCTATGCGCTGTGTCCTAACTTTAGGAGCTGGCTGGCCGCCTTGTGTGCTCTGGTTACACACAAGGCGGAAAGCACCGGCACATACAGTACTACGTGCTCAGGGGCACTACGGAAGGACTCCAGATGTTGGCCACCAAGGAATGGATCAATATCTGTAAGCTGTTCACTGACTGACAGGATGGAAAGCATCTCCTTCAGTAGTGAGGAGAGAAATAAGGTTTGGAGCAGGTGTCAGCAGGTGGTAAAACGTTTTCATTAAGTGCATCCTGTGAAATTACTGACTGAGCACATGATCAGTATAATGTTGTTTTAGTCATTTAGCTCTGAGAGAGTTCTTCTTTCTTAAAAGCTCATCAAAAAAGAATTTCTCAACTTTACATGAACATTTGCTTTTATTTTTTAAAGCAGCTACACAGCCTACTATAGGAAACTGTGAGGTGTCCCACCAATACACGTGTTAAAGGTGGAGAAATAAATGATCAGCTGCCGATTAAACCAATAAATAACTGATACAACTTACTGTAACGATTTTCGTTGTGTACCCCCGTTATTCTACCGTCCGGTAACACCTGAATATGAAAGCCGATTCCCACGTTGCAATAGAGGCGCCGCAACCTTTTAATGCCCAGGAGGTAGTCGCTGTCCCGGCTTATCTCCTCCCGCTTCTCCCCCGGGATCCGCGCCAGGGACCTGGAATAGAGAGCCTCCCAGCGGTCCGCCGTCCGGTTCAGGCCGGGGGCGCATCCCGCCAGCCCGGTCACCAGGCCCAGGACCAGGACAGTCCGCAGGGCCGCCAGAGAGCCCATCGAGGGTCTGGCTCTGAAAGCAGCCTCCCGGCGTTTGCCTTTCCAGTGAAACGAGAATAAAAAGAAGAAGCAGCGGCGCGGCAGAGAGGAGCGTGTGGAAGTTGCGCTCATTCCCAGACCGACAGGCGCACTGGCTTCAGCGCCTGAGCGACATTGATCTGCATGGGCGCTGTGCAGCCATGCCTCTATATTTATACCTGCAGACACATTACATCACAGCTCCGCACTTAGAAGAAATCTACAAACTACGTTTTCACATTCAGGCGCACCAAACACAACTGGGGGCTATGTTGAAATCAAATAATAGCCGTCTTATCTGAGAGCAAAGCAGGAGTTTGCAGAAAATAACTGAATAAAGGCGTTGTTACAAAAAAAAATAAAATCCTTTGTGTGAGGCTTTCATTATCAGCTGCAGAATATCATAATTTATGTATGGGAGGATGTAAAATAGGAAACGGCCAAGTTAACAGACCGTGATGTCGAGACAGGAGACAGTTCTATAAATGAACAATAACAGGAAAAAACACAGGTCCAATTCAACCAAATGAAAAAAAGCGCTAACTTAAGACTGGTAGAAGGGAAACCATGTCCCGGGCCCTTATAGAAAACAATGGTAAGACTAAATAGAGAGTTTGCAGCATGATAAGTATGCTGTCATTGTTGGCAAAAACCTTACAAAGTTCTGACGTTACAACTGAAACACTTAGTAAGTTTTAGTAGTAGTAATTGTCATAGGTGTTTATAGACCATGTCTCTCTCTTAAATAAGAGGGGTAATACATAAATAAGCTTGCATAATATATATCCTGCCAAGTTTACATCTTTCTTAGAAAGTCTTGAAGCTCTTTATTTCAGTCTTCACATTACAAGAAGAGCATTTGTTTACTTGTTTCTTTTCAATTCTAAATGTCAGCCATTCAAGGATGTTGTGGATGACACATGGAGACCCAGTGTGCTTAACTATTTATCTGCAGATACCACCTTAAGACTTTTATTGGCCTTCATCAAAATAAGCAGTATCAAATCTATGCAATAAATGTGTTTTAAAACAATATAACACCAGTGCTATAATAATAGATTTTTGTTTAAATGCTTTGTTGTTTGAATTCTGATAACTAGCTGGTGTCATGGCAGCATGTCTTTGATGTGTCATCCTTGACAGTCTTTCACATGCAGTGGTGCATTGCTTTTGATGTTCATTGAAATAAACCAAACGAAATAGCTTGCCCTCCTTTTATTCTACCATTTCATCATTGCTATTATCCCTGCTATAAATCTATGCTGAGCACTAACATTTACCCTGTCTGCTGAGAGTCCCATTATTTATCTCTGTGTTTGAGGACTGATGGTCTTCCCTGTCCATCAGCCCAGAGACAGAGACAGAGTCCTTTGATCTCTGGGGTGGCTCGGTCCTGCTCCTCACTGACCACGCATGAAATGTTTTCTCACGTTCACATTTGGCTGATCCTCAATGTACAACAACATTGTTTCTTTGTGTGCTGCAAAATGGCTCATGAATGCAGCCAGATCTTAGAGACAGTCCTGTGGTGTTGGGGCCCCTGGTCAATGACTACCAAGCTCCAAAAATGGTTGACATACCAGCAAATCAATAGGACCCAGTGTGAAGGACTGTAGGACCTTCAAGATCCATGAACCAAAGGAACAGCCAGTGGTCCTATAGACCTCCAGGATGGCAAGGATCGGCATAAAGGTCACCATATCAATGGATCTCCAGGAAAACTCGTGGACTGCCGGACCTTCAAGACCACTGATGGGCTAATGTACTACTAGATCTCCAGGACCACTGATGGGCTAGTGGACAACCAGTGGGCTAATGGACTGCTGAACAACTAAAGGACTGCTGGAACCCCAGGACACCTGATGGACCACTAGACCTCCAGAACAACTGATGAACCACTGGACCCTCAGAACCTTCAAGCTACTGAACTATGTCACTTATCAGGAATAGGACACCTGACATAAAAAATCAAAATCCATCAGGACTACATAACAGCAGTCCTGGAACCCTGAATGACAGGACACACTGAACCTTCAGGGTAGCTGGTGGACCCTAGACTCGTAGGAGGCAGTGACTGATTGACCACAGGCCATACACCACAGGCAATATTGGCCCTCCAGAAAAACCTGAGTTGGTTGGTTCAGAATATCCATTGAAAGGAGGACCTGAAGATATTTGTGAGCCGTGCAGAACGGCAGGTCCTGTGCTGTCGCTGTCCATGGTTCTGTAATCCCTGTTATCACTTTAAAATAAAAGTAGGTTAAAAATATTTATCTCCAGTCATGCTGAGATTTGTGAGTTATGTATGACTTTATTTTTTGTTTATGTTGTACCGAAGTCATTTTGGTTTTAGGTTGCATGTACACAATGAATTATGCTGAGGGAAAAAGGTTTTAGATTTCACAGGGTGACAGCTGCAATTCAGAGCTTAAAATGTCTCAACATTCAACAGAAGCATTCGTTGGCTCACACATTTGTTGTTTCCAAGCCTATGTACCGCATCCTCTCATAATTTAATAATAGAGGACAATGACAATGCTTTTTGAAGACACTTTTAATCAAAAAGCACTGTCACTGATTGTAACCACAATGCTTGTATTGACCCAACAGCACCCTCTCTCTTTGTCTTTATGCTTGACAATCTTAAAAGTTGGATGAACCTCAGAAAAAAAAATCTTCCAACCCTAAAATGATGGTGTACATAAAGTGAGCTGTTCTTCAGGGTGTTGTGTCCATGAAAATAAATTAAGTTATTATTGGGCGAGTTCAATCCTTAATTTCTTCCTGCAATTCTTTCCCGTATTCCTTTTCTATTCCTCCCATTTTTATGTTGCTGTAATAATCAGCTACTATTGAGACCAAAACAAAACAAACAAAAAGTCTAACCACATAACATATTACAAACAAAGCATTATTCTGTTCAGATTTCCCTCTGGATTAATGTCACACATGTTTGTAACATGTGAAAACCTGTTAGTGAATGTCTGTATCTAGTGTCATGTTCTGTATATCCAAACAGAGGAGGAGGGATATTTCCTCTGATATTGTTGGCACAGAACAGTTGGATGCTGGCCAGCTAGACAGCTGTCACTGGACTGCTGTCAGGCTAGATTCACCGAGCGACTTGTAGAGGTGAATTTGTCTACATTATGCAATTCCCTGTGGAAAACAGGCAAACTGATGAGATTGCTTCTACTAAGCTTTATTTATTTATTTATTTATTTGCCTTACAGTCCTCACAAGGTCTTATGTGGATGAATTTCTTATTCAGGCTTATGTGCAGTTTTTAAAAGGAAAGTCAGTTTGTACCTGTGTTCATCTATTGCTCAATATTTTGGTTTATTGGTATTTTTCAACAAAGGTTTTGAAAACTAAATTTGTTCATTCTGTTGTAATCATGTGGATGCAGACTGAGACATCACTTTGGTCATGCTTTTCTGTAACTACTAAAATGTGACTGGATTTTTCCTGTGCTCTAACTGGCTATGAATTGCCTGCAGGGGGCATTGAGCTGCTCTGCCAAACTGAGCCTGGCCAAATTAGATGCACATTGACACATGGCACAGAGCCACCAGGTGTCTGGAGGGGAGACAACTATCTGCCTCTAGGGGTCAATGTTTACAAGTGAACACTACTGTACTGCAGTCACCTGCTATGAGCTGAGAGCCCATGTTTAAAATGTCATCACACTTAGATAGCACAACTTTATCTCTGCATACCTCTCATCAGAATATTGATACTAATAAAACTTATATAAATCTTTGACAATTTGTGTTCTACTGTAAAGCAGCCACTGTTTTGTACATTTATTCACCATCTTTGCACTTTGTCAAGTTGCAAAATTACAACAAGATTCTTTTTGTTAATGTGTAATCATGATAAGAAAATAAATTAACTGCCCTCAGTTCCTTGTCACATCTTTGTGACAAGACACTTTTTTCTGTCTGAGCATTGATATAGAGTTCTACCGTAACTGATTTGCTGCTTGCAGTGCTGGCAGGAAGTGGGAGCAAATGTTTTTTCTCTAAAACCTTTAGTCAATTTATAAATGTTGGTAAGTCATTAATAAATGCTTAATAAGTTGTTAATGAATAGATTTTGCTCAAAATCCTCTGTAGTCACTCAGTCCAGTCATTCAAAAGGAATTTAGCAAACCAGCATGGAAGCGTAGTAATGATTTATTACTGATCTACAAAAACATCAGTAAATTATTTATTTACTATATATAAGGCCAATAATTAGACCTTTTAGAGATGTTCTAAGTTAGCTTGTTACCCAAACACACATAAACTACCCTGTTTTCTACAAAACACCCAAAGTGTGTTCCTGAGAAACACCTAGCATCACTCAGCTTAGGTTAATATTTCCCACTAATTCCCAGATTCCTTAAGCTGTGGTGAAAACGATCCTGTGGATCTTGTGGATTCTGTGGGCTTGGAATAATTCACCTTTTATGTAATTCATGAGAAAATACTTTCTGAGGAATCCTTACCCTTGCGTCCCATTGGATATTGCAAATACATGTCATTTTTATTGCCCAGCTCATAAATCTTGGTAGGAAAAATCCTTCCAGGGGATGTTATGGATACAAGGCATGTAGGAAGAGATTTGGGCGATAAATGTTGCTAAATGAAACAGACAGGTAGGGAGCGGGGGCCACAAAAGGCCCTAACCTCTCTACAGTCCTGCATTCCTGTTGAGTAATATTAGAGTTTGGCATTCATAACAAGCCATAGCAAGGTGTTACACTTTGTATGACACAGTTTCTGCTTTCAGGAGGGCCTGCCTTGTTTATCGACTCTGTGGCTTTTGGTCGGTGCTTCAAAAAAAGCCCAAAAGTCTCAGGCGGCATTGCTTCCCAGGCCCCCCTTGGGAGGAGCTATTGTCCAGGCCAGGAAGCCTCCCCAGCCTGCAGGTATAGAATGACAAGGCTTTATATGCAGCTACCTATAGATGGGAGCGAGGCAAGGCAAAACCTGAACATCCAAAAGAGTCCGAATGCTGCTTGTGATGAATTTTGCATTGATGGTCGTCTTTGTAGTTTCTGCTTGGCTGTGTTGCAGCAACAGGTGGGCACTTTAACAAATGAGCTGCAGCAGGGAGACACGGATAATGTCACATGGAGGGGGAGAGAAGGAGAAAGGTTAGGGTATAGCTCTAAATGCACAAGTTGTTGCTAACCTGGTGTTAACACCCACACCTGTCTACTACAGCTCTACACAGGAGAAATATGGCACAGCAGGCTGTTCTCTGTGTAATCCTCAATGGGAATATTGACACTGGCTGGAGAACAGATTTTCCCACAAGTCATTATTATACTATGTGTATTATAGTACCAAAAGGTACTCAGAAACCATTAAATAATCCTGAGGTTTGTCCATTTACAGTGAACTGACTGACTGTGTCACATGTGTCGCAGCTGTTAATTTATGGTTAAATGAAATATAAATCTGGCCTATCATTTGAAGCAGATGTGTTAAAAACATTAGCTGTATGTGATTAAGGACTTGCAGGGAGGCATGTTGGGTCTGGTACTGCTGTTTCACATGTGATGTTAAAAACAAAATGTCCTATTGTGTATTTCAGACGATGCAGAGTTGTTGGAGAGAGAACCGAAGAAACACAAACACAAACTGAACGGAAGAAACACAAACTGAGACTTCATCAACTGACTTCATTTTCCACACCTAAAAAATATAACTTGAATTTAACTTTGAAAACCAAATTCCTGATTTTAGAAATCGTCTCACCTTGAGAACATAACGTTTCTTAAATACTGGCACATTTTGAAAGCTGTAAAATTGCATTTTGTGTGATTTGTAGCTTTGTACTAGTTAGGTTTGGTTACCCAGGTTGGCAAATGTGATGTAAAACATCCTTTTCAGTATTTTAACATGGAAGTCCATAATTCCAAGTCATAATTGAGATCTTATATTAAGAAGTCACTGACATACACACACGGGTTCAGTGTTCCACAGCTGCATTTACCTCGCAACTAAACCAGAAAACACTTTGAAAGAGGAAACAATAAGACTCGAGGTCTGTGAAGATAAACTTTGTCTGTGGAAACAAATAGAAAAGTTGGAACAAATGGGCCACTTGTTTCCTAGTGTCAATATGTGTTTTATGTTGGAACCAGGTGGTGAGTGAAAACTATGAAACAAATAGCAACACTGGTAAAATGCAAGAAATAGTCTTATCAATAACTTACAACACAGGCACCAAATAAATATTCATATCATTAGTAAAATATACAAAGTACTTTCAGTTTACAGACAGTAGACTATCACACTGTAAAAATGTCACACCAGATCCCATCTCACACTGATTTTCTGTTTGCCTCTTAATGTGATTCTGACAAAAAGTGCTTTGCTGTGTAAAGTCCTCTCTTCAATATCCGACATGTTTGTTAGCACTTCAAAATAGCAAAATATACAGTATACTGTTTGCCATTTTAGCTTTTGACAAGTGAAAAGCTACAGAGTCACTGGACATGCGTACTGTATTTACAATAATAGAACCATGTTTGAAAAGTT
This sequence comes from Lates japonicus, assembly GCA_033238685.1. Lineage (NCBI taxonomy): Eukaryota > Metazoa > Chordata > Actinopteri > Centropomidae > Lates > Lates japonicus. Next base: position 8,572,162 of record BRZM01000033.1, on the reverse strand, counting down.
TTTAGCTCTGTGTGAAGTTGATGGTAAAATGACTGCTTGTACAAACGAAGAACTTTTTACAAAATAAGATTGAAGTTTTAAACTATATTAATACATATTTTACAAGACAGTAGCATTTTGAAGAAGTGAGACATCAGTAATTAGAAGATTATACAGCTTTTGTGTTTGTGTGTGTGTGTGTGTGTGGTGTGTGTATGTTTGTTAGTTTGTGTGTGTGTGTGTGTGTGTGTGTGTCTCCTGAAAGTGGAATATTCAATACATGTGTCCCACCACTTGGGGAGGCCTTAGGGTCTTTCCTTCTTCTTCTATGGATTTTTTCTTTGTGCATCAATGACAAAAACGTCTGCTAATCCAGAAGGCAGCATCCAAACAGTTTTTCCACATTGTCCATTGCAATCAAGCTACAGTATGTGCCAAGGTCAGGGGTCCATGAGTCAGAGGAGCATAGCTCTCCCCTCTGAAAATTCTGCTCAGTCACCTTGCTGTTGGCCCCGGCCTTTCCTGGCACGATGCCGGCGTCTTCGACGTTCACTGCGGCCTCCGTGGTGATGTGTGTGGTGCTGTGCATTCTGACTGTCTCTCAGGCGCCTCACCATCTCATGGTCCTTGTTGCCCAGCACCCGAGGCAGGAAAAGGGAGGCTTTGTCTGTGCTTCGTGTTTTAAAGCCTCGCCGTGGCCGACCTTTGCCGTTAATGGAAACGTACCACTGGCGTTTGGCACTGGCTCGCCGCTTGTTGCTGCTGCCTCCCCCTGGTGGCAGTGGCTGCTCAGTGGAGTGGTGGCGGGACGCATAGGTGTTGTACCCCAACTCATGAATCCGCTCTACAAACTCACACTCTTTGTTGAACACTTCCTGGGGAGATGACAAGGAGGGAAACAGTGAGTCACATCAGACAGCTTGCAGTATGTTTTTGATGTGAGTGTTTCTACACCACTCAGCTCTGTATGGACTCCCACGAGCCCGACTGCCTTCACTATCACAAACCAAATCAGCCATAAAGTAATACAATTTACTCTAGATGAACATGTCAATTCACAAGGGGTAAATGTTACATGAAAGCAGAGTTTTCTGCCTCATCTTCTGTGAGGTCTTCAACCTGCAGCTTCTGGGCTGGTGTCCAACAGGAGCTGTATGTGTTGAAGAGGAGGTGGCACATTAGATGATGGGATAAAATCAGTACCCACCGAGGCATAGAGTCGGCCTTTATCATTCATGGCCAGATATCTGCCAGAGAAAAGCCCTTTTATGGCTACGACACCCACATCCACTGCTGTGATTTCCATGATGCCTGCAACGCAGGGAAACATACAACTGTTATATGACATAACATATACATGCTGTAAGGCTGCAAAGGATCTTTAATAGAAGATTGAATATGGTCAAACATCCTCAGATTTTTCTCCATATCTTCTCTATAGACCTATTGATATCTATCTCTCTCCATACATATACACACACACACACCTATATATGTATGTGTGTGTGTGCGTGCGCGTGCGTGCAGGGTGCTATATGAAGACACCAAAATAAATAAACGTTTGTCAAAGTAAATGAATTCATTTCCGCTTGTATTTGTCACCTCTTAGCGCCCCATTCAGTGTGTTTATTGCCTTTTTTAATCAGCGCTTGATTAGTCAATGACCTATTCAGCGCTGTCGAAAGGCTCTAATGGTCCCTGATTAGATAAATACATCCGTCAGGACAGCGCCTTTGTCCCGCCTGGATGTTAATACTTTGGCTGATACTGAGAGATTAACCTGCATGTCGGCAGCTTTGCAGTGATACACACACACACACAAACACACACATAGAAAAGTCAATAGCCAACTCCGGAGCGCTTCACTGAGTAACTGACAGTGAAACTCTAATAAATCCTGATAAATTCATCTGATCAGAATGTACAAATATCTGTTAGAGGTATTAAATTCAATATATGTATATTCATTTCATTCCACCAGTTTACATTAAAATGTTTGAATATGAGTTTATTTACAAAAAAAGATCACATTAACATAGTTAATATTAATCTCTGATAGTTTTGCTTGTGTTCCTTGTGCGTTAAACGCGGGTAAATACTCACTTAGTGGGTTGTTTTCCTCCAGTGATCCATCTATTTTCCCATTAGGATGGATCTGTAAATGATATTTAGTAGCACAGTAGAGTTTCCTGCGTCTCGGGGCTCCTCCGAGGTGTTCGTACACTCCTCCGCGGCCCCCGGCGTCCCTCCGCCGCCGGGGGTCGCAAGCCTGGCCAGGGGCGCAGCGGGCCCGGGATCTAACGGGATCCAAAAGGCTCAGCAACACCAGCAGAGGTATTATCAGCATCGTGGCATGGCCGGGGAGCGACGATTGTGGCGAAAAAACGGAGAACTCCTGCTCGGCTCTCGGGGTCCCATTAAAGTGTCGGGGCCCCAACGCTGGAGAGTTCCAGCACCGGGCACATACGAGCCCGTGAGACACCGCTGACAGCACAGCCGCCCCCTAGGTGGGAATCCGCTCCTCGCCTCTGCTGCTGCTGCTAGAAGTCCCTCCTGTGGATCTGACTGAGAGCCTCAGTTCAGACTGAGCACAGATATAAAAGAAGCTTGTGGCGACAATAGGCTGAACTCCGACCAATTGATACAAAGGAAAGGGGGAGGCAAAGGTATCAGCCTTGTGTGAAGTGAGAGACTGGCGTGGATAAAATTACATAGTGGCTGAGTGTGGAACAGCTCTCTCCTCTGAACGCCTTCTCTGAAATATCTTAAAAGAGCAAGTAGACATCCCACACTCTACAGGCAGGCTGAGCCTGAGTCAGTCTCTGCAACAGGTGAGGAATAAGACTGTTACTAGACGTCCTAATAATAATTCATTTACCTTAATCTTAACAAAAAACCGAACAAAGTTTTGAAATGAAATTCATTCATTTCATTTTCTGATGAATTCTGGCATTTTAGGCGTCATAGGCATCTGGGGCTTCTCCTCTAAATTTTTTTAATTTTAATTGGAGGATTTAATTTGGACACACAACTTGCTAGATACACATCTAGATAACACATCTAAATACATTCATCCCTATCAAACAGGTGCTTGTCAAGCTTGTCAAACACAGTAAACCGGACAGGACAGGCTGAGGTTGGTATCAAGTTTGTGTAATTTATAATTTGCCTTGAATGAGAGCTCCTTGCTGGCAGCACATGTCCTGCACTCCCAGAGAGCCACAGAGTTCTTCCAGAAATGGTGGCCAGCTACCGCTCCAGGTTAACATGGAATGAAATCCAACTTCTCCTCTCAGCAGTTAAAAAGTTCACTGCCTTTGCTCTCGAGTATTAACATGCTCCTTCCTCCTCCTGACCTGCATCTAGCATTGCCTGCTAATACTATGGGTAGTTTCTGGCGAAGGTAGTTTAAGACAAAAAAAGATAAACAAATGTTCAGTCACAGGGCTCAGTCACAGTCTCTCCATGTACTCTTCACACCACAGACCCTCTCTGCTGCGCGTTATTCTTTATCCTTCACCCAAGCAATGGATTGTCCCAGACTTTTCCCATCCTAATGCCCCAGCTCTGGCTAGGCGGCAGCCGGTGGGCGGAAGAGCAGCAGGCTAAATGACTACTGCCTAAATTGCTTCCATCTTGGTCGCATTATGGTTTGCATTCTGGTAATTAGCACCATCATCTACAAATCTCTCTGCCCTTTGGCGCTGCTCCACTGCTGCTATGAAGGCCTCTGCTAAGAATCCCCCAGAGAGTCGACGGTTAATTTGTCTTCCCCTCCCATACATCACCCAGCTAGCTGCCTCTGTCACTTTATTTACCCCGATGATCAGAAAAAGGCAGCTCTTTTAATTACAAAAGAGCTTATGCCTCAGAGACCCCTCGCAAGTCAGACAACACACCAAAACATCAGCCAGGCCGTGTGTATCTGAGGTTGTTCTGGTGGCCATTTCTAAGTGAGACGCTCTTGATGTGGTTAAATGCTGGAAGAGGGTGGAACCTCAGATGTGGTGTGCTGTTTCTCTCAGAAACTATTTTAATTACGCTCCCTTCCACGCCGCCCACATAGCATCCCAGCAATAAGCAGGGCAAACGCTCTCAATTTGTGAGGCACACACACGCGCGTGCACACACCCACACACACTCACCTTCCTCTTCACATTAGGATAAGTGTGTGTTGTTGTTTTTCATTATGAGGGATAAAATTTCAGTTGTAACACAGTACTAAACCCAAGTTTTAGGCCTCATTCAGATCTTGTATCCAAGTAAGATTGCAGGGATCAGGATAACCTCATATATGACCTCAGCACAAATTTTTTAACAACATCATGCAACAGAATAATGGGGTGACATATGACACAAGGTCTAAAATGTTGGATCGGATCTGAAACACACCCATGGAAATGCATAAATTCATTTTCAGAAAAAAGAGACCTGATCCAAAAGTCCCAGGAGGGAATAAAATCATAGAAACTAACTCTCATGTATTTGTTTATATGCCTGTCAATCCTATTTTTGCCCCTTGCACAAACAATAAGACATTCTGCAGCCAATTTAATATTCATGAATAAAATTCCAAAAAATACTAATAATCATTTAAAACATCTTTTTCATGTTGTGAGTAGGGTTGACCACGTGACTAGTACCCAAAGATCCATTTGGATCCACTTAGGTATCAGACCTATGGCAGTAGTACAAGAGCCTAGTATTGAATATCATTTTGATCTGGTCCAACTTGGGTCTCGGTAATGTCCACAGAAGTGTACCCTTTAAGTGCTAACGTCACAGATGGGGCTAGGTTAGGGTTAGGACATCAGAGTGCATCTCAAATGCATCTTGAGCAATCATTTGTATTTGATTTCTGCTCACTTTTGAATGTGGGGAAACCTGAACTCCAGCTAAACAGTAAAAACACATTTTGAAGAGAGAGAAGAGTGCTGTAGCAGTTGTTTGATGCCTTGGTTTGGGTACACACTTTAGAACTTTGTTCGAGTTGTTTGGCAGGGGCAAATCAACTGCATTTTGGAGCATTGTCCAGCTATCTACACAATACAAAGTTGACTAATTGGTCCTTCAATGTGGCCAGGGAGCCATTCGAGTTCACATTACACTGCACACTTGCATTCCTGACTGCCTCCCAGTGTGGCTGGAGTGATCAGATCCCAGTGCATTCTCAGTGCATTCTCAATGCTTTCTGGACTCACACCTGTGTTTAGAAGAAACAAGACAATGAGCAATGTTTTTGCTTCAAGAGAAAAGCTTAGGCAATTCTCAATTATTTACTCAACTGAAATATTTTCAACCATTCCTTTTGCCATCATCCACTTGACAAAACGAATCTAAACCCAGCCACATGAAGTGCTTTGACACAAAACCTTAAAGCATACATTTTAACTTTCCCTTTTTCTCTCCTGCAGTCATGAATGAAGGCAAGAATTTCAGGGCTCCTTTTTTAATTGACCTCCCCAAAATTCTCCCCCCACCACCACCCCAAAAACCCTCTTGGCACAAAAGGGTTTCTTTTCTGCAATAATACAAAGGTTATTAGCCAGGTCCTTTTCTTGCCCCCCTTCAGTGGAGGAAAAAGGAGGTACCAGTAATCCAGAGCAAATCAAAATGACCTTTGAACCCTTTCTGCTGTACTTTTTCTCATGGGCAGATTTCTTTGGTGAGGCGGTGATCAGAGGGCTGAACCCGGCTGCTGCCTCTCGTCTCCTGACAAATCGCTGCTGAGCCTCTTTTTGTCCCCATGACTTTGATCTCACCTGCTTGTCAGGCGCTTCAGAAAAGAAGTCTGGTGGTTTCCAGCACACAGCAAACAAATTGGCAACTATTTTATTCTCCTTCTTTCTCCTCTCTTTTTATTTCAGCCAGTTCACTCTTCAATATGGCCATGTTGGTTGATTAATGGTGTGTTCAGGCCTCCAAATACAACAAAAGTCAGTTTAGAATAATTTCTTGGACAATATTGTGTAATCATTCTCACTTGTACTGGATTTTTTACTTAGTGACCTCTGACACTATTATATTATTACCTCTGACACTGTTATTTTGGTTTGGACCATATGAAGCATCATATGACTTTATGAAATTCATCATGAAATAGCCATCTGAATAAAGAGCTTTTAACTTTTTTTGCCAGCAAATTGACTTAGATCTTTTATCTGTTTGAGGGGTTTTGTGTTTACAAAAGACTCTTTCTGTCTGAAAGTGTTAAGGTTGACTTGAGCAAAAAGACAAAGATGTACTGTTTCAACCAAAGCACAATCTTTTCTAAAACCTTAGTATCATAAATTAGTTATAAGAATATTACATGTTCTGGGTTGGAAAGATGTGCAAGTGAATGTAACATGGCAGCGATCACATTTTAACACTTATTTGACAAAAGTAAATCTAGAGCAGGACATGAACATAAAGGTGGGCTTGTACCATACCAGGAGTTTGCAGGTTCACAATCTTTGACTTAGCGAGGATAGTACTGAGCTTCCACTTCCAGTCTTTAAGCAGCAGCAAAGTCTCAACAGTGGACTCACCAACAATATTTGTTATTAAACTTCTTTGTTTGTTCATATTGTTGTCATCATATACCAGGTGGGGTAGAACTGGTGTGTGAGAGAGAGGAGAGAGAGAGAGAGAGAGAGAGAGAGAGGAGAGAGAGAGAGATTAGAGTGGAAGGGCTAGGCCTTTCCTAATCATAATAACACTGGATAGGGACTATGGAAATAAAAATGAACTATTGATTCATTTTCCTAAAGAAATGTCACCTCAGTCCCAAATTTCTGATGAGGACAATTCAGATGAGGATCAACAGGTGATTTGTGTTTCAAAAAGACCTATTTCTCCTGTGGTATTGCAAAGAAAAGGAACACCATGTATTGTGGGTACTGTTCTTGGTGTGGCCCAACATTTGCAGGAAAACTAAGTTTGCTGACTTGATCACAAACTAAACATAAAACTTATATGACACACTCCTAAAAACACAACAACAAAATGTACACTGTAAAATGAAACCAAAGGAAAACTTACAAGCACTGCAGTGCTAGCTCAGCTACACAACATTGTAGCAGTCCTACTGTCAGGTCTCTTGCAGTGATACAACCTGATCCTTCATTAAAGAATTTGTAGTCTGTGGCTCTTTGCCAGGTTTGCTTTATTATTATAGCATAGCAGCAATTCCCCAGAGGATGATCCCTATTTTTTTCATCTAGTGCCACCATGAGGGGTTAACATGGGGCTGGTGGAAAAATCTCAGCAACTATTGGATGGTTGTGATGAAATGTGGCACAATTGTGCAATGGATTACTTTTCAATGCCTCACAGCAAGAAGGTTCTGGATTTGAACCCGGTACAACTGTGGCTCTTCTACCAGTATTGGTGTTTGCATGTTCTCCTGTGCACCAATGTGGGTTCTCCGAATTACTCTGGCTCCTCATGCAGATTAATTGGTGACTAAATTGCCTGTATGTGTCTATGTATGAGTGTGAGTGGTTGTTTGTCAGCCCTGTGATAGACTGGTGATCTGGCCGAGGTGTGCCCACCTCTCACCTAATGTCCTTGGGATTGGCTCCCCAATGACCCTGAGAGGATAAGAGGTTTAGATAATGGTTGGATGGATTGTCAGTGGTATACTAGCATAACTAAGATGGTGAATGAACATTACACTAGCAATGTGAGCATGCTACCATACTGCGATGTATTTAAGTCAAAGGGATCACTATGTCCTAGTACAGCCTCAAAGAAGCTGCTAGCAAGGCTTAGAACTTTTACCTGTGATTTCTTGTGAATGTGTCCACACTGTACAGATGTCATTACCACATGGCTGAGACCTTGATCATGGTGCAACCACTGCTCTGTGTGCAGTCACACTCTCATTTACATGTTTTCCTCATCAGATAGATATCAGATACAAGTTGCGTAACCAATACTAGGTCTAAATGGGATCTTTTGGTTAGAGCTCTCTGTCCAGACTGTAGATGACTGAATAAAAATCTGAACTGCCAATAAATTGTTCTTTCATCAGACCCCCAACATGTAATGTTACAGTTAACACTTAAACATACTGTATTTAACAGTAGTAGCCTATTTGAATGAGCAGCAGACATGATTTTTCTGTCACGTGCACACGGCACATCAAGTCAAGAACTGCCTTTGAGGGATATAGCGAAAGACAAATGGCGGGGCTTGTCTGTGTCTCTCATGCATTCATTATAGTATAAATTTGTTCTCATGCATAAGAGGAAATGTGGTGAGCAGACAAATGCTGAAAGAGCTGAAAAGATGGCGAAGGGCAGAGGAAGCCTCGTAGCAGTTTTTCCTCTGTAAAAGAAGTGGTATATTTCGTCAGAGGATGGATGAAAATAACAACCTCTGTAATGTTTTCCTCCTTAGGCAGCTTTCTCTTTCTCCACTACTCTCTCTCTCTCTTGTTTCTACCTTTTTTCCAGCCATACATCTCTCATTCACTCGCTCCCTCTCTGTGAATGAGTCTGTCCTGTCTTCTACAGCTCTTTGATTGTTAGCTGTGAGGTTTCCAGATGCCTGAAGCGTGCACATTCCAACAGGCAAATGATTGTGGAAGGATGAGCTCTAGGGCCATCAATGGCTGTGACACACACACACTCAGGAACACACATACACACACAGAATCTGCATACCGGAAGAAAAAAAAAATCTATTGACATAGAAGCAACATACACCTACATCTATAGTCGTACACTCATGGAGGTATACATGCCATCACAGAGACATATATACACTTTAAAAAACATACATCCATGAAATTATATACGGAAAACACACACACACACACAGTAGCAGGACATATGTTCACAATGTTGGGGTGGGACGATCACTGTGGTGAACAGTAAATTAGTTGTGTGTAAGAAGTGGTTTATCTGAAGTAGGCTGTTTTCGAAGCTTTTCCTCCCAGAAACAACTTATTATTAGTACAGTCTATTATTACTTATCAATCAAAACTATAGATACCCCCTTCATCATCAGCACCAAGATCAATTACCACAATGATTTAATTAATTAATGACTGATGTTTTACAGCTGGTTCCACACATCATTTCTCTTCACACACCTCTTTTCACCAACATGAAGTTCAACACAACAGTTCATCTCACACTCAAAATGCACTAATGCAACAGAACACTTGATCCAAGTCTCAGGATCAACTCTGTTACCAGAACACAACACGGAGGCAGAATTACAATATGGATCACTACTGTCTTAAAAGTTTTTTTTCAGTTTTTTGAAATTTATTTATTTGTACATAAACAGAGATTCAGTTACGACAAACAGATTATCACAGATTTACTGCATGGTTTGTACTACCTTTAAGTATATATTACAGAATGCCACAGTATGCATCAGTAGCCTTAATGCAATCATTTTCGGTGGATGTAGTTTGCGGTCCTTTTGAATTTTATTGCATCATACACATACGCATCAGACTCTGACATGTGATGTGCAATTTAGTCCACAGTGATCCAGCTGTGTTGACTGTAGGAAGAGTTGTTAAAAAGTGAACTAAGAATATTGTCTCTGACTACAACTGTAAAAAAGTGTAACAAATCATCAATCATTAAGTGGCCATACAACAATTGGGTGTGCAGTTGTAAATGTTAATAAGCTGTTAGACACATGTTTCTCTAGATGTTCTGCAGAGGTCAAATTGTCACCACTAATGCTATGTGCTCTCATTGATAATTCATAACTGATAAAGCATTAATAAATGGTTTATTAACCATTAATAAAACCATTTGGGACAACTTATAAACCTATTTATATAAGATGTCTTATTAGAAAGTGACAGTGGCAATATGTGTATGAGCTATTCAAATGAAGAATGATCTAATTGTTTCTAGAGTTTTTAGAGCCTCCAGTGTTTCACAAGTAAAAGAACAGAAAAGTGAGGAAAAAGGGAAACATTTGAAGTAATGAACATTTCTGTGAAGCAGAAATTTCTCCTTTCCTGTCTTGTCGCTTCATTACAGGGCAACATTTTTGGTGACTCTTTCAGCTGACATGTTGTAGCTATGTTAATGCCTCTCTAAGGCCTCTCTGCTGTCTCTCATACTTGCATGCAAGTACTGGTGATGAAATGACCATGTGTACAACAGTGTAACAATGAGAGAGGTGTCTCTGGTAGTGGTGAACTACAGAGAATTATTGGCTGAATCTGCAGCTGCCCTCGGCTTTATGGAGATTTATACTGACTTTCAGCTCATTGTTAAACAGTGCGGACCACAGCTGCAGCTGTTATCAGAGAAAAAGCTGTAAAAAGTCACTGTCCAATACCTGCTCAGCTCAGATAGGAGCCAGAGCCAGTTAAGAGCCAGATATTACTCTCAGGATTTGGTGGAGACCAAAAACGAGCTAAAGGAGAGGGACTACTAGACTTAGATTCACAGAGTGGAAACAAACACAACTCCACATGGATCATCTCGTTGCTCTGTAACTGCTGGATGTGGAAATAAGGAGCTGTTTGATCACAACCTCAGCATCACCTTAAAAGGTGACAAGATGTCATTGCTGTGTTCGTAACACAATGTTGTTTTTCTGCTGCTGCCACAGAATGAAAACAAAAAAACAAACAAAAACTTCAGTTATTGCAGGTTTAAGGCAGTGGGGGCCAAATGACTTAATAAATGGAAGGAAAAATCAAATTACTTAAAAAAGAATATATGCATTATGTACCTGCCTCTCCATTCAGTCATTTTTTGTTCATCCTTCCCATTCAGGATTCAGATTATGTACTCACATATACATGATTCACAAGAACTGATACATGCCTGCACTGGAAGTGATGTGGAAAACAAAAGCAGGTGTAAGGAATTGTTTTACATAATGCAGAAGGCAACATTCAGTGACAACATGAGTTCAATGTTACCTTGTCGGACAACACGGTCAACAACAACAATGTTGGGCGGCACGGTGGTGAAGTGATTAGCACTGTCTCCTCACAGCAAGAAGGCTCCCGGTTCGAGCCCCAGTTCACCCGGGGCTTTTCTGTGTACTGTTTGCATGTTGTCCCTGTACCTGCGTGGGTTCCCTCCTGGTGCTCTGGCTGTGGTCCAAAGACATGCAGGTTAATTGGTGACTTTGTCTATATGTGTCAGCCCTGCAATGGACTGGTGATCTGTACAGGGTGTACCCTGCCTCTTGCCAAATGTCAGCTGGGATAGGCTCCCTTAATTAAGGCAACCCTTAATGGATAAGCAGAGATAGATAATGAATGAATGAATTAATAAAGTAATGTTGCTCTGTGATCTGTCCAGGTGTACCCCACTTCTTGCTGATAGGCTTCAGCCTAATATAAAACTAAACTAATATAAACTTTATAGATAATGGATGGATGGATTAAGTAATGTTGACTGGCTAGACTAACTTACACCTTGCAAAGACTTACAGACTTACTAGCATAGTGGCCCTTCCCAAATGTTGTATGTTGATAGAGCCAAAGTTGCCAATGATGGTGGGCTTGTTAAAAAGGGGAATGCTTGCATCTGTCACTCAAATGACTCATGAGAAACACCCAGAGGCCAGAAATATCTCCATAAATAGTTTTATACTCTTTTGAAAAATTAAAAACAATTTTTTTTTGAACTGTAAATAAAATATGAAAAGAAAATGAATCACTGTTTGCAATGTATGCTGTTTTTCTGTAACTGTGCTGGTTGATGGCTGACTGATATTTAATATCCAGTGATTAATTCTATATCATGATCATATGCAGACATAATTACTGTGCATAAACATAGTAACGGTTCGTTAATTTCATTGCTATACAGATGATACCCAACTGTATGTACTCATAAAGCCTGGTGCAACTGAGATACTTAACCAAGATCGGGTCATTCCTTCCATCTTCAGTTCTAAAAATGTCATCCATATTTTTATCTCCTGCAGATTCAACTTTGCAATGCTCTGTATTCTGGTATAAGTGGGTGAAACGACCAAAGGCTACAGGTGAAAAAAAATTCTGTGTTACTACTGGTTTTTAAAGTCTTCAGGTCAGGCTCCTGCTTATACCTGTAATCTTTATCTTCCTATGAACAAACTGTCTCATTTATTAAAGCTTTTTTAACTTTGCTCTGAAATGTGCTATATAAATAAGAATAAAAATAATTATTACCATTACATTGACCTGGATGCTGCAGCATGTGACACTGACAAGATCTTGAATCTTGTCAGTGTCACACACAAAAGACTATTAACTTCAATTGGAAGGACTAACCTCACTCGGAAGGTGGGTAAGGGTGGGTTTGATGGGTGGTGGGGTAGGGAAGGGAGAGCAGGTTGAGGAGGAGGTACATAAGGGACTTTGAGGCCAGTGGTGGCAAGGTTGAGGGGGATTCAAAGGAGCTGGGTGGAGAGGGAGGAACAATGAGTGTGCAGAGAGGAGGCAGGCAGTATGGGAGAAAGCTTGTGGTCTGAATACAACGACTGATCACACCCAGGGTCAGAGCAGTATAGGTTTTATATCCTGTTTGAACTGGATCACTTTCAGCTACTGACTGTTTCCTTCATAAAATCTGCAGGGGTTAAATAATATAATAATATTAAACTTTATATATACCACACTTTTTAGTGCAGTTAGAAAGTGCTTTACATAGTTGAACCATGTTAAAGGCTTCCCACAGGTCTGTGGTTCAGTGGTCCGACCCTTACTGTCATGACCTGCCACCGTAGTGACTTTGGTTTTTTGGTTTAACTTGAATATAATAATTTTCTCTTGTGTTTCTAGTGTCTTTAGGTTCCTGTTTGATTTTGGAAATTCACCTTCTTTTGTGTTTCTTGTTGAGTTGTCCTCAGTTTTATTTTTTAGTTACCGCCTTGCTGTGTCTCTTGTTTTTTTACTTTCAGTCATTGTTCTGTTTCCCTCCTTTTTTCAGTCCAACCAGTGTTTAATTTCCAATTAGTTCCCATGTGTATATATAGTCCTGTCTCTCCCCTATGTTGGAGTATTGTGTTGCGAGTGTGCCTCTGGTTCCCCTGTGTTAATCTACCTCTCATTGGTGTGGACTTGTTGCTTTTTGATTCCAGGGATTTTGGATTTATGTTTTCTTTTGGACTTCAACTACATTGTGACTGTAAGATACCTATCCTTTGATATTAAACCAGCCCCTTTACTTTAGCTCATTTGCTTTTGGTGTCTGTATTTGGGCCCTCATTTCTGTGTCCCTAGTGCCATATGTGACACTTACCTGTGTTATACATAAGAATGCAGTCATTTTCATTTATAGTGTTTTGCAGTGCTATAAAAAAAGTATTAATGTCACATGTGCACTCTTAACTCCCAAGCTCATGTGCCCCTTTTACAGAAACTTGCACACAAACTAAGCCAGTGGTTGGAGAGTTGCTTTCATTCAGAGAAGTTGTGTTTTCTACACTATAGACCACTGGTGTATGTAATGACATTATACATGAGGTGATGTATAATCAGGAAAGATAGCAGGATGCCAAATTAGGTGGCAGAAAGCAAAACACAAGAGAAGAGAGGTGAAGCGTTGGGGGTCCCTCTGCTAATATCGCATTCTGTGAGATGTGTTCATGGCCAACAGTGTCATCCAAAATAGTGTAGAATAACACAACTGCAAATGCATGTCTCTGTCCTGTCCCAAAAGATGGGCCCAGTAGAAAGTAGACATAATCCAAAGTAAACATAGTAAACAGAGATTCAGTTACGACAAACAGATTATCACAGATTTACTGCATGGTTTGTACTACCTTTAAGTATATATTACAGAAATGCCACAGTATGCATCAGTAGCCTTAATGCGATCATTTTCGGTGGATGTAGTTTGCGGGAAATGAGAAAAATCTGGTTAGGAGGTGATAAGGCCAATTTATACTTCTGTGTTGAATCAGTGCTTGGTGTAGTCTATAGCTTAGCCTGTGATGTAACTACATGTCATTTTGACGCAGACCATAACAACTGTTATTGGTCTGCTTGGTCAACTCATAAATGTCTCTCAGTGGCCAGACAGCACAGAAAACTCACCCTCCCTCTGCGTCAGTCAGTTTCTCCTCCAATGTCTCCTCTCTTTTCTGCACTGCATTAATTTCTTACTTTATTAGCTCCAACAGTTTCAGTAGCTATTGTTTGAAGTTGATTAAGAAACCCAACACTGCAGCAGACACTTCACCGCCAAATAGCATTTTGGTGGTGTAACCGCAGAGCAACACAGACACACCAGCACATAAGTATAAATGCACACAGTGACACAGGCCACTAGCATAGGTCATGGCATAGTTTCCTATGCCAAAGTATAAACATGCTCAAATTCAACTTGTGTTCATATCCAGAGTCCAGAGATCTTTTTTCTTTTAATATTCAACACCAACATTTTTATTTTCATTTCTATAGTATCAAACACTCTGGTCTCCTTCAGCTAGGTCAAATGCTTCCCACATCAATCCACCAACTGACCACACCCTCACTTTGTATATAAAGAGCACAGTGCTTGCATTTAAATGAATTTAATTAGCAATGAACTTGCACTGACAATGTTCATGTTCATGTTCAAAATGAAAGTACTTGTACCTCAGTGAAAAAGTAAGAGAAGAGAAAGCTATGAAGTTCATTCTTTAGCTTAAAAATAGTAGTTTGGCAAAATAACCTTAACACAAGGCTTTCAACTATATCAGCGTTGTGAAGACTGTGGGTTCATATATACTGAGTAAACTTCATCCAATGTGAAATGCAGCTGAAAGCTCAAAAAACCTTGTGAATGGACCCCTTGAGTTGAGACTGTCAGACAAAATCAGGTGGTTCTCTGTGACTTTTAAGATGACACACAAGCATGTTTTGTTTATTATGTTACAACAAAAACATACCAACAATACTTTTGTTTCAACTGTTGCACAACGACTGCACATATGCAGTCAAAGTTAGTATGAGACAGGACACAAACTGTAGTCTTTGTTCAAAAGGTAGGCTAACTCAAACACTCTCCCTGACTGATGATGTTTCACAGTGGTATAACAACACAAAGCTAGTACTCACCTCAGGTTCAGACCAAAGATAGACAGATTACAGGTGGGATCTCTGTTGGAAAGGCAGATGATTGGAAACTGTTTTTGTTGTGACTGTGTGTGTGTGAGTGACTCACTGAGGCGAAGGCCTTGACAATGTGTGTGTGCATTTTGGGTGAAAATGGTACAAAATGATCACAGAGATTTGTTGGCAGACAGAAGCCACACTCACGTTAACGAGGTCTACATGTATGGTGCAGCATGGTGGGCTGTCTAATGAAAAACAGACCAGTGTGTGTGTATTTGTGTACATGTGTGTGTGTGTGTATTCAATGAGCTGCATACCTCAGTGAGGAGGTGCGATACTATAATACTTATTATTCCCCAATAAACACAAGGCACTTCCTGTTTCCAGACTTCATACCAACAGGAAACTTTAAGGAGGAGCTGCCCTCATGTCACAGGTTACACTGATGATGTGAAAGCTTTAATTTGTGAGAACTAATACACATCTGGGATTTGATATAATACAAATCCTTAATGAGAAATTATAAACGGTATCTTTTTTAAATGTTGGCTGTGCATCCCTGATTATTCCTTTCTGTAGACAGTAACATCTGGCACCTCTTCACTTGGTTAGCACTACAGGAGCAACAGTTAATCAATCTCAATCAATTTCTACTAAATATGCAGTATTCATGTGAACTGAGAAACATTTATAGCCCAGACTACCTCCAAATGTGGTCTGAGCAATCAGATCTCAATGCCTCCTCTATACCCTATAGATGCATTCAGACCTGAACTTCACTCCACTTGTGATTAGATCACCCAAGACACGTGCCAGGTTTGAACAGGGCCCAAGTGACACTCTACTCCACTTTTAAAAACATATTTGGCTGAAGGAAGGAAGAATTAACACAGCCCAGTCAAGAGGCTGATTTCATAGGCAATCATCTCTGAGTTTTTGTGTTACTGCCATACGTGGTTTGGTATGATCAGTAGCTTATTGTGACAAATGTTAGCCAACTTTAGATTGATAGATTTTACACAGCTGTGTAACTGACATGCCTAGGTTTACTTGGATCAAATAGTTCTGGGGATTCCCTGAGAAGAACTACTCTGAGAGCAACATATCTTCAAGGGCTTTTTTCCGTTTGCATTTGGACTACCAATAGGAACACTGAACTGACATAAGCTGACCGTCAAAACTGTGTTGTATTTCCCCTGTCACATGTATACACTTAGTAAAGCCTGGACTTCACTGTCAGTCCAGTTGTCTTTGTTTATGAGCTGTTATAATCACTGTACACTTAAAAAGTTTACTCAAAGTTCCTCTTGTGTCGGCAAAGTACCTACTCTGAGGTTGGAGCTAAAAAGTCCCTCAAAATGGAATTCTAAGAGCTATGATTGTTCCCAGTTCTTGCAGGCCAGAAACAATAATAAAGGGGAGGGTCCTCCATCTGTTCTGAGAACTATGAAAAAGTATACATGTACTACTGTACTGTACTGTCCAAACAGTAATCCAGGCACAACCTTCTTCAACAGGAGGAGCTGCAGAGGAAAGTTGGAGGATTTTATCTGTTGTCACATTGAGCTCATAATACATTTTCCACAATGCGGCGGCATTCCCCAAACTGTTGTGGATTTGAAGAAGTTGTTGCTTTATTTTGTCCATCACAGAGCACTAGATCATCCAGCTAATGCAACACTCTGTCTGTCTTCCTGCTTCCTGCATTGTGTGTCTGCTTGTAACACATGACACACATCAATACAGAGTCAGAGAGAGAGAGAGAGAATTTTTCTCTTTTTTCTTCTTCAAGCCATTCAAATATACAGGGAGAAGAACTCTATAGTGATCTTGCTGGACCAACAGATGCTGAAGCCAGTGGAAGCCTGAAAAACTTTTGGTGTAAGTGCCCAGTGAGCAACTTTTATTGTAATTAATTATGGCACCATAATTATTTTTGATCTTTAATGTAGCACTACTGTAATGCCCTCAACCAATCACAAATCTGATCACTGACAGTGTGCTTTATGTTAAGGGGGAAAACCAACATAGTGTGGGACAACAAGACAAAGTGAAAAAGGCTTAAACCTGGTAAGTTACTAAATAGTGAAACTCAAACTGAGCATTGATTTCTCCTGTAGTCTGGCAGGAACAGGAGGAAGGGGAGTACATGAGTATCCCTCCCCAGGTAACTCTACCTGTCCCTGAGGAGGGAGCTCTCCTCCTCCCTTGCCCATGCACCACACACTAGTTCCTCCATTAGCTGCAGCAATAGTCCTCC
Source organism: Lates japonicus (assembly GCA_033238685.1). Lineage (NCBI taxonomy): Eukaryota > Metazoa > Chordata > Actinopteri > Centropomidae > Lates > Lates japonicus. The sequence goes on along the minus strand of BRZM01000033.1, from coordinate 8,554,913 downwards.
AGCACCGCTCCTGCCATTTGTTGGCCCTTTTGTTGTGATACCTACTTAAAATATCAAAGCAGACAGAGCCTTCAATGAGACATCTGAAAACTGAGAAACACTGGTTTTATGTGTCAATACAGCACAATCCAACACCCCCGCCCCCGTTTGGCATGTCATTCATACTCTCTCCCTCTCTCTTTGGCCCCAGCTCGCTCGTTCTGTGCAGGTATCCCTGGTTGCAAAAGAGAGAGAGCGAGTAAGGGAGCAAAGCAGTCTTAGGGTGGGACATGAATGGTTGACATGGTTTCGACCAGAACAATAAGTGGAGTCAGGAAATCAAAGGCTCTAAATACAGGGAACCAGGTCAAAGGCATTGCCATGCTACGTGTGTGTGTGTCTGTGTGTGTGTGTGTCCAGGTCAATCATTTCTCTCACAGAAGAGCTATGTACACCAGATCTTCCTGACTACTTCCTCCTCGAGTGATTAGTCTGACCAGACACAGCCTAAACTGCTTGTGTGTGTGTGTGCGTGCCCCATCCACTCAGTGCCCCCCTGCAGTCCTTTTTTCTTTCCCTCTCTGTGAAGGGCTCTCTTACTGGGCCACAAAGTGAAAAATTACAGCACCGTCATACACAGTTGAGGACACACAGGCACACATTTTACTTCTACATTTGAATTTATTTTACTTTGTATGTAGTATAATATTGTAGGGCTGCCTCCTAAAAATCGATGACTGCAGGAGAGAAGACCCTTGAGTCAGCCTGCATTTTATTAGTCAAATCACTGTACTTTTTTTTTTTTTTAGCTGCATCATTGTGGATAGCAGTGATTCACAAGGGGATATGTAGATAGTTTAACTAATTGGCTAAACTTAACAAAAATAGCAGTTGTGATTTGATTTAAAAAATTCCACACATATTCTAATGAGGAAAATAAACAGCCAAACAGTACAAGTAAATTTAGTAACTAGTGAGATGCCCATCAGCCTGAGTGTGTGAATACCAATAGTATGATGGTAATGAGTGAATGAGTGAGTGCTTTCAGGCAGCGCTATAGACAGATATTTAGTTACTGCAGCTGAAGCTATGGAGCTGATGTTCGACTGAGATGTTGAGGAAAAGCTAACCAGACAGACTTAGAGTATCTATAATGATAATACTGTGTGCAATTTCCCTTTAGGCAACAATGATCTTTATAACATGGTGATGTAAATGTATGGTATGTAAACAGATTATTACTGTAGAATACTGATGGAAATAAATGGTATGTGAAATAAACCAAATATTACTTTTAATCATTTTTGTCATTTCAATCAAGATAAAGTGCATAATGTGGAAGAAAAAAAAAATTCTGGTTATAGGCAGGTGCCCTTTGTGTGATTCTAGACAGGAACCACCATAATGAATATCATGTTTAGGAATAATACAGGCAGGAAAAAAAATAAGAATTACTTTTGTTACTGCTGAACTGTAAATACATACTCGGTTAAATAAATGGTGTATTACCACAGAAATTCCAAATCATTCAAATCATTATCAGTCACCATTTGCTGCTAATAATAATAATACTAATAATAATTTTACGTACTTGTTGTAATAGTAGTAGTTAGTAGTAGTATTATTACCATGTTGTACATCTGTGCATCTCTATGTGGAGCTTGCATTATGCTATATTCTTTATGAGAATGTGGTGTAAAATCTGTATATACATACAGGTAGCACTGTTGTCCATCAAGTCATGTATTTCTTATCTTATCTTATCTTATCTTATCTTATCTTATCTTATCTTATCTTATCTTATCTTAATAAGAATTGAGATGAATGCAAATGTATAACTTTAAACTGGTCAAGTGAGTGTCAGGAATAAGAAATATCCTCACTTAATATTCCATCCCAAATTTAATATAAAAATGCTATGGACAACAGAGCCAGCAGTGAATTAGTTGAGTAAAAATTTTTGACAACACCACACACTGACCTACTGGTCATCTCAGAAATTGGAAGCAAGCTGTTGAGATGACAGTCTCACCCAGCAGGTGGGTCCTTACATCTCTGAAAACACCAGAGCAAATTATTTGTATAAACTGACCACATATTCTAAATCTAAACTGTTACATTGTCACCTCAAAAAATGCTAAAACTTAATGAAGCAATATAATAGCAATACTTGGATGAAAATTATAGCTTTTTAAATCTCTGCCATTGCCACAATGCATTGGGACACCCCAAGTCTACAGTCAGCTCCCAAAGTATCCATGATAAAATGGGCAGAGTGAAAATTATTGATGTAGCCCAGCAATGCAGACTGAATTGAAACAGTATATGTGCTGAGAATGAATAAGTTTCACAAGTCCACCAAAACACAAGTACAGAGAATCACAGATTGAGAAGAGCCCTGGAAGCTCAGCTAACTAACCATGGCTAGATTTAATGGCCATTTAATATTACATATCCAGAGCCTTGGCTCTTTAATCTCCTTCTGAGGTTTAACTCAAACAATGAGATGATTTGCCTCTAAAAAATGTTTGTGGAACTGCAAATCAATCCTCCTTGAAATACTCGGCCTTTCATTCAGTGTTTGACAAAGCTTTAGTTAAGTATGTGGTCGGCTTTAATTACAACATCAGACACTTAAAATGAATCTATAGATCTCCATTCAGCTCCACTTGATCTAAGTTGATTAGGAACCAGCATCAAAATTATTCCCACTCCAGCTTGTTCGTTGCTAATCCTTCTGTGATATCTATTTTGTGTGTGTGTGTAATGTGTGTGTGTGTGCCTGCTTGTCTGTCTGTGATGTGGTTGCTCCTGCTTTATTAGAATGTGTTTCTGATGTCTGCAACATGACAACCCTCCTCATCTCTGCATGATTGGGTGTATATCACGTAACAGTGTGTTTGTGTGTGTCATTTATGTATGTGTCTATTTATGTGTTTGTGTGTGTATCTTTCTGGATGTACATCTTTCTTGACAATTTCCTATCCATTAGGAGTGTTTTCTTTAGAGTCAGTGAAGTTTCTGCCTCTTTGAAACTGGTTGGAAGGATTTTTATGTGCTAATAAATGTTTTACATAAAAATAATAACTTCTGGTAATATATTTATAACATGATGTTCAGGTGGGCATGGAAATACAGGAAGGGCCTTTGAGAAGGGATTTAAAAGGCAGCAAAGGAAAAACATGAATAAATAATGAATAGTAGGTGGAAAACATAGCGAATAGATGGTTTCCACACAGTTGTAGTGTATGGTAGCATTAAGCACTGTGGCCTGTCTAAAATGCTAGGCATGCCCAGTTGATTTTGTATCAAGATGGCAAGGAACTAATCTGGGTGACTTTGAAAGAGGTACACACACACACACACACACACACACACACACACACACACACACACACACAGGCACGCACACTAGGACTGTGGGATAACATGAATAAATGAAAGAGGGAGTCAATGAGTGAAAAGGTTCACATCTCCCTCTGACACAATACCCTGTGCAAAAGAGGTGGAGACATCAGTTCATTTCTATGATCAAATCAAACTGCAGTGACTCTTCAGAGGAATGTGGTTCACAGCTGCAGCACTGCAGAGGTGAACTCAGGTATCACTGGATAGTTTAAATAAAACAGTCTTGTTTAATTGAAAAAAAGGTTGGATGTATACATTAAAAAAGGCACAGGGCAGGCAGTCAGAGTACACAGGGTACACACTGGGTACACAGTGACATCAGCATAGAGTCAGACAGCACCACAAACTATCAAACTATCAGACAGGTTGGAAACAAGCCAGCAACAGTTTAGGCAGACTGATCAAAACATTTTATTTGGAGGTCAAATCAAAAGTAAGCACTTAGTACTGCATATACAATTGGTCAAATTAGATCCCAGGCCACTCAAATGCATCTTGAAAGAATTTTTTAAAAACAGTCAACATTAAAAGCATCTTGTCATTAAGTGTAATCCAGGGTTTTGCAGAATTGTCGATATCAACATTCTTGTCTAACAACAGACCCATGATCATATGTGTTGTTGTGGAAGGCACTGTCCAAAATGAACCATGGGGAGGTGAGGACTCCCCCCACACCCTCCCCTCGTCCACTAACCACCTAGGGTCTCTCTCACTCCTTGTGGGCTGAATGTTAGTAATGAGGTGGCAAATTACTGTCTTAAAGCTTGATGGAGAGGTCTCCCACTGACATCCTGACACACACACACAGCTCACACACACTGTTCCCCTCAGGGCTGTCCTCGACCCCCTGCCAACTGTAAAACAACAATGCTCCAAACCCTTTATTGATGAGATAGCAGTGGTTTTCACTGACTTGTCATTTCCCTCCAGCCGTTTAAAGAATTGTTCTTCTCTGTTTTCCCAGGATGGCTGATTGACATTTCTCCAGGACCAGAGACTCTTCCTTTTAAACACAGATGAAGAAAGGGCAGGCATCAAGAGGAGGTTTGAAAGGCTTTAATCAATGAGGTCCACATGCTCTTGCCACACAGTATTGATATGTAGTAATACATGATGCAACAAATATGTATGAATATTAAAATCAGTTCAGTTGTTACCAGCTGCAAAAACATACATCATATGATGTTAGATTGACCACTGGGCTGTTCTATACAGTTTTAGATAGTATAATATTTGTTCTTAGTACAATAAACTGGTGGTGATTTCTGCACATTGTAAAGCCAAAACAACATTTAAATCAAATCAAGAGGTAGTTCATCATGTACAATAATATAATTTAATATAGTATAATGGACAAAAGATGAAACTTTGTACTCTTTTATGACTTTGCATTAACTGAAAAAAGAGAGAGACGGTAGATAGACAAACATCTTAAGCTCAACTTTTCATCAGCATAACCTTAATCTAAATTAAACATAAAATTGTTTCATGTGACTCAATTTCTATTCTCCTAAGAGACATCACCTGAGAAACATTACTGATAAAATGAATTGAATTTCAGTGTATGTGTTCCTATTATCGCATTCCTGCAGACTGCAGGAATATTCAGCATATTAATATGAACACCAGTGTAATGCAGTCTGAAGTTATGCAGTAAAGTCTCTTTGTAAAGCTGACAGTATTCAAATTTTGTTCAAACTATTGCCTCAAAGTCAGGAGTGGTAACACCCATTTTTAAAATTTCCTTTGTCATTTTATTTATCTTTATTGAATTTTAAATGTAAAATCCAACTCGATAGTTTAGAAAATATTCTTATGAGCAGGGCTATTCTGTATCCAATAAAAAATATTTATTTTTACACACCAGAGAGTACAGGAAAGTGAAGCTTCTATTCTGTTCTATTTCTTCTATTGTTTGTACCAATAAACGATAATGTTTTTTCTCCTGCAATCTATTACTCATAATACATGTTAAGTCTTAAATGTTGGCTTAAATAACATTGGCTCCTAGCTTCACAATCTATTCTGTCAAACAAAGCTTGTTTCTCTATGCCTGGGACACACTGGCCTCCTCATTGAACTGCTGTGGCTCACATGCGTGAACACTGCTGCTGCTACTGCCAGCTCTATCTTTTAACATTGAGTTTGCCTTTGAGAATGGCCATCAATAATAGAATGTTTGATTTCATTTTACCACAAAGTCTGTTTACCCTTGTTCAGAGCAAGAAAGGGACATAGAGAGAGAGTGAGAGAGAGCGAGAGAGAGCATGCACCAGAAAACCACTGCCATTCAGTCACAGTGACTGTGACAGGTGTCAGTTTATGTAATATTGCTGGTATGATGTCAATATGACTATTAACTGATCTTTTCCTTGTCTAGTTTTGCTGGGAACCACATCCATCAGGTGTGAAAACTAGGCAAGAAGCCGAAACTCTAGGTGATGTGCTACAGCTGCAAGGCCATGTGGCTACTCTAACTTGTTAACACAGGCACCAGCAGTGTGTTCCGGGCATTATAGTAAGACTTCATCCTAATAATTCAGAAATAATATTGAATAATTTGTGATAAAAAATAGAAACAATACATTCATTCATAAAATAATTTTAAATGTGCATTAATGCACCTTTTTTGACACTTTGCTGACACACTGTGAGGGATCGCGTTCTCATCTTGCAACATCTACCGGTTGATTAGGGAGAATCTGGGGCAAATCTGGTGGTCAGAAAGAGGTTCACACTCCTGGTGAAAACAGTGAGTGGACAGTGAGAGGATACCCAATTCTGTCTTCTAGAAATTATGTATTAAAAACTGCAAAACTGGAACAATTGCTTCTCTTAATGTGATGAGGAAATGTTGTCAATTTGAGTATCTGTCAAGTCTCAATAATGCTGATTCTGAACATATCAGTAAAATGTTCACTGACAATGTATTTCATTTGTTTTCTGATGAAATGTTTAGACTCTCACGGCACTTGGTAAAGGTCAGGGAGAGACTGTGGTCTGGTTTGAAATAGAAAGAAATCAGAAGTGACTTGAAGCACAAGTCTTTTTCCACATTCAATAGAAACTGCAGTCTTTTCCTAACCTGATCCAAATGTTTTTGTTGCTTTAACCGAACCACACATGGGACCGGTGTCACTGTCCTGCACACCCACCATCTATCTCAACCACGTACCACTATCCCAGTGAACGTAGCACCTCATTCACTCAGAAAAAATAGTCCAGGCATTAATACTGTTTTCACAACTTAACTGGAAAACAGAGTTAGTTAGTTTATGTAGTTAGTTTTACATAAATGTAATTTCTTGGCAACAGAGTTGTGCAATCTGTATCTGGATATCTTTTCAAGATAAAATGATTTTTATATTCACATAATGAAGGAATAAATGCATCTGGGAAGTGATGTGACCAATATCTGGAGGTGGTTTGGCCTGTAGTGTGATTGGATCTTAATCATGTAAATAATGTGAGCACCTCTTTAAAATGAGATGCTATCTCAAGCTGCTCTAAAACAAAAACCTTGTTGGCAAAAGAAATATATGCTACAGCCTGAAGGGCATGGGTCTCATGACTGATGGGTGATATTGTGGAAGCCACAACAAGCAAAGAAGCCTGCAGATTGGCTGTTCCTGTCTGCCATGTGATTTTTGTCTTGCATGTTGTAGTGGTCAACAGTTCGCCAACTCTGCCTGCTAAAATTTTGGCAAATTCAAAATGGCGTCCATTCATATGGAGATGTTATTAAATTGATGATGTTTCCTGATCCACATCACATGCTCATGTAAACTGGAAAAGTATTTGGTACAGATAAACTGCGGCAGGACAAAATCTTTCATCGTGGTCACAAACTCTGTACTTGTCCACATATGATGGTCGTGATCAACTGAAAAAAGTGTTTTATGTCATATTTTCTGTACTACTATGTGACTGAATTTCTATTCTCCTAAGAGACATCACCTGAGAAACATTACTGATGCTCAAACAGGAAGAGAATGTGCTGCAGTACGGTCTGAAGGTGCAGCGCTACTTAGAGTCTATAATATATGTGAATCAAACTATTTATCATGAGGTCAAAGTGTTAATAAATGCTGTGAAACATTCCAAGAAAACACTGCATTTATTTCTTAAGAAACAAACTCTCTGAAGAAGCCTTGCCCCCCCAGTGAGCATTCTCATGGGAAAACTAACACCTTCTTCTTTTTTCTTCCCTCTCTCCCTTCTTCTCCCCCTTTTCCCTCTTCTCCAATAAAGAAGAGAGAGCTGAGGGGCCATAACGGTGGCGAGGCAGGTCTGTTTGATCCCCACGCCGTGCTATCTTCAGTTTTCTCCATTCAGCCCATATGGATGGGGATCAGTGGAGTGGACCGCCTGTCTGCCCAAAGGGACAAAAGTCCCCCTGCTAATTGCTGCCACATCAAATGAAGAAGGACATCCTAAATAGGAGCCCTCAGATTGATGGAGAGGGGGAGAGGGAAGAAAAAGGACAGCGAGTTATTCTTAAAGCTGCTCATTGGTTTCACTCTGATTACTCCTCGGTCTTTGTTGAACATCAGCTGATGAAGCCTGGATTTTTGTTAAGGCTGTGGTCATTACACAGAATTTTGAAATGGAGGGTAATTTTTATGCTTTTATGCTTTTGTAACACATGTTTTCATATATTAAAAAAAGACTGAGCCAGCACTAGTTCCAAATAAGTTAAACTAATGGCAACTATAGTTTGCTTTTGGCACACAGAGTCATTCTCAGGTTTACATTCCTTAGATGAATTACATTTTAAGGTACTGGCTCATGAGGATTGCCAGTTTGGTTGCATTTCTGACATGTTTATTGAATATCAGCCCAATAGGAAGCAGTTAGGAGTGACAGGGCCAGAACTACACTATACTGCCCAACTTCAAAGTAATCTTTCATCACTGTTTGATAGTGGGCCAAACAACCATGTGTGACGTGAAAGGGCTCATGTGTAGTGATGATCCCACATGGAACTGTCACCAACTGTGAATTTCCCTCAGCTCCTCAGAGCCTTTTCCCATCTTTCAGCTCATTGTTTTGGTTTTACGGCCCATAGCTGTACTGCTTTGGTTCAGTGTGAGTGCTCTAATCGAACTTATCTCCAGTTGCCACAGACAGCTGTTTTCAGTGAAAAAGCTCTTATTTACCCACCAAACTACATTTTACTGAATCAACAACCCAGTTGTATGCAGAGGCTGTGGGCTACATTAACGGTTTAATGAAGTCCCAGTGATACTAATGTCATTAGGTGAGAAAGATTTTAGTGGAGGTCCATGTTTTTCTTTTGTTTTTTTTCTTCGTCAAAGATGAAGTTTTCTGGAAAAGACTTGCAGAGACATTCCCAGATTAGTTCTGCCCATGCGACTGCCTGCTATGTTATTGGGGAGCAGACAGTAGCTGACTGACTGCCTGTTTGACTGGCTGCCCTCTTATTGTCCTTCAGCAACGAGGAAGATCAGTGGACCAGGACTCAGCAACAAAAGGCTTGGAGCCACCACTCTGTGTGTGTTTGTGTGTTGGTGTATGTGTGTAGCTGTCACGGCCCAGTGATATAAGTGTCTCGGGGCCCTGGCCGGATCCCTGCACCACACAGGGGCAGAAAAAGAGAAAAAGCTGTCACTTCAGAGGTCCTTTTCAAAACCTGTATCACTTCAGAGCAAACAGGCCCTGAAAGTCACAGTCCATATAGTCCTTCAAGCAGTCAAATGGCTGCTGCCCAGCATCTGCATCAAATGATTTGTTTCGTAAACTCCCTCCTCCCACCTCAATATCACCCTCACTCCCACCCAGCCCTTCCTTTTCACAACTCATGCATTCCTGTTTTCCGATTGTGTTGTCTTTGTGTGACAGCGGGGCTTTGTTGGGGCCATGGATGGCTGTCGAGGCCGGTGGTGCAGTTTCAAAGTGTTTATTGATGTGCAGTCTCCACATGATGTTGGATCTTGTTGTCAGAGGTCACAACCTGTTAGTGTTCCGGTGTGGCCAGAGTGAGGCTCACATCTTGATCCATGCCGGCAGGTCACGCTAGGCCTTTGAAAGCAACAAGGCAAACAGATCTTTTGGATGTTGACTCATCCATCAAGCACACCTTAAGACTGTATCAGCCAAGCATGCAGCGCTGTCACTCACAGGTAAAAAAGCTGCTGGCAGCAGGAAGCAGGGTCACAGGAGGACCTGCTGTAAATCAGTTGCTCAGAGACAAATGGTTCCCAGCCTGGGGGTCAAGGGGGTCTTGAGATGAATCTTGGGTCATAATATGGTTTCAGGTAGGAAATGGAAAAACAAATCGAAAACCAAATAAAATAACATCTATAAAAAACAAAACAAAACAAAACAAAGCATCCATCTATCCATTATCTTTACCACACATCCTTAAGGGTCATGTGGGTGGGTGGGGGTTGGGTGGGTACACCCTGTGCGGATCACCAGTCCAGGACCTTATAGACAAACAACCATTCACACTCACATTCACACCTACTGGCAATTTAGAATCACCAATTAACCTGCATGTCTTTGGATTGTGGGAGGAAGCTGGAGTATCTGGAGGGAACCGACACAGGCACAGGGAGAACACCTTCTTGTGAGGAGATGCACCACCAAAAGGTTATGATCCACATAGCTAGTTGTAAAGTCAATTTACAAAACATCATAGTGGACACAGTGTGCTGTTGAGTTTGTATTCAGTTCTGAAGGTGAAGCTTAGCAAGGCTAACTAGACGCAGAGACATTCATTTCATTTGAAATGATTCATGTCAAATTTATGTTGCTTTGAGCAGCAGGAGGCTCGTCAGCTTTCCCAAAATACTGCTTGTTGTTTTGTGTGAGTCCTTGTTTCTCTGAATCCCTGAACAGCACGAGCCATCAAGCTGCAAAGGACACATTAATGGGAAATACAACAGGTTGAAATAAACCAGAACTACCCAGCATGCTGGATATTCCAAAGGTCAAATTGAAGATGCAGCCCAGTTTGACAAACAGAAGAATGTGCCTGCCCTGCACTTCCCAGGTGTCAGTTTATGCAAATGCAAGGCAAGGCTAATCTTTCTTGAAAGTGAAAAAAGTATAAGCTTGTCATAAAAGGTTAAAAACATGACCAGGATTGGTGTTTGGGTCCATTAATTTTGAGCCTGAGAGGGTTTTGACTTCACAGTGTGATGTTCATTTGTAACAGAGATCTGAGGATCTGACGGACTGTCACACTGTTGCTGAGCTCACTGGATGATGTGCAGTCTGACAACTTTGAGTTTTTTTTCCCTCTCACAGCAACTTCTAAATTTAAAATGTTTGCAGTTGGTAAAGTGTGGAGAAGAAGTTTAATTATATCTTTTTAAAAAGATATCACTCCTTACATGACTGTCCACATGTTTTTTTTCTGGAAGCAGATAGATGTAACTAAAACATTAATGATCTGAAATAGTGTAAGCTTCCTTAATCAATATTTTGATAAATATAAGTAATGTGACAGTGTGAAAGGAGTTAAATGCGACAGCACAACACTTTAATGCTACAGAGCATTTTAGTGTCTTTCAGCTGGTTGTTTTGGTTTTACAGGCCGCAGCTTTCAAACTGCAGGCAGGCAGCTGTTTCGTATAGAAAAGGTTCAGATTCACCTGCTGTAAACTACCTGCCCTGCACCAGACAGCACCAGTGACTAGCTGGTGAACATTGTGGAGCATTTAGAAGCTAAAGATGCTGAAACTCCAAATGTCTGCTGGATGTGTAAGTAAGAGAAAACTTCTCTAAAGTGTTTGCCATCAACTTTATATGTTGATAATATGCTAATGTGTTTGCAGCTTATTCCACTGCCACCAAGACACCAAAAATATATTTATACATATTTGTGTTTCATGCTATCAGTAGTTTATATGGCTACATACAGATATGCACATACTCTGATCAGCCACATTAAAACCACTGACAGGTGAAGTGAAGAACATTAATCATCTCCTTAAAATATAATGTTCTGCTGGGAAACCTTGAGTCCTGACATTCATCTGGATGTTACTTTGACATGTACCACCCACCTAAACACTGCTGCAGACCAAGCACAGACCTATCTGATCCAGATGGGATCTTTGGGAATATCTGAGATCCAGAAGTATTACCATTTTTAACTGACTTATTCAGTTTTAGCTTGTGTAAATAGATACAACCCAGAGAAGACTTCCCATCATCCCCAAGCAGACAGTATGACTCTGAACCAGACTCTTTCTCATCAAGGTCTGCACTGTTCCTTCTTGAAGCTTTAATTTTCACCTCTCAGACTCCCTCTTCACTTCCCCCCCACCTAGAACTGTCTCATTTACCTCCTATAACTTATCCTCTTTGATCAGCCTCCCCTTATTTTCTCATGGCCTTTTACACCCTGCCCTGCTTCTGTCAAATTACAAACCATGATGTTGTCTTGATATTGCCCAGGGTTTAAGTTAAACACCACACCACATTCCAAATTCTCATTATCAATAATATACCAACATGGCAACCTCAGTATGATTGAAGTTAAGGTATGGTTAGGCAAGTAAAACTCTTAGGTAAGGAAATTGTAACTGTAACTCCAATGAACTGGCTCTTCCTCTCATCAGAGTAGTGAGTGAGACTGACAGGCTCAACATGCCGTCACTGATAACTGATGAAACAAATGTCAGTTCAGTTTATCACAACTATGCTGAAACTTTTTTCCAATTGATTATACTAATAATAGTCCTATTATTGCTTCTTTTCAGTCATACACTGTATGTTCACAAGTTTGGGCACCTACTAAGTTAGTGCTTAGTCATTCATTTTCAGATCCTCAGAGGAACCCTAAGTTGTTGAGCGTCACCACAGCTGCAGTGTTCATTGGCATGCATGTACACTTACGCGCGCACACACACACACACACACACACGCACACACACACACACACACACACACTTAAGATGAAAAAAAATAGCACATTTCTACAGAGAACATAAATCCATAAATAAATAAAAACTCAACTTGTCTTGGAGGATTTGAACTCTAATATAAGGTAAGCCAGCAAAACAAAATAGAGTTATAATTTTAATGGATGATGCTGGTTTCCTCCCTATTATAACCATATAATCATCAAAGCCTGTAATGCCAGAAAAGGTTAGGATGTGTGAGTGTGTGTGAGTATGAGTGTGTGCGTGTGTCTGTGTCTGTGTATGAACACTGCAGCTGCCTTAAGTCCCTCTCTCCTTCCTGTCTGTTGTGCTGGAGTTGTTGTTCTGTCCGTCTGCTCGTTACTCCTGACTCATCAGCTCCTGTCCTCATCAGCTCTCATTGTCATCTCATCAGGAGCTGGATCTAATGAGGCTTGGTCTCTCATTACTGCCTATCTCAGCCCATCCCAGTCTGACCTTTGACTTTTACCTTCCTATGTCCAGTCAAGATCTTTCTACCTCTTTCCTTGCTCCTCTTCTTTCAGCCCTCTGGTCAGATGTGGCACAACATTTGAAAAACGTTGTCAGAATGTGTGAGAATAAAGAAGGATAGAGTTAAGTAATGTGAGATCAGGTTACAAAGTTTTGCTCAAAAGGATAAAATGTTCAGCTCATTTTTGACGCAGCCCAAATATCCTCTTGTAATTTGTTTCTGTACCAAGGTTTTCAGCGCAGATCTGTTTTACATTCATTAACACAGTTTCAGTATTAATAAATGGGTGAGGAGCAGGGTTGATATGGTATGGTATGGTATTCTACAGGTTTTACACTTTTTGTTTGTGGAAAAAACATTCAACATTTACATTCACTCTATGTTATGGTTTTATGTTCCCTGAAACAAGAGGACACAACCGCCATAATGATTTAAATTAATTTTATTGACTGTGAAGAATACAACAAGATGTTTTGAATTGTGAGGGAATTCATCATCAGCATTAAGACATAATAACATATCAACAAATCACCGCAAAAGACAGGGAAGAGGTGAACACAAACACACTAACACTTCTGAAGAAAAAAAAAACATTTGGCAGCGAAATATAGTCCCATATTTCTCATGTGGTGCTGGGTTGGGGTGGAGTGGGGTTGTGGGGACCTGGCAGCAGGGGTCATAGGAAGGGTGGAGGTGAGGATTAGGGGGCAACAATGAGTTAAATGTTCCCCCTCCACACCACATGGAGGCCGAAGCATCCCCCCAGTGTCCATAATTTGTCTGGAATAATTGAGTGTGTGTGTGTGTAGCTGGGGCTCAGGCCTTGCTCTCTGGTAGTTGGAGGTGAAGGAGCTCTCCAGAAAGAGTGGAGGACCCTCGCTGTCAGACAGGAATCTGAAGAGACCTCCCAGTAACCGTCAGCGGTGAGACCCTGCAGCTCTTTTCATTCACAACCCTCAGAGGCTGAGAGAGTGAACATGCTCAGTGATCCCAGATGGATATGGACATGTTTTGGTGATATGAGGCAAACATGGACAAATGACTACTACGCCATGTAACTCTTGTATCTACAATACTGACAAAACTGGCACAGAGGAATGACTTTTACATGTAATGCGATGCATGGAAACAGTATTCACTGAACTGAAATACAGTTAAGTCAGGGCACTTAGAGAGGAAGTATGTTTTAAATGTATTCATTTGTTTTCACAGTTCTGATCTATAACAGTTAAGGCATAACAGCATGTATGATTAAAAACTGTACTGTATATAGATTAGAGAATAACAGATTTTTGTATTTCATTTATTTATTTTACCTTTTACAGCTTTGTGTAAGTTTTCAATAGAGGACAAAAATGAAAAGTCTAAATTCCAAAAATATCTGATTCAGAGATAATGTTAATGGATTTAGTTGTGGTGGCAATGGTAGATGTGGTGTTACTGGAGGAGATGGGGATGGAGGTGGAGGTGATGGAATTTGGTGATGGATGTGGGATAGAAGGTGATTGAAGGGGGAGGGTGGGTGTAGCTGGTAGTAACAAGTAATCCTTAAATTACATATCCCACAGTAAAAGGACTCTCTTTCAGAGATGGCTGCTGACTGTTCAGAACATCAGACATGTGACTGACAAGTGCAGGCTTCTGACACTGTTACTTTATATGATTCACTGCCATCTAGTGGCAAGACTGAAACATGTTAAGCACAGGAGGGATCACTGCTGTAGTATGTCTGCAAAGAGGTAACTCCTGTGACCAAGGTAAAGGTAAAGGAAAAAGTTTTGGTGTGCAGTGTACAAAAGACAGTCTAAAGACATCCTCCAATGACAGGAACTGGTTTAGGTAAGTGACATGCTGAAATATTTCTGCAGTTAAGGGTCTTTATCTATTTAAAAAGAACTGGTGGACTATGTTAAATGTATTTTTTTCTGCACAGTGGAAGAAATATGAATATGAGGTTCAAAATTATGACCACAATCAGAACCTTTCAGAATAGTTTCTTTAAAATCTGTAGTATGTGCTGATCTAAAAGGTATTCAGCTGTGTCATATCAAATGATGGGAGAGCAAACAAATCTAACAGCGGTTCTATATTGGGCATTTTGCTTTTTTTTTGTTGATGCTGCAGCTTGTATATGGAAGACAGAGTGGAAGAACGGAGAGAGTGGTGACAAAATCTGAATACAGCTGTGTAAACAAACTTCTTCATTTGACACTTGACAGACTGGCGGATGCAGTAGTTGAAACCATTTTGTCACCTGGCAGCCACTGTAGACTCTAAGACATATTTGGGAAGGGAGGGGTGAGAGGACAGGTATTCAGCTGGGTGTGATCTGTATTCTCACTGTTAGATGTCACTAAATCCTACACACTGGTCCTTTAAAGTTTACAATAAATAAACATCTACACGAGCAACCAGTCTCTTACATCATCTAATCAGAACCTTCAGGTTATTCCTCAGATCAAACTTAAAACTGAAGACTTTTGCGTTCCTCGCACCCAGACTCTGGAACAATCTCTCCCCTTACATCAGATAAGCTGAATCTGTGGAGTGTTTTTTTTTTTCTTTTCTTTTAACTATTTAAAATACATTTCTTTAGATTGACTCTCCCATGATCTTTGAGGCTCACTCTGGGTGCCTATGGACCTTTGTTTGACTTCAGTGTGAGTGTGACTATGTTTTGTGTTACGTATTCTTGTTTCTTTTTTTACATTGTTTTTAACCATCTCTATAACAACTTGGTAAACTCTGTCTTATGATGAAGGATATGAGTTCTGAAAGTGGACTTTGTGATATTTATTTATTTAGTTTTTTTGGCAGACTACAACACAGCTTTGAAATCAAAATGTCAAAATGCCAGTCCTATTTCTTAAGCTTGGCTTGTAATATGCTCGTGACTTGACTTTAAACTTGGACCTTCCCCAGATCTACAGTACATATTGGGTTGGAAAACATCTCATGAAAACATCTTCCACCTTCACTGACACCTGATGAGTAAACACTTTCACGTTTGATATTTGGATGCATTTTACAACACGTTCCTGATTTACAAACACAGCTGCTCACATAGGCACACGTGTCCCTGCAGCTGCCTGGCACACACAGGTCTGTGGAGGCATGCTTTGTGGTGAACCTCCTGACACTTGTGGGTGTAGAAAGAGTGTCCCTTTAAGTCCAAGTCCCTCTATGTTTATGTCACTGGGGGGAGTAAGTATTTTTATCAGCAAACTCAGTAACCTCTGAAGACATTTATGTCATCTTTTCATCTGAACAAATGGGCAGATAGAATAACCCTGTTTGTGTTTGTTCAGCCTATCACAGACATGCCCTTCACCTGGAGCTGGGCAGGAGTGCTGTATGACATGTCATTGTACATCCTATTTATGTTGAGCATAACAGCATGAAACACACACACACACACACCCTTCTGATGACTTCTTTTGAAGTTGTTCATTTGCTTTGTCTATCACCTCTCAGATAACCTCTGACCTCTTTGACATAGGCAGAGGTTACTATAGTTCAGCTCCAATGTGGCCATGTAAGGCCAATTACATAGAGAGGGACTGCATGAAGTTCATGAAACACAGTTTTTTTTTTTTTTTGACAAAGCCCTTAATGGAGTTCAAGCTGAGCAAATACCTTGTGTGGAGAATGCAGAGGCAGAAAACTCATCACTGAGGTCCTGTGTCTGCTGGCTGAGACCTCTCAGAAGAGGACGTTTTCTACATGCAATAAGTGATTTTAGGCCTATGGAGTTTCTTTGTAACAAAGGCCTTACTAATATGTTTCATTTTAAAACTAAAACGATCTGGTCAGCTCCATATCAAAAATAATCTCCATTCATACTTCCATGCCTGAAAACACATACTATCACACGACCATTCACATACACTGGGCATGCTGGTGTAAACAGGAGGCAGACTGCCCACTCTGCAGTTGGTTGCATAGTTGCAGAAAATACTATGAATGACAAACAGCCATGGCAAAAAGTAAGAGCAGAGATTTTTTTTGTTTGGACTGACAATGAGGTGGAAATTATTTAGTTACACAAGTATAAGGCAAATCAGGGAAGGATACATCGTGACTGATAAGATCCAGTCAGGAAGTGAATGCAGGTGTCTACGTCATTGTTTCCAAAAGCCTCAGTTTCTGCCCATCCACACTAAAATGTAACCCTGGAGTTTTCTGACTAAAATGGGGCCTGCAGCGACTCCAAAAGTCTCAGTGAAGGCATTGACGTCACATCATATCATATCATATCATATCATATCATATCATATCATATCATATCATATCATATCATATCATATCATATCATATCATATCATATCATATCATCCTAAGATGGAGACCTACACATAATAAATAAAGGAATAAATGAAAATAAAAAACTGCTCCATAGTGCTACTAGAGGTCAAAGACACCTCAGTGCTTTAAGCTGGCAAAAAGTTGCCTATTTACAAATCCAGCAGACATGGAGCAATATGAGCAACAGTAACTCCAGAGATAAAAATCTGTCTCTTTAGCTGCTAAATGCTCCATTATGTTGACATAAAATGAAATATAGCACACATTGTTACTTGTTTTTAATTCAGTTTTGTCACAGTAAATGTGTCAATGAATAGCAAATACAAGTTAAATGACGGTATTAAGCCTTTTGTCTCAATAACAGTGTGAGCAGTCTAACTGCATTCAGGATTGTTTCATGTGGCTATAGCAGTGAAACATTCAGTAAAATAACAAATTAAATGCTCTGTTCTTTTAAACAGTACTGATTACTGGATTGTTATTATAGTGTATAATAGTTATTATAATTACTTATTATGAGTGTTTCCTGGGTAAAAATTAAAATGTTTAATATTTATTCTTTAAAAAACATGATCAAAAAGAACTTCTTGATTGCTGTGTGTGTGTGTGTGTGTGTGTGTGTGTGTGTGTGTGTGTGTGTGTGTGTGTGTATTCCAAGGGCAGGTAAAGTCAGATAACATTATTGTTACTGGTGTTTCTTATTAATGGCAGTGCAACAGGTCAAGTGGTTAGATCATCTTCTGAACAAGATATATTTTGGGCAAACTGTTTTTCTAATCAGGAGCTTCAGTGTGTGGTTCTACAGGCTGTTGAATAAGACTTTGCATTAAAATGTCAATTTGTTTCTTTCACATGATCGTTTTATTTATTAGTTTTATAGATTTGATAGTCGCCTTCAGTCCAAAATGGCGGAGGTGTAACTCGGCTGCTGCGTGCTGATGTTGCAATGGAACAAATGATTGGCTTTCATTTCTGATAAGTTCTTTGCTGATGACAACAGAAAAGTTAGAAGCACTTTGTCAGGTGAATAAATAACTTTCAGGAACAAAAGAACACACATAAAATGACAGTTACAACAGTAACAGTTTTCAGTATCAAGCAGGCTCTGTAGACTTAAAGCTGGCTGTAAAACAGTCTGTTTTGAAAAAGTCCTGTCACCATTGATTTTCAGCCTTGCCTGAGGGACAGCTAACAGTGACTTATCAGAAGATCTCAGGTTATGAGCTGCAGGGAAGATGTTGAGAAGTAACAACTAACTTTTTACAGCCACCATCAGGTCTACAGAGGGAGGCTGTTTGATACTGAATACATTATGGGTAGCTGTATCAAAAAGATCGATCAAGCACGGTTCATCCATAAAAAAAAGTTTTCTAACTTCTAGGTCTGGCTTTTTGTTGTAGGTTTCTGTCAACAGTTTTACAGACATCTCTCTTATTAAAGTGATCTGTGGGGAAATTTATTTTTGTTACAATACCACAAGTGGCCACTGGGACAAATTGGCAGCAAGGCTGAGTGGCACTACCCTTTCCAGCTTGGTTCATTCTTCTGCGTGGGATCAAAGCATAGACTGTGTTCACTCTGCAATTACACCACTAAAACACTAGGTGAAGGTGGGGTTTCTGTGCCTCTGTGTTGCGTGTCTTCATGTACTTTATGTTGGAGCTAATAATTTACTGTAATTACTGTGAGGCAGCAAACAGAGAAGACGTCAGAGGAGATGGTGTGTATGACCACTGAACTGCTTGAGGCAGATGGGAGGATGTGTTTTCAGTGCCTGTCTGGATACTGAGAGACATATTTTGGCACACTTTTTGGTACAGTTTTGGCAGGTCTGTGCTGCCTTCTGCTGAATGTAACACACCTCCTACTGTGTTTTCTGTGTTGTTATTTGATTTTGATATGGCATGGAAAATTCAAGTCGCAGTGAATTTTATTAAGGACAAATGGTAAAATATCTGTCATTAAGCATGTTTTTATTCAATTATAACACAGTAAATGCATGAAAACCAAATACAAATAACAGTGTGTGTTGGATTTCACTTTATGTCTGTGTTTGATTTGTTTTAATTAAAGGTAAATTCTCCTTGAAACTGAGTGAAACACACAATCCACAGTCTCCTCAAAGTGGTCTAGAAGGTGTAAAATGTTGGAGGGTGAAAAGCATCTTCTTCAGCCAAATGAGAGTAAAACAGAGGTCACTGATACTGTTCCTGAAAATTTCTCCAGTGGTAAAGCCAATTCTCTTTGGGATGCTATCTTTAAATCTCTGTATGCCAGAAATCTGGGTGTGATTTAACTTCCAGTATACTCATGGAAGTTCAATGAAACTTTTCCTGACTTTAGATCTGATTACAAAGATTAGGATTAATTGAAACAAAGTGATTTGTGTAAATATGAATTAGAACTGAAAGAAAATCTTCATCCTTTGTTTTCATACACATGAAATCTAAGTGTCAAAAGCTTGTATGCTGATTTACACTGACACTAGCCTACGTGTTGCTATCCATCAAATGTAATATTCTGGTCTTTCTTGAGAGTCTGGCCATCACTCCATGCTCTGTACTGTATTGAGTCTGACATGGAGCAGCTGGATCATCAGGGTTGTCATCTGTTGTCATCTGTCTGTTGGAGTGTTGCCAGCAGGTCTCTTACATCTATTTTGCTTAAAGTGAAAGTTCTTAGAAAACAACATACTGTGAGGTTTGGAGATCTATCGTGAAACAGAATATGTACTTAAAGACCTTTGAATGATGTATATTCACAGAAACTTGTACAAAATCATTAAGGTCACTGGGTCCCTGTAAACACTATGTGGTACTGTACTAAGTGTATCTAGTCTGAGTAGTGGACCTATAGGGCTTGACTGGAGAGTGATAAGTCTTTTTCATCTCTGACTGACAAGTCAGAAAAAAAGATAAGTTTTTCCCTGCTCTTTTCTCAATCATCACAATGGACTTTTAATGAGGCCTTTAATTTTCTCTGCACTAACCACTCACTGCAAACAAACAGTGCAGTGCAGCTGCCATTTGCACAGCTGTGTTGCTCTGGAGTCCAGCCAGTGTTTTTGAGTCTGCACGTGCTCAATAGTAACAAATCACAAACACACATACACACCCACACACACGGAAAGAGAGAGAGGGATGAGTACAAGAAATTAGACTGTCAGCCTATGTTTGAAATAACACTCCTTTAGTTAAGACATGTAATTTACTGTATTTTATAGTAGATTATGATTGTTAGATTCTCATCTGCACTCAACTATTTATTTTGTCAAGTGAGCGAATCTGATATTTTTAACCCTGAAACTGGGAAAACGTGAACTAAAGTGTCACAGCTTTCAAATGTCTGAATGAGAAACTGAATAGATCTGTTCCTCATTCAGACATTTGACTTGTCATTAGCAATGGCTCTGTTCTGTCCAAGTGTCCAAGGGGCCTCTGTGACTTTTCCAGGTTGGTAATCCATACTTCTCTGCCATGTACATATGTGGGATGGGACACATAAACAATGCACAGAGGGTGGAAAATTTGATGGGATGGGAAACAGCTAATTGTTGCCCCAGCACCTCATAATGGGTTCATTTCACCAAGACCAAATTCAAGATGGTAACTATCTCCTCTCGTTATCACTGCTCCTCAGTCTGGTGGACATGTGTCCACCCTCTACAGAACCAGTGATACCTTGATCCAGAGAACTAAATCATTACTCTCTGTTAATGTTGCTGATGATCCCATGCCCAAAACCTCCAGCTGTGTTTTCACAGCTGTCCGAGAGAAAACATGTCTAGATGGGGGTTCAGTGACATAACACCTCCTCTTTCCTGGTAGCACCAATATGAAACACTGGACTTAGAACTGTTTAGGACAGTTTGTTTTCACAGACTACACTCCAGTGATAAACAACCAAAGCTGCTCATGTTTGCCTTTAGTATCCTTTGTAGAAGACCCCCTGAGAAAACAAGAGTCCTGAGACAGATTAGTTCAGCAGATTCAGGCCCCGCTGGTGAAACAACCTGTCATTTCTCCACCTGTCTTACAACGCCCTCTGCTGTTAGAAATAAAGGTAAAGAATAGAATGGAATAGAATGGAATAGAATAGTACTTTATTGATCCTTGACAGGAAATTGCTTTGTTACAGCAGCAGCACACCAACCAACACCAAATATAAATTAAAATTAAATTAAAAGGGACAAGTGAAATCAAGAAGAAAGGAAAACAAGAGCCATACAAAATATACAGAATATACAGAAAATTACAGAATATTACAAAAGATATTGCATGTGTGCCTCTATGTGCAAAGACACATACAAGATATTGCACGTGTGAAAATAAACAAAATATTGCACCATTAATATTACAGAGAGCAGACTGTATGTCTGGTGATTATTGGACATTATTGGACATTAAAAAGCCTGATGACTCTCTCTCTCTTTCTCTCTCTCCCACTTGTTCTCTCTCTCTCTCTCTCCATCAGTATGGATTCATATCCCATGTTACATGTTACTAACTCAATATCTTCCCTTTCCTGTAGTATTGTGCTCTTCTGTCTCTCTCTCTCCTCTTCTGTCTCTTTCTGCAGGTATTTCTGCCTCTGGAGCTGTAGAGTCTGATCTGTGATGACAAGTCTCCTGCTGCTCCTACAACTCCACTCAACACCTGCTGCTGTAAATTACCTGTACTGCTATTAGTTTTATTGCTATGTTAGCAGTTAATACTTTAATTATCACTACTATCATTACTATTACTGTATTGCTGGTATCACCTTACATTTTTTACATGGAACCCGTGTTATGCTATGTTCTTCTCTCACTATTCTCTACCCCCTCTCCCCCCCCTTCCTCCCCTTCCCCCCTCTCTCTCTTTCTCAACCCAACCGGTCGAGGCAGATGGCCACCCACCCTGAGTCCGGTTCTGCTCGAGGTTTCTGCCTCTTAAAAGGAAGTCTTTCTTGCCACTGTCGCCTAGTGCTGCTCATGGTGGGATTTGTTGGGTCTCTCTCTGTAAATACCTATTTTAAAGAGTATGCTCTAGACCTGCTCTATATGAAAAGTGCCTTGAGATGACTTTTGTTGTGATTCAGCGCAATATAAATAAAACTGAATGAAATTGAATTGAATATTGACTGCTGGCACAAAGGACTTCCTGCTGCGTTCAGTCCTGCACTGAGGAGGTATCAGTCTGTGGCTGAAGGTGCTCTCCCAAAACACCCCAAGGTCGTGTAGCAGGTGAGAATTATTGTCCAGAATGCACTTCAGCTTACTGAGCATCCTTACCTCAGCCACCTGCTGAACTGAGTCTAACTCTGCCCCGATGGTGGAGCTCACGCTCTTAATCAGTTTGTTCAGTCTGTTTCTGTCACTAGAGCGAGCCCCCTCCCCCCAGCACACCACACCAAAGAAGAGTGCACTGGCCACCACAGACTGGTAAAATGTGCACAGAAGAGGTCTGTTGATGTTGAAGGATTTTAACCTTCTCAGAAAGTGCAGCCTACTTTGACCCTTCTTGTACACCACCTCCATATGGCCGGACCAGTCCAGCTTGTCAGCCATCTGCACTCCCAGGTACCTGTAGCTGAAAACAACCTCCACCTCCATGCCTCCAATGGTGACAGGAGCCAGCGTGAATCTCTTCTTTTGGAAATCAATCACCATCTCCTTTGTTTTGGAGATATTCAGCTGGAGGTGACTGAGGTTGCACCAGTCCACAAAGTCCATGATCATGCCCCTATACTCCTCCTCACGTCCTCCTCTGATACACCCGACAACCGCTGAGTCATCAGAACATTTCTGAAGAAAGCAGGTGTCTGAGTTGTAGCAATACGACCATAGACTGTCTATGATTACGACTCGCAGTCATAGACTGTACATAGAGTTATATTTATAGTTATATTTATATACAGTCTATGCTCGCAGCGTACAGCCCCCACCCCCGGAAATTTATTAGAAGAGGAAGAAGTCCCGTTCACCTCCGGGCTCCTAGGGGGCAGCACCGCTCTCACGGTGGAGGAAGTGGCGCTGGTTAGTGGAACCTGATAAAAACAGTGTAGTTAGCTGTTTACAACCGTGGTTACAACACCCGGGCCGACAGGACTGTGATAACAGTATCGCAGAAAAATCCCGGGAGTCAGAGGGAGATGGCCGGCGGGTCTGGAAATGAAGATCTATTTGACAGTATTCTTCTGGCGGATGAGCAGTGAGTTTTCTGCCTGTTGAATGTTGTTTTGTTTACCGGGGCACGTGCCTACACTCCAGAGCCGTTAGTGTAAGTGAACGTTAGGCTTTGTGTGTGTGTGTTACAGAGGAACCAGCCCGTGTCACACAGTCTGTGGTCTAGAGCCGTCCAAGCTGACGCTGACATGTTCAGTTTTAGCTCAATATAAAAGTAAAAATGGTCTGTGGCTCCAAACACTGACTGGGGGCACTGTGACTGTGTTTTTCAGGTTCCGAGGGGAGGGCTACCGGGAAGGATTTGAGAAAGGGCACCGCCGAGGGCTGCAGGATGGCCGCAGACATGGGGCCTCACATGGGGCCAGGTTGTCCACCGAGGTGAGTGAGTTAGCACAGGACATGACTGGAATCTGTGTGTGTGCTTCCTCTGACCCTCCTGTGTCTGTGAGGTCTGTCAGGCAGGTTAGAAGCTTTCTCTGTCTTTTATGAATGACTTGAGCTGTGTTGCTTTCAATTTGTTTACTGTCTCTGGCCCTCTAACCTACAGATTTCCTTCTACTATGGGTTTGCCATAACATGGAAATGTCTGCTCCAAAATAACACAGATGTCAAATCAAGGTATGGTTGCCTTAAACAAGATAATCACCCCCCTTACCTTAGCACTCTATTGGGGATCTAGAATAGTGATTTAAATTTTTTGTGCATGATTCAAATGGTTTGTTCAGCTCTAGTTTGAAACTGAGAGCAGTTGGCAGTGATCAGACCCCTCTCACAGACAGACTTATCAGTCTCGACTGACGTTATCTTGAATAACAGTCTGATCTTATTTTGAAATAAATGCAATAGGAGTAGAGAGTTGAAACCCAGATCAGCACTCAAATGACTGGCTGAGTCTTGATCATTTGATTGTTGTGTTGGGAATTCTCCCAGCATGCACTGGGGTCAAGACGACCGAACAGGACAGGAGTCTCATGCTGCAGTATTGTTTCTGGTCTTATTTTGTTGCACATTGTGTTTTGCAGTGTTTCCACACTTCCATTTTTGTCATTTAATAAGTTATTATGAGTGAGTACAGTGTATATTGATGTTTTAAGACTGTGCATGGTCATGTTTCAGAAAATAGTGTTAAATACACAGTTGCATTAATTATAGTAATTTAATGAACATGTGAGAGTTATGTTGTCAAAGTTTTAACTGAGTTCATGTCTCTTGTGAAGAGTATATACTGTAGGTGTGTAACTCTTAATCATAAATTGATAATGTAATGAATTAATAAATAAACCAACAGAGTTAATCCAACCTAACTGGATTAAACAAACTGAAAACTCTGAAAAACCCAGATTTGTGTTGAAACATCCAATCAGGCTAACTCAGTGATGTATGAAGAATCTGCATCTGTATTTAGAGATGTTGTATTTCATATTGTATATCGGGGCCATGCAGGGAATTAGATAAATTCTTTAGTGAAGCTGGGGAATATCAGCAAGTTTTCGCCCTGGGTTACATTACAAAATTAAAAGAATATGCACTATATCCTGCTGGTTTGACACACTGGACGATGACACTGACCCAGGCTGTATCCACTTTCAGACAACATTAAGTTTCACATCAGAGCCACCAGTGTACATATGCTGTTTGATCACTCTGTGTGTCTGTGTGTTTTCAGAAAGCGCATGAAAGCTCTGGAGACTCTCCTGGGTTTGATCCAAAACTGTCCTCATGATGATCCACAGTCTGTAAAGCTACAGGAGATCATGGAGAAGCTTCGGGCCAAGTTCAGACAGGTACTTGATTTATCTGAAATTGGTAATGGTGAACATGTCTTAACCAGGGCTGATGAGAGTATTCATAGTGAATCAGTACCAGCAGCTGTCTGCTGTAACCTATTGTGGTCCAGGTGTGTCAGGTGTCAAAGCCACTCCATTAAAACACTGCTGCTGTTACATAAGACGCAGTGTTCATGAGTGAGTGAGAAGCTGAGCAGCACAAACAGCAGCCTGCAGTTAGTGAACAACATGCTTTGATAAATACAGAACACCTATTTTCTATGTATTGTGTAGCATGTCTGTGTTTCTTCCTTTCAGTTGACAACTACAGACCACCAAATCACTATGTTTTTTCCTTGTGGAAGTCAGGAAAGCATAGGTGTTTCAATAAGATGCAGAGAAAAACATCTCACAGCCATAAACTGTACAGTAGACCAGAGGCCTGTACTATGAAGGGAGTTTAACCTACTCTGATTTAACTCAGGGTTATCAAGGAAAGTCAGGGTTGACAAACCCTGGCTGCCTCGATCTGTGGTAAACTGTACTACGGCGGTGGTTCAGATGTCGGTAACTTGAGTCGGTGTTAACTTAATTGGAGTTTGTGCATGTGCATAAAACAGGCATGCACCGTATTTCTCAGATGAAGAGCACACTTTAATTCTGTCGGTTTACGAGGAATTTAAAGAAACTCTAACGACACAATGTAAAACTGCGGCTGTCAACAAAGCCAGGGAGACTTGTCACATGTTCTCTGGATTCTTAATCTGTAATATGAGATGTAAGGACTCGTAAAATATGTGATCATTTTTTCGGATACTTGGATTACAGTCAACACATGGGTCACATGTCTGAAAATTAGCTGTTACTGTTAATGATGTTCTGCCTGGAACACTCAGGCTGTATATGTATGAATGTAATGCTGTTATGTTCAGTATGAACTTCATGTTTACAGTATTTCAGCCTCAGTGGAAATCTGAACGTCTTTAGTCAACCCTGGTCTACGGAGTCAGCCTCTCTCAGTCGCTGTGCTGATATCGATTGGTTGTTCCACCTGTGGGGCGGAGCTTAGGTAGAAGTAACACCCGTAACACTGAGTTAACCACGAACATAAACTGCTCGGAGCAGTTTAGAGACGCAGCGTAAATTACCATGGCAGCAGACCCCGGGTAAAACCTATCCACCTTCCGTAGTACAGGTTAATCAGGAAGTTACACCTGATGTCACTAAGTTACTCCTGAAGTTACCATGATAAGCCAGTAACCTCACTTCGTAGTATAGGACTTTGGATGAAACC
The DNA here is from genome assembly GCA_033238685.1 of Lates japonicus. NCBI lineage: Eukaryota > Metazoa > Chordata > Actinopteri > Centropomidae > Lates > Lates japonicus. The sequence goes on along the minus strand of BRZM01000033.1, from coordinate 8,528,605 downwards.
CCTGCCAATTGAACTGACAACATCACAGAGTGGTTCACTTCTTAACAGGGTAAATCGTCATGGTAACTTAGTTAACCTGCTGTGGAACAGGTTATGTTCAGAGGACCAGATCAAACTACTGACCAGTCAGATCACTGGAAAACAGGATCCCAACACAGTAGAGTTTACAATACTGTGACTAATAAAGATCAATAGATATTTTTATAGATCGGTGGAATGGTTTTAATGTTTGAGTCTTTCTTTGTGTCCTCTTTGGTTTTAAAACAAAGTTTCTACCAAACAAGGGAGAGTTTATCTCATGAAATAAACTATTATAGCTTCATGTGAATTGAACAGAGATTCTTTAATCCGACAGAATTCCTGGCAGTGTCAATGCTTGAACTCTTACTGCAACTCCACACACTGTTAAATATATCCCATGATTATAAATGATTGACCTCATCAGACATTAACTCTCTCCTCTCCTCTCCGCTCTGACAGCAGAAACTGTCTGACATGATCTTTTTTTTTTATCGGCATCACATATTCATTTTCATGTTCACAGGCTCAGCAGTTTGTTCATCATCAGACAAAAGCAAAAGCAAAAATAATCAGTAGGAAACTTGATAATAATTCCTTTACTTATTTACAGTATATCCTCAGCCTGACTTTATTATTTGGAAATTATTTTGGTTTTTTTCTAGTAATGTGATCATATTGTTTACATTTCACCCTGTTGAGTATGACTTTAGGATGTTGCTATAACTGAATTTACCTGCAGGTGTCACTGTTTCATATCACATTAAGTACTTTATTCATGGTTCTGACGATGTTTGTAATTAACAACTCTACCTCTTTTAAATGAACACACTCATAGATCAGGAAATCCTGGATTGACTTGCCGAGTTAATAACCACAGTTGTCTGACTGCTTAGTGAGACTGAGGTTGTTAGGTACAGTAAAGCCATATAATGAAAAGATATCCAGGGTATGTTGAACTTGATTTACCTGAAATCAGGTTCAACAGAGGCCCGTACTACGAAAGACCGATATTGGCAGGGGAGATGAGGTTGTGTAGAGATCATTAGTCTAAAAAAACTTTTTTATTCATGTATTTATTTATTTGCATTTTTAAAGAGATTTTATATTTCATCCTGATTTGTTTCCAGGTTCAACTTTCCACTGAGGCTGCAGCTGAAATTACTGTCACAGTGACGTTAATACTTTATATAATAGCATCACATTCATGCACATACAGCCAAAGTGTTCCAGACAGAACATCATGAACAGTGAGCAACAAGTCATTTTCAGATATGTGGCCCATGTGTTGACTATAACCCAAGTATCCTAATAATTATCACATATTTTATGTATCCTTACATCTCATTTTACAAATTAAGATTCTAGAGAACACATGACAAGTTTCCCTGGTTTTGTTGGCAGCCGTGGTTTTACATTTTGCCGGTAAATTCCTCGTAAACTGCTAAAATTAAAGTATGGTGCACGTCTGTTTTATGCACACGCACTAACTCTGATTAAGGTTACACCGACTCAGCTGACTGACATCTTAACCACCGTCGTAGTACTGTTTAACGCCAGTCGAGGGAACTGGGGTTCGGCAGCCCTGACTTTCCCTAATAACCCCGAATTAAACCAGAATAGGTAAAACTCCCTACATAGTACAGATCTCAGGTGTGCACTGAATCTAAGTAACAAATATAAGGTATTTGATTTAACTTTACCTGCAGATGCCGTGTTCAGTGACAGATTTCACTAAACTTCTGTTACATTTTTCAGTCATCTGTCTCAGGCACCTCTGATGGAACTGACACATTCCCATTTTAATATGCAGACCATGAAACTGTTTGTGTTTTATCTGCCCTGTACACATGTAATAACTTGAAGAGTTTCTTCCACTTCATATCTGCAGTGACGTCCTGCATAGAGACAGACAGAGGACTGAAGCTACTGCTGCAACATGCTGCTTTCACTGTATAGACAGGACATTAGTCTCAGAAATTAATGTCTTGGCTTCCAGGAAGTTGCATGTGAATTTTCTGCATTAGCAGAGGAGTTAATGCACACTAGCTAACCTCTGTCTGGTATTGTTCAGGTCTGCTCCATGCTGAGTGTCCCAACTGACTTCAAGGATTACATCAAAACCTCTGAGGGGACTTCTTTCTGATTCTGTCCTGAGGGTGATGAGGAGGAGGAGCTGACCTCTGCGTCCCAGACAGAAGAGAGGCAAGCTGAGCCGCTATTACTAGCAGCCCTGATGTCCCTCAGTCTCACAGGCAGCTGCAGGAGAGGGTTTGGAGCATGAAGCAGTGGTTGTGTCCGTCTGAGAGTCATCTTTGAGAGCAGTCTTTACTGTCATGTTCTGGTGGTGAAGGTGTGACATGTACATAGAGTCCACGGTCCTCATTAAACTGGACCAGTCTGAGGAGATGACTGCAGTCAGTCTGAAGCTCCAACAAGATCAAGAGAAAGACATGATGTTGTTTTTCACATTTGACTGTGGTAAAAGACTGGATTTATTGCAGTGTTTCAGTGTGTTTAAGGAAATGAATTGAAAATCAAGAAAGTAATGTGTGTGTTCAAAAACAACTTAACAGAAAAAAGACACCAAATTAAAATCACCCAGAAGATTGTAGTAAGTCATGCTATTTTTCAGTAGTACATACTTCAGATGTACTTAACACAAGTATTTGATTTTTCTTTTACTTTGTACTCCATTACATTTCTCCATTTATGGAAGCTGTAGTTTAGTTTGCAGATTGCGAGTGCTTGCAAAAACATTTGAAGAGTTTGGAAAATATGATGCATTGTTACTGATGAAACACAAGAGTATGTATTGTACTGAAATAAAATTTTAAATTTTACCTATTGGCAGGGGCCAAGCCACAAAATGAGTACCATGATATTTTGCTTATAATGACTTCTGCTTTTAACACAGTAAACGTTTGAATACAGTTATTTAACTTTTTATTGGTACATAAGTAACCTCAGTAAAGGATTTGAATACTCACCAGAGTGGCAGCCCAAACTAACAGTCTGACCATCACAACATACTGAAGGAAACTAATAAATGCAGGCTCACGTCTTCTGTGTTTGTAGACCCTTTTCAGCTCTAATACTCAATTGACAATTATTCAGATGCAGTTTTGATAACTGATTAATTATTTATGTCTTCAGTCTTTTAAGCAAAGATGTCAAAAATTGACAGGTTCTAGCCTCTGAAATGCAGTTTGGCAAGTTGTCTTACTATTTATCTTTGGATTTTGGACTGTTGGTTGGACAAAACAAACACTTGAATATTTCAGTGTGGACTAATGAAAAATGAAATGTCTGTCTATGTTTTCCTGTTATGACATTTTTTGGACCAAAGAATTACTTGATTAATGAAGAAATAATTATCAGCTGCAGCCCTTGTTGCAGTAAGGAACAGTCTTCATCTAAAGCATTTATAGCAGTACAAATCAATCCTTAAACCAAGAAGTCAGTGTCTGAAAAGATATGGACGTTTGAAACTATTGACCTGCTTCAAGTGCAGAAATATGTTTTGGTTTGAAAACATGGCAGTGGAGTAAGAGGTAGATTTACTAATCTGTTTTATTTTATTGTACTGTTCAAATTTACACCAGTCACCCTGAGGTAATCTATTAGCCAATGTAGCAGTGTTGTGTAGTTTGTATGTTTTTTGGACAACAGTTAAAGTATATGGCACAGGGTTGACCCAACTGTCCAGACCAAGAGCACTTGGTCCACATTTTCTGTTCTTCAGGCTCTGAGCTTCAGCACATTCAGTTTGCATACTACATTAATGTGCCAAGTGGCAGCTTGGCAGAGTTGGTCAACAGCAAAATTTATATACACACACACACACATATATATATATATAGGTGTACACTGAAAATATATATATATATATATATAGTGCATTTAAAAAGCATTCAGGCTGCTTTTTCATATTTTGTTATGTTGCAGCCTCATGCTAAAATAAAAAAAAAAGCCTCATTAATTCACACATATTTGATCATGACAAAGCAAAAACTGAATTTTATATTTTTTGCAAATTTATTCAAAAGGAACAACTGAAATATCACATACACATAAGTATTCAGACCCTTTACTATGACACTTGAAGTTTAGCTCAGGTTCCTCTCATTTCTCTTCATCATCTTTGAGATGTTTCTATACCTTGATTGGAGGCCACCTGTGGTAAATTAAACTCACTGGACATGATTTGGAAAGGCACACATCTTTCTATACAAGGTGTAACAGCTGACGATGATATCAGATATCATCTGGGCACAGATCTGGGGGCAAAAAACTTGCTGCTTCAGTGAGGGTTCCACAGCAGTCTCCATAATTCTTAAAGAGAGGAACAACCAGGACTTTTACAAGAGTTGGCCAAATTGAGCAATTGGGGGAGAAGGATCATGTTGGGGTCAGAGAAACTTCCAGAAACTTGTGATAATGGGGTGCTGAGTGAAGAATGTGAAGGGATCTGAATACATTCTGAATGCTCTGTACTTTGGTCCACAGACATCAGCAGAAACTTTATAGCTTCTCTGGTGATGCTCTCCCAGGCGTCACTACAGCCATCTACAGCTCTCTCATGTCTCAGGGTCTCTCTGCCTTTAGTCTGGTCTTCAGTAAGAGGACTGTAGATCAGTCAGACTGGCTTGACCAGTCTTCACCATGAAAAGCTCTTTGGTCTCTTTGGCTGATGTTCGTTGTCCTGCTGAATGGTAAAATGTTGTCCAGTGACTTTTGACACATTTGGCTGAGTGTGAGCACAGACTGCTCCTGTAGACTTCTGCATTCATCCTGCTGCTTCCATCATCAGCAGTCAATTCCATTGGAGCCAGAACAGAACACAGAACAATGTTTGACAGATGAGGCAGTGGCTTTGGGTCATGAGCTGCTGAGCTGCTTTTTTCTCCACGCTTTTTCATTGTTTTGAGGTTGTTTTTTGTTTCATCTGTCCATAGAACTTAGCTCCAGAACCCAACCAATTTCTTTTTGTATGTTTGTGTGAACTGGTCTTTCTGTTTTTGAGGTTTACCATTATCTCCTCTCCTCCCCTCTAATCTTGCATGGTCACCTCTTTACTCTTCATACTGACAGACAACTAAACCTCAGTCTGAATGGCAACTCTCAGTCAACTCTGACAGTAACATTGAAACAACACACTGCTCCCCAAGAAACATTTAGGAGCCAAGTTTTGAGTCCTTACAGTTCAGCCACTGTGTGTTAAAGGAGCTATTTCTCCCTCACAATTCTTTGATGGACCCACTTAAATTAAAGCTGAGACACTCCATTATTTTATTTCAAATTGAACGTACTGCAGCCTGAAGAACAGAGCATATGGAACTGTACATCAGACAGTACTTGTTAGACACTGGTCGTGTTGGCCATTGTTGGTTTGCTCTCTTTATGGGAATTTTTTGATCGTCATGAAATGCTAATGTCAGTCTTACCCTTTAATATAGTGGGACATTGGGAATATCTTCATTAAGTACATGAAAACATTTAAATGCATAGCTCTTGTGAGAAGGTACACTAAAATGTCAAGACAGTGCTCCTTACGGTTGTTGATTTTTGACAAAGTAGGATCTGAAAGGAAATTCCAAGATACCTACTGTGTACATAAACAAAAGGGAGGGATGAAACTGTTGGCTTACTATGGAAGCTGTATAGGAAATTGGATCTTCTACAAACTATTGAAGTACCTGAGGCTGGTGTTGTCATTACATCACAATCACAAGCTGGAGAAAAGTAACAGATGCTGATTGGTCAGGTGAAAATATTACTTTCAGATGCCGCTGTAGTGAGTCATACATTGGGTGTAACAGTAATAATGAATAATAGACATGAACCTCGTGTATGAGGTTTTAACACTCATTTACACTTTTCCTAGTGTTTTAACAAAGACAAAGACATGAGAGACAGTAATAACATTACGCAGTTAGTAAGTTAGTAAGTAATAACAGATTAACAATATAAAATGATAAATGAGATAGAATTCATCAGGAGAAATAAAATCATAGTTAATTAATGATTAGTCATTGAATCATTAATAATTAATGATTAATTAAAAGCAAGTTGTAAAATGTGAGTGTTTAGCTGACATTTCAAAGACAAAGTAGTTGTGCCAACTGTGGGTTGTAATTAATTGATAGACATAAAATTAATCAGCAACTCTTTTTGATAAATAATAAATCATTCAAGTAGTTTTTCAAGCAAAGATGTCAAATCATTTTACTGTTACAGCTGCTGGTTCAAGCCGTTTGATGGCGTCACTTTGAGCTCTACAGATTTTTTCACCGTCATTCATGTGTATTTTCACCGTAGAGATTAAATGATTAATCCAGAACACAATCTGCAGATTACTCAATAATTTAAATAATCATTAATGAAATGTTCCCGAGCAGCCATTGCTTTCCATTAATTTTAGTATCTTTATGTGTTTGAGTGTATTACTGCTTTTTAAACTTTCTTGCTGCAGTAGCTAATCAGTCAAACACATTTTATTTCATTGTGTTTTAAGGCTACACATTATTTATTATAACATTTTGTAAAATAAACTTGACCACAAAAATTCATTTCTAATGACTAATCTAATGACTAAGGAGAAATTTGGACCTTGATGCCTGACCACTTGTAAACCACTGATGTCGCCTGATAGAGAAATGTAATGCATCACTGTGAACATCATGGGTGCAACTGGTTTAATGCAGTAAAGTAAAATGGAGTGAAGATCTCTATGCTGACATGCTCATTGTTTGGGAGATTGATTTTGAGTTGCTTTGTAATAATTGATTTAAGGGTGTGTCCCTCTCAAAGTAGCTGAATACCTCAGAGGTGAGATGGACTGTAGTGTATGTCAGAATAAACATGAATGTATGAGGCATATATTCAGACATCAAGCTACTTAATCCAGAGGAGAGAAGAGTGTTATTGATTTAAAAGAAAGACAAATCCAACACAACATTTATCATTGCAGTGACAATATGCATATTCTGGAAATCAAGTGCAGCAATGAAACAAGAATAGAAACGATCTCTGCAGCACAAAATTTCACAGGTCAAAGGTCAATCAGTTTGAACTCTGGAGCAACACAAAGGTGATGGGTAAGTTCACAGCCGGAGGTGAATGTGTCTCACCTTGTTCTATGTCAACATGAATGGGGAGTGAATTTCAGTCTGACTGCACCATGAGTCTGGTCACAGAAAACTCTCCACAATAAGATATGTTTTGGACCAGAGTTCAACTAAAAATATTTGAAGGTGGCATTAGTGTTTTACATTTCTTTTCTTTTTCTTTTTTTTTTTTTTAAAACTACTCTTAATTTGAAAAAACTGGTAATCAACTCCATTACCTATGTTATTTGGTATAGCTTGATATAAGTACATAAATCCTGGTCATCCTGGTCGTCACATAGTTTTTTTTTACTAGGACAAAACTCAGTCGACACGTAACGGCCAGTACAAAGATACCTGCTTGATTTGTCAAACTCAGACTGTTGAAGCCTCATGATAGCTTCAGCTGGACATTGGAATTCTTTTCACACAGAAGGAGGACTGTGGATTTGTTCCCTGGTTATTTACAGTGGTGTGAAGCAAGGGCACACAATTACAGTTTTTGCTAAAACACATTTCTTGAAATTATGCCTCTATTTCCCAAAACTCTAAACACACATCCAAAACTGAACACTCAATTCCACAAACTTCCAACTTCCAGATCAAAACTAAATTCTCCACTCAAAACCTTGTCCTCTTACTGAAAAACCAGACTTTGCCTTCAGATACAACACAAAGCTCTCAAAAACTCATACACTGCTACATGGTCTTTCACACTGGTGAGATCAATTCAAAACACTACTGGAAAAAGAGTAATGTTGCTTATGGTGCCCCACAAAAACCTCTTTAGAGGATGAACACAGTAACAAATGTTTACATTTGCACATTTTTATTCCTCAATATACTGTGAGGTATAAATGAGATTTTTAAAAAAAAGAAAAAGGTCAATACAGAAAAAGAAAGCTAAAGAATTTCATCCACATCACAGGCTATATTAGGGGAAAAAATCTTATCCCCCTTCCTCAACTGAAATCCACAGGCCTCTTCTATAGCCTGGAGGAGGTGAACAGGGACGTAAGGGTTTCGGTTGTAAACCTTCCACCAGAACATGGTCGACAAGAGTGGTACAAATTTCATCCGATACTACTTGTGTCCTTGGCCTTTCCCTTCTTCCACCTCCTCTTCTTCATCCTCCTCCTCCTCGTCTTCCTCCTCTTCTTCTTCTTCTTCCTCCTCCTCCTCCTCTCTGGTTTCCTTGTCTTCTTCCATTGTTCCAAAACTACAGTAAGTGAACTGACTCGAGGCCCTCTCATCTATCTCCTCAAGGTTCTGATTGGTGTGTGAACAATTTTGACTCTTAGTGTTTCCACCTGGATAATTGTGTGCAATTGTGGAAATAATAACAACCACAGTAAAATGAAATTTAAAAAAACTTAAATTCCTACCAAACCACGTGCCAAGATTCCTCATAGCAGGCTTAATATCTTTCAGTAGGAAATCAGCAGATGGCAGCATTTGCTTTGCCATGTGCTGTGACCCAGTGATAAGGATTTGTTTGAGGTTTAGTTGAAGAAAACTTTTTGACATCTTATTTTCAACTTCATTACTGCAAGCATTAAGTGATCACAGCATTTCAGGGAAGGTACATCTGTATGTCATCAGCATAGCAGGGGAAAGAGACACCCTGTCTATGAAAAATGCGTAAAGGGAAACTTACAAAGAAAATAAAACTGGTCCCAAAACCAACCTCTGAGGCACACCATGAGACACTGAGCCTCCTCTTTGACCGTTAAGATGAAAACCATCCCTAAAGCCAGATATCCCCAGGAAACAAACATCTCCAACAACCTTTAGACAAGCAACTGTTAAAAAACGGAAAGCAAGGTGTGCCCAATAGATCCCATTGCTTTCAGTAAAAACCCTGTTGGCATTAAATCAAAAGGGCCAAAAGACACTCCCATGAATGATACTGTCTCTAAAAGTTGAGGCGAGGTCAGAGGATAAAACTGGTTCAAACTCTCTTGTTGCAGATAAGGGACATCAATAATACTGTGAGAGAGGCTCTAATTGACTCCAGCTGATTGTTGATGGGCAGAAATTAGCTCTGAGAAACAATGTGTTCTTGCATCCTTAACCACACTGTTATAGTGTAATAATGATGTTGTCATGATGTTGTAATGTATTTGGAGACCAAATATTTGCTCCATCTGTGTTCTGCTTTCCTACACTCCATTTTACAACTGCAAATACTATTGTTTATCCAAGGCTGCATTCTTTTTGAGGACTTTTTTCTAACCTCAACAGGAGTGATAATATGTAGTGAAGACAACCAGACTGAACTGAAATGGTCAACTGGTTCATTGGTGTAGGAGTATTCAGACAGGTGTTGCCTTTGACTATGCAGAGAACTTAGACATGTCTTCTCATTAAAGACGCTAATACACATGGACGTGGTGAGACAGTATATCTGGTGATTCACAGTTAAAAACTACACGTTGTGAAGTTTTGGTTTTCATTATGATTAGAAGAATATCAAAACCATAAGGTCTGGTTAATGTTAAACTTCTGTGTGTACATGCTGCTGCCTGGTACACACCACACACTCAACAACAATAACAACAACAGCATCAGGAGGCACCAGAGACGACCAAAGGGACTTTTTCAGCCATTGTCAGCCGGCTCGCTTTCAATTCCATGTCCAAACTCACACTGACAATAACCCAACAGGACTGCGTTGTGTATGTGTGTGTGTGTGTATGTGGTGGGGTACAGTAGCAGCTGGTTTATGCAGTGTCAGGCAGCAGGTGAACGCTGTCTTCTAGTCGGCAGCTTCTGAAGGCAAACAGAGAAAAGAGACAGAGTGGGGTGGGGGGGTTGATGGGGGCCAAATGAGAGAGGCTGCATTCAGATAAGTGTTTTAGTAGACTCAGGCCCTCTTAAAGTAAAAAAAAAAAAAAGAAATAAAAAATAAAAAAATAAAAGGCAGAGACAGATTGAACAATTATCAAATGACAAATCCAAAGAAAAGGAGTGAAGTGACTGGTGCAGCAGTAAAGTGGAGAAGAGGAAGAGGAGGGGAAAGGGTAAAGAGTTAGAGGAGGAGGAAGAGTAGTCGTAGAAGGAAAGGAAGGAGGAGAGAGAGAGGTTGGAGGAGGAGTGGAGAAAGATGAGGAGGAAGAGCAGGAGGGAGAGTGTGTGTGTGTGGGGGGGGGGTGGGGGGTGGGGGGTGGACTGGGGTCTTTGAGAGAATGTAGAGGAATGTGGGGAGCAGGTGGTGAGTGGTGACATGAAAAGCAGTGGTGACAAATGCAGCCGTCCGGCCGGTCGGCAGCAGAAAAGCCCTCTGAATGAAACGGTGGCATCAGATTTCACCACAAGCACACCAACTAGCACGAGGAGGAGGAGGAGGGGGAGGAGGAGGAGGAGCATCTCCACAGAGAGAACACACAGTACAGACAGAACAGCTTTTAGTCAGTTGGATATGTATTTACACATTCAGATCATAGTTATATGGTTTTCATTTGTTACAGTATGGTTACAGAAATTCTGCAGAAAAAAAGAGTGGTCCAAGTCCCATAGGTAAGATTTCTGATGATGATAATAAAGAAATTAAGTGTCTGACAACTAAACAAATTCTCTCTCCTGATGATGAAGACCATAAGGTTGGTTGAAAGCACAGGAAGAAGCAACAAGTAATCCTTGAAGTTTTTTTTTCTTATTCACATAAAAAAATAATACTTTAATTCCTCCAAGGTTAAGACTGAATCTGACACTGACATAAAATATTCACTTTGATTGGGTGTGAGTAGAAGTTATTACTCATAATACGCTAGCTGAAATGTGGACAGTCAGGTGTCATGTATTTTCCATGTTGTCAACAAATTCCATGAAAAAGCTGTGGCTTCCTAGTGACCATGTCATTTTTTTAAACAGGAGGAAACAGTGCATTTGTTGGGGACTATTTTCAGCAGGTGGAAGATACATTTGGAAAGCAGTCATGATGAAGAAGGCTCTCTGGAACTGACCATGACTAACACCGTGATGACCATCTACTGAATTGCTCATTGTGAGATTCTCAAAGATGAAATTACTGCTGAAGAATCTATGGATTTTCACATCCCTGATTTATAACACATATTTCTCACACATGAAAGCCTTTTCATGATGTTCAGTTAGAAAAAATACTACAAGAGAGTATTTGAACAGATTTGTTGATGGTAGTTTCCTGTATTTGTTTTATTTGGAGATAACACTTACATAACAGAGATGAACCAGGAGGTGCCCAGAGACCTGAATTACTAAATTTCACTAATTTCAGTCATTTATCAGATTATCTTGTATATTTGTATGTTGCAGAGTTGTTTGACTTCAGCTGAAGTTCCAGTTATACAGCCATTAGACAGAGTCTGAGATATTGAATGTGTTGTCCTTCACAAAGCTATAGCAGGCAGCGGGAGTAAACTGAAATCCTGGAAATCCTTCCCCCTGTATGTGATGTGGTCTGCTCCGTAATGTCTCTTCCTCCTCTCAGACCACAAACACTTACCTGTGACAGCACCAGAATAGTTTATCACATGTCAAATTAGTGTGAGTTGGTTCAGTGTGGGACAGTGAGGAGTCTTTCCAGTTTCAAAGTAAACTGCTGCCGTGTTAACACATGGCATTTTCGTTTCCTCCTTCAAGCATGTGAGCATCCAAGCTGTGTGCCTCTCTCTCTCTGTTCCCCCTCTCTATCATTCTCTCCTGTAGTTTTGTGCTTTTTTGTCTTTCTCCTCTTCTCTTGTTGCTTTCTGCAGGTATTTCTGCCTCCATCTGTCATGGCAAACCTCCTGCTGCTCCTATGGTCCTGCTCAAGGCTTATTGTCACATGTAGAATTTATTGGTCTTACTGCTAGTCTTTATCACTATTACTGTTATTACTACTATAACCACATTATTATTTGTATAGCTATCATTACCATTATTAAATGACTACTTTACATCTCTATATAGAATCTGTGTTATGCTATGTTCTCTGTCCCTCATTCCTGATTTTACTTCACTAAGAGACTCCTCCTCCTACAGCTTTGGATCTTACTTTCATCATGTCATCATGTAACCGCTGTAAAGCAACATCCCCTAAAAAGAAACAAACACAAACAGGTTGGAAACAAATCTCCAGGAAGACAAAATGGAGGTAGACAGTAAAATGTCTGTTTTAAACATCCATCATCATTTATAGACCCTCTTTCTGGTTCAAATTGACCCAAGGTACGTGGGTCCATCATTTTCCTGCAGTGAGCGATTATTAGTGCCATTTCAGGTGCATTCACCTTCAGTGTCACCTCCAAATAAAGTGTTAAATAATCTAGATAAACTGTTGGTTTGTACATTTGCCTCCTCTGTTTGTCTTTTCTTTGGAGGAGCTGGTGTTACTCTGACACTGTAGAAAAGCCACTGCTGAAATTCACAAGGAAAGAAAATGCTGCATGTGATGTCTCTCTTGGTTAAAACTCTCAAAATGGCTGCAAATAGTGCTGTATGTCACTGTTTTTCTCTATTTGCTTGCTTGTGCTCTTTCAATTTTCAGTGGATGTCCGGTTGCCGGCGTGCTCGTCAGTCTATCCAACCTCTCTGACCACTGTGTTGCAGTGATGACAATAGATCTTAGTGACAGTATGATCTTAACTCGTAAAAACAAAAGCCAGAACTACAGAAATACATTTTTTGGGGGGTATTTTTTAGCTTCTTATCAAATAGATATCCAACTGCCTTAATACAGTGAACAAAGCATTACTATTATAAAATAAAATAAATGATTAATGTTTGCACTATGTTTCCTCCATACAGTTGGTATAAACTCTGTTTTATTTGAATTAGCTGAAACGGAATGCGTGTGTCTGTCTGTGTGTGTGTGTGTGTGTTTGTGTGTGTGTGTGTGTGTGTGTGTGTACATTGAGGCTATCAAGTGAAAATATCAGCAGACAAAGACAGGCGCATGCAAAGAAAAAAGTGAAAGCATGGACTAACACAACAGCAGGCTGTTGTACATAAGCAAGCGAGTGTGTGGTGGTTGTGTGTGTGTGTGTTGAGGGTCTTTGTCTGCTGCTGGTTGAGCTGGCGCTGGCAGGCCTGTGGGAAAGGATTAGACTTTCACGCCTTTTCCTCCACACTGAAGCCCCATCAAAGACATTCCCTGCATAACAAATCAATGAGTACTGTCACACACACACACACACACACACTCATACTACAAAACACACACATACTCCTGTTAATCATTAGCCAAACAATAACTTTCAGGATTCAGACAGAACTTTGTTGTTTTCTCCTTAAATGTGAGCTAGAGGAAATTAGCAGAATTTATCCTGGAGTTTGTAGCAATGCGTTGAGGAAAAAGAGTCAGCTGTTTACAAGTGCTTATGATGGAATTTAATATAACAATTATTTTGAATTAAATTGTTTTAAATTAGCAGGCATCAGAAAAAGCATGAGCCATCAGTCAGTATTTCTCTGACTTAACTTACTGTTACTGCTGTATGAGTAATACTTTAAGACATTCCTCTGTGTGTCACTATACACATGGCCAAGTAAAAATCAACTGAAGTATCTCACAGCTACAACCTTGGCTTGAAATGTAGGGAATGCATCTGACTCACAACACCACAACATTTAACTAGACTGCACCAATTCAATGATTCCAATACCTAAACTCAAGGTATGTGTAGATAGTGAGTACTGCTCTGATAACATGTGAGGCCTCTCTGTGTGGGAATCATTCTGTGTGTGAGGTCAGCTAACACTGTCACTGTGCATCGCTGCCTTAGATTTCTTCTATATACTATAAATGATGGCCATGACGACAAAGAGAGATATTACACATGTATGATCCATAATTCATGTGAGACAAGCATTTCCAGTGCTGGGGTTGCTTGTGTTATGTACAGATGCACAGTGAGCTGTTGTGATAAACAATGATGAGAGTAGATGCTGTAGCTGAGGGAAAACTGCTGTTTCTGCACCACTGTTTCTTTCTTTCTTTCTTTTGTCCCAGACCCCATCCTCACATAGGGACAGTATTTGAGTTTGTTGCACCTTATACTTTATTTTGCTTTTGTGCAATCTTGTGTTAACAAAGTCTCAACGCACTCAACAGTGTAAAAACAAGTTGGCGGCGCTCTCTGTCAACACAAGACTTAGAGAAAAGTGTAAAAGGATAAACCTGATCAATTTTTACATTGAAAATATGATTTCCATGCTCAGTAACATTTAGCGTTTGATATGGCGACAACTTGACAAAGACAACAGGAGAGACAGGACAGAACAGTGACACGTCACATTCATGTTTAATTTTTCTCAGTTTTCGATGATTCACTATTTCACTAAGAGACAAAAAGAGTGAGTGCTGTTAGTAAATGTTAGCTGTCTCCACTCAGGCTACAGGTGTGAAAATGCCTTTATGGCAGACAAAATGAACATTCCTAGTATGGAGTATGGAGCAAGGAAAATTTATAGAGTTACAAAATGTTAATAATCATAAGGCTTTTAAATGTGTTGCATTATTTGCAATTTTGTTTTTGCACAGCCATGTTTAGGAACTGAAATAGACAGTTTTATACACTGATGACTTTATTTTGTTTTACAGTAAAATAAACCTGTTGTCCACATATGTCAAGTTCATTATATTAAGAAATCACTAGTCCTGCCTCTAGTACTATTGCTACTTTTATTTTTGCTATTATAATTGTCATTATTATTATTATTGCTATTATTACTATTACTGATACCACTTTATCTATATGCAATCTGCTTTACACTACATTCTCCTCTCCTTGTCCCCTTGGTCTGCACAACAACGTGAGATATTTAAATTTTCCAGTGTGTATAATATCAGAACTCATGTCCTCTCACAGCTTAAAAAAGTCCAGTCTCAACATGATTCATGTTGGAAACAGGAGGAAAAGAGGACGATGATGAGCAAAGATAACACAGCACTTCTGTCTGGGTGAATGTCACTTTTCTTTCTGGTGCAGCTGTTTTACAACTTGGACATCAGAGGATTTGAAATGTCTTTTGACAGAAAAATCTAACCATTATTTTCATCATTACATAATTTGATCATCATATCATATAATCATTTCATCTACAAAATGTCAGAAAAATGCCTCTCACATTTTGAAATATCTTGTTTTGTCTGACCAACAGTCTGAAGCTTAAAATACTCAGTTTGCACTGAATTGGATCCAGAGAATATTCATTATAAATGCTTAATAAATGTATTAACCCGTCAATAGATTATCAAATTAGTTGCTGATAGAATAAGCTTTTAATGATCTAATGATTTCAGCTCTAGTTTGGTCTGAGGTGTCTCAGTGCTTTCAGTGTATATCCTGTGTTTGTGGGTTTGTCTGTCATCTTTCACAAAAAGAAGTGTAAATGAACTGGAGATCTGCTTGAGTTCACTGGATCACTGAAAGTAGCAGTGCAGCATTAGTTACTGTTTTTATTTATACTCGATCAGCGCAGTCATATAAAATTAAGCCAAGCAAAAGCTTGATGCAGCTTATTCCTTCATTACGATGAACACAACCACTCTAGTGTTTTTTGTGTCATTGCCTATGCATACACACCATCTTTCTGCCCTGAATACTCAATAGAAAACCATGTGTATTAACTTGCAACTGAAAAAAGTCCCCAATAAATACACCTTATACTTTTGTTTAAGAAGCTCTTTTGTGGCCATACACTGGCTAAACCCCTGTGCAATATCATTAAAATTTGATATGATTAATAACAGTGTCCTCTTACAATAACTGTATTATTTTTATGATGAAGTGTAGAGTATTTGATTTTATGTATAATTATAACCATGGTAGATCGACTACACAGGCCCCTGCTGCACAAACTAAAGGTTTGGAAGAAAAGAGGTATAAGACTAACTGATAAAGAGGTCTAACATGATACATAGTAAAGTGACTAAACACAAGCAAGCAGGGGTATATGAATGTCTGCACTGCAACAAGACAAACATGGGAGCTTGGACAGGAAGTCTACAACATTCTAGATATACAAAAGAAATGATCAGATTTCAGATGAAGACCTGAAGACAGACTATGAGAACCTACTGTACATGACACTTTGGAATGTTTTAGTAGGCAAGTTGAGTCTGCAGTAATTGAAAGATTCCTAGTTTAATATTTGAGGGGATAAGTAAAAATATCTACTAAAATGTCTGTTTTGTGGCTTCAGCTCCAGCCCACATAGGTCATCAATATTCAGTGTCTTTTCTCTCTGATACACTTATGTAGTGTTCATTTCATTTCTCAGGATGGGAGGGGACACTGGCAGGAAATGTGACTTGGGGTTTGTTGCAGGGCGGGCAAGGGGGGGGGGGCTCTTTCCCATCTTGACAGTCACAGGAGACAGCGTGCATGTGAGTGACATGTCGTCAATGATAGCAGCCCACCAGGAGGCGGAGAAGGAGGAGGAGGAGGAGAAGGAAGGGAGGCTGCACTCAGATGAGGCACACCCGCCCCAGCCCTCCCATCACCACCCTCTATCCACAACTTTCCCTCGATCATCAGGTCATTGCACAGCGCAGCTGTCTGTCACTTCAGATGTTGATGTCTCTGACGTCTGTCGGTGTACAGGACAAGTCCACATCCTCGTCTACACGTTTGGTTTCTGTTGTGCTGCTGTGCTGCTGAGCCTGCCGTAGGCTAGACTCCAGCAGAGACTCTATCTGCTCCTGACATGACCGCAAGCAGTCCTGCAAGAACAGAATCAACACTCAGTCAGGACTCTCACTCTGCTAATGTCAAGAACAAATGCTGGATTTAATTTACACATTAAAATATAACTTTGGAAGAGTGAGTGTTTGCATACCGGGTCACTGCGAATAACCTGTGACAGGAAGTTGGTGAGGTTCTGGGAGGACAAGGAGGCATCTTGGCTCTTCAGGTAGAGACCTTGAACAGCTGCAACCACACTGCCGGCCGCCACCATGGACGGAGGACTGGCGATGAAGTTAACATCTGAAGAAACGCCACAAGCACATATTACCACACAGAATACATCTCAGATTGATTATAACACACCATATCTAATTTTCTTTGAATAAATGAAGAGAAATATTCATAGTTATACCCTACAAATTCCTAATTACTGTCACCACCACTGATCAGTCTTGTAAGAGCAACCTGCCATTTACCAAATAGAAAATGACTACCCACATCTTCTCACAGAAATCTGACATGTCTGATTATCCTCACAGAACACTATGCTCTGAACCTTCAACATTTATTAACTAATAGTGAGAACATGGCAGCCATGACCAGAATAACTAAACAAGAAACTGGGTTGAAGAGGGTAAAAAGAAATATTCTCCAAATGGGATAGGGGCTTTTTATCTTCCAGAGAAGGAAATGTGGTCTCAGTGTCATTAAATTCCAATTTGCTACTGAGAACACTTAGTATTATTTACCCTCCACCTATACAGACAAGACCTTCATGTATCTATATGTGTGCAGTTCAGTGTTATCTTACCTGTGGCACAGAGTGCCACAAAGGTCTGGGCATGTTTCCTGAGGATCTGCTTGGTGGACGGGTAGATCTTCAGCTTGGACAGGAAGTGCTCAATGAAGTCGTGAGGTGTGACTGAAGCCAGATCCCACTTCAGCTTGTTGAGAACCAGCAGCTCCATTTGCTGTGGATGGACCAGACCAGACGCATTCACTCAAACTGACCTGTTTACTTCTAGAGAAAAATGTACTCCTCCTTACATCTGCTATGACATTTAGTTCCTGCAGCTGTGGCACTTTGTTATTTCATCAGTTTTTATATTTCAGACAATTATATGTTAATGCTTTAGCCTTCTGTATACAGTCCTGGTTAATGTCAAATTCCTTTCTTTTTCCCTGCTGAGGTCAAAATACTGAAGTGCAATATTATCCAGAAAAATACATTTCCTCTGTAATTAGGAATTAGGATATCCTAGGTGCATAATTAACAGATCTACTTCCTACTTGTATTTATTTAATTTAGTACTTAGTGTTTTATGTACATAATCCCATGAACACAGTGCTGCATAATGCTCAAATGTAAGTCTCAGTCATGGGTAAACATCACCCGTCTACACTCTGATGCAGTCACAGCAATTAAAGCAGCTGCACATAAAATAAATGTCACAGCAAACATAAAAGAGGAGTTCCTCATGTTCAGTTTGTCATTGCAATAGTCTCCACCTCTGTCTTGGAGCCACTAGGTGTCACTGTAAATCAGTGTTTTCTTGGCAGTCACTGAGACCATTCATGAAATCAGAGAGGCCTTCCAGTCACCATGGGAAAGTCACAGGCAGCCATTCAGACACTGCTGCACCAAAGCTACGTTTCTACTTTTTCTTTTCAACCAAAGAATTGATCTATGTCACTTCAACACAATCAACAGACTACTTTCCGACCATGGTGACACAGACAAACCAGATGAACTGCAAACACTCTGTATTCTGGTCATGTGGTGTCCAGTGCATGCTGCTCGTGTACTGTATGTGTTATGCAACATCCATGTCTGCAGAACTCAATTACCAGCAGCTCTCCGGGCTGGACCGAGTTGTCCGTGTAGATACAGAGTTTCTCCGCTGTTAAGGGCACAGTCTCCTTCATCTTCGATGCTAGAAACATGCATGTAGCTCCCAGCAGCTGTAGTCGTGTTTTCCTGGTGGCCTCCACTGATAAAAATCTGTCCAAATAGTTCATAGCCAGCGGAAAAACCTCCTCCTCACATTTCTGTTCCTCGCAGACCTGTGAGGTGAGAAAAGCACTTAAAGGTTGCTGTTGCTTGTTGGAAGAAAATTTCCCCATTGATATGCATTACTAAGTCTTTACCCCCACTGTCCCTGTCTTATCCCGTGCACAGCTGTCAATAGCTGCGCTGTTCACGATCATCCGAAACGAATTTATAAAAATTCTACATTTTGTGCATTTAATTCATTTGAGCATCCAGTTTAAATTTCCTGGGTGGCACGCTATTTAATGCAAACTCAATTTCACGTGCAAGTGAAAACACCTAGTGTCAAAATGTAACACATTCATTGGAGTAAGTAAGCCAGCTGAAGTAATGAAAACAGTCGGGAATTAGTTCGCAGTCAGTTCTGACCAAGACACAAAGGTGGCGTCGATGCAAGTTTCACTCTCTAATTTCAACTTCGTCATCTTTTCAAAAAATATTTATAAATATTTAAAAATTATCAGGGTGTGCACAATTAGTATGTAAATGATCCTTATCGAATGCCTGATCGGATGAGAGTGAGATATGTCGAATTGTGACTCGTATGAATTAAAAAAAAAATAATTTCTCAGACTGGGCTTTTTCACGTGCTCCAGGCGACACTTCCCCCGGCTCCGCGATGCACAATTTCAGAAATTAATTAAAAATATATAATTACAAAGAATTCAATCCGAAAGTTCATGTAAATGTTGAAAAACACCTACTCTATCAAATCCGACTGTTAAAATGTATTTCATTCTTTTGCACTTCTTACAAATGTCCATTTTTCGTAGCGACCTTCACAGACGGCAGCGACTCTTGTGAAGCAAAACAAACTTTACCAGTTGATACCAGTCGAACGAGCTGTAGCACTCAGTATGTAACAGTCTTATGACATAGATGCATTTCTGATTGATTTAACCGAGTTACTGTCATTGCTTCTGATGTTATAGATTTTTAATGATATTAAAATCCTTCTCATATACGACAACAAAGATGGCGCGTAATACTGGCACGGGCCAGACTGCATACGTGTACATTGCTGTTATTTTGGAATATTTTCCCCTTGCAATTACATTTCATAACCTTTTAGAAAATATAGGCAGAGAAATAATCAACAACAAAGGTATTGGTGGTGGAAAATGAATGCAGTCTTTAGCCAATATCTCCTCTTACAGCCGACGGACCACCCAGCACTTATGAGGACATACTTTTCAGAGCGTTTATGTAACATGCACAGTGAAATAACAGACAAGAAGTCTTCAAAAGGCACAGAAATTTCACATCAAGACCCATTTATCGTGTTTTGATGTACAAAGACAAGCTAGCGACAGTCTGTCGACAAGTTAGCAGCCAAACTCGGACGGAAAGTTGAAGTAAAGTAAAACCAACCTCTAACATCCAGGTGGCGACTATTTTCCTCATTTTAGGTACAATTTCTTTCTGAACACATTTGAAGTAGTTTGGAGACGGTAGGTAGTTTTCCTCTGCTTTCAGCATTGTGTGGAGAACTCGGTCGTTGAGCAGGTTGACGTCTTGGTAGGCTCTCCTGATGGAGTCCACCTCACAGCACAGCAGCTGGTCCTCCATGGTAGGTTACGTCTGCTGTTAATATTATAACAATCGCCGATATTATTTAAATATTACCCTGTTCAAATTTTACCGTGTAACAGCAGGAACAGGCTTCAGCAGACAGAAGGCTACAGACGGCTAATTTTAAATCACTTTCTTCTTGCTGGGCTGCTGCTGCGTGCTGCTGCTCCTCCGGTGTGCGCGAGCCCTCTGAGGAACAGAGCGCTTCCCCCTGCGACACAAAAACCCCTGCCTCGCGCTCACCAAACACGGACACGTACGGGCGCACACACACACACACACACACACACACACAAAGTTTACCGGCGAGTGCGCGCTAAGGAAAAGGAGGAGGTGGTGGGGGGCTGGGTGCACGCGGTGACGTCAGCTGTTGTTAAGAGCGGGGGGGGGATCAAAGAGACAGGCAGTCTGCTAGGGACCGCGCGAGGAAGGGATTCTATTATATACATATATATAAGGAAAGAGAGAGGGGGAAGGGGGTGGGGGCCCACCCCCTCCTATAGCCTGGTGGCCTCTGAGGAGGAGGTGGGAGGTCCGGGGCTGAGTCTGGGGGACGTCTGTCCCCAATGGAGGGGAGCTGAGTGGGGGAAGCGGGTCGCTCAGCGTCGGTAGGGGGCGATACACCCCGTCTTCCTCCTTCCTCTGTCTGTCCACAGGACTGAATGAAAGCAGTAGCTCTCACCAAACATGAGGTGAGCACATGGGACAATAGTGGAGTCTCAAACACACTGCTGCTGTATTTATTTCTATTTACTCCTGTGCAAAACAGCTCAGGAGACAGGACAGGAGGAAAATGTATTATATCAGCCTACATTACCTGTTAATAAGCATGGTTAACATCCTATAGGCTAATTATTAACCAATTTTACCCCCAGAACTAAATAGATTGGAAGTTCAGCTGTAGAATGAAAAATGGATACTGTAATCATCAACTGCTAACCACTGTCAGCTCTCTGTGGACAATGAAGTTAAATGAATGACATAAACCTTCAGATTTAATCAAATGGGAGTCTGGGGTCTAAAGTGTTTGTTTGAAGACTGGTGAGTCAACATCTGTAAATGGGAAGCCCATTGTTTAGCATTTTACCTTGATATGAAATTGAGGATTTGGTTTTATCATTAGTTATTACAAGGAGCGTAAACTATTGACCATTAAAACAGAAATGTGCAGTTTATTCTTTGGAACTAAGTTGAACATCAGTTTAGTTTGCCTTGATAATCAACAGAAATGATTAGATTATATTACTCAAAAACACAAGAAAAGCTGTTTAGAATAAAGTAATACTAGAGTGCAAACAGTAAAGTTTGAAAACTTTCTTGAACACACACACAGACACACACACACACACACACACAAACGGGAGGAGACTGGAGTTGCACCAATGGGAGGAATTGCTGTTACTAGGCAGATGTCGGCGTAACTTTTCATGTGGGGAAAAGTTCAGTTCACTGGAAAAGTTGACATTGTTATTGATAACCCTATCAAAGTCCTTTGACATAGTACTGTCTTTCAGATAATCGATACAGACGTTTTTATCAATAGCACTGCTTTCTATGTACATCTGTGCCGCTTTAGTCACCCACAGTCTGAAAACCATTCAGTAAGACTTAGGAGAGGATAAATCAATGAATCCAGCTGCAATCACAGGCCCTTTCTACAAGTTGATACAAAGTATATCAATTGGGCACTGTTAATAGCCACTGACTTGGTTACTCAACTTCAAACCAGCATTTAGTGTTAAGTTGTGCGCATTTTAATCTAGTTTCAATATGAATTGGAGCTTTTCACATTCCTGGAATTCCTCTCTGGGCTATTGGGTGGACTACCGTAATACATGAAGTGGGTTACTCTTCTGTGGACAGAGTGTGGAGTCACATCAGAACATATCACCACTCTGCTGTTGTTGCTGTCAGGGATCAAAAATACAGCATGCCATGCATGCAGCCATGCAAAATATTCTATTTCTTTTCTTCTATTACCTTCACTTAATATTTAACATTCACGCTATGTTTCATAAATATTTTCCATGTATATATATCTTTTTGCAGTGTATTTTTGCTGTATGATTTCCTCTGTACAACTGAATCTCCCACCTATAAAATAAACAGTACAGATCATGGGTTACCATCATAGATCTTTTTGACTGCCTGATATTTTATTATTAGACCTTATGTTACAGTCGCATTTTAGTTACAGCAAAGGGCACGTTATAACAAGCCACTTGGAGAACTTTTTTTTTTTTACTTAAAAAAAAATTATTGTAATTTTTTACATGTTTGCAAATAACAGAGTGTGGGAAAACAAAAATATCTAAGCAGACAGAGAAAGTTAGAAAAACGGAAAGCAACAGTCATTCTGATCCACCTCATTTCCCCTCAGATACGATGTTTCTCAGTAGCATGTTGTGTCTTCTCAGTCCCTCTCATTCACAGACAGATAGAGGCTCTCTGTAGGAAACAAAGGGAGCTGGAGCATGTGACTTTTGCAGTGAGACTCTTCTAGCAGCTTTATGGTAACAGGGAAGGAAGTGTTTAAAGGGACAGCAAAGAGCTGAAGTGAAACCAGCAGGGCACAGACTGGTTCAGACTACTGATCACACCACTGCGGAGCCCATGGCTAGAAAATAAATGATATGTCAAGGCTGCAATTTCCCACATCAAGGCCATTGCGTTTGCCCTGGTTTTCTCTCACTTGCAGTGCCATGTGATGTTTTCTCATTTTGACTCCTGTGTGCCCTCATTTTCATTGCTTCTTCAAAACATTCACACTGATTTCAGCCACTTGTTGAATATGATGTGTATATATATATAGGAGTATATATATATATATATACATGCAAATGTCAGCATGCTAACATGCTCAGTATATCAGCTTTAACAAGCCAGGGTTTAACAACTGTTTACCACCTGTTACCGTCTTGTTTAGCAGTGGTGACATGTTAACATTTTATTATAAGTAACTAATAGTAGAAGTAAGTATAAGTTGGGAATAAAATTGTGTTTGGTTATATACTAACATATTAGACAAACTGAAGTTTTGACCCATACATTTAAGTCAGGGGCTCATATAAATAATACAACAATACATCCTACAATACATGGACATCTGTATAAAATTATCCATCTAATATTTGCTGAGATATTTCACACTGGACCAAGGCTGTGGGGCGAGCAACCAACACTACAATTCCCAGAACCCCTCACTAGTGTGGCTGCAGCTATGATAATCTGGTTATGGTTATCAAATAAGGGCATTTACATGACAGTTTCAGAAATTACAGTGTTTCCTCAAATCAAGATAAAGATTTTAACTTATACTTTTCAACCATTAGGCTCTGTTTCAGAAAGGGCTTTTACAAGTGCACATATATCTCCATGCACACATTGTATGCAAGCTATTACTTAAGTTAATGGTTGATTTAGGAGTTAATACCTTACTTAGCAGGAATTTAAGTTCCCCCATGTGTGACAAAACAAGTTTCGCTTTGACTTGATATGTAATGGCATTCAGTCAGTGCACCAGCTTTACTGAGGGGACTAGTAAAACACATCGTTTCACATTGTCAAAATTCATTCCATTTCTAGCTCTATTCTTGTTAGACTTGAATGAAAATGTCAAATTTCCTCATGTATGTATAGGCAACATCACTTGGCATCATCAGATTCATTCATTTTCTCAGCTCCAACCATTCATTAATTCTGTTTTCCAGTACTGCCTTTCATTCATTCACTGGTTTAGCTGGTATGTGTGTTTGTGTGTGTGCTTACTCATCTCTCCCTCCTTAGACCCTCCCCCATGCTATTTGTGACCCCCACTCCCACGTTTTACTTCATCTTGTGCACTTTCTACACCATGTCTTATTGTAACACAGCCTTATACACACACACACACACACACAACTAAACACTTTTTTAAAAACTAATTCTTGTAGACAAAGCCATCATCAGACTGTAGCATGCACGTCTGGCATACCTGGATGTGCTAACAAGGTAACCATTTGCCCGTGACATGTTGTGTTTGTGTATGTGTCATTTCTTCTAATTTTGTGTGCTTGATTATATACGTGTGCGTGTCAACGTTGACTTTAGATATTCATTTTCCAGGCAATTCTTTTGTTCTGCTGTCAAATAACCCCAGGTTTAAATAACTAAAAGCAAAGCTGTGTGTGTGTGTGTGTGTGTGTGTGCTGTTGGAGGTCATATTTAGAATATGAAGAGACATCAGGACTTCAAAGCTAGACACAGAATAAGGGTGAAGACAAATGTCACAACTTTAACACCCCTGCAAGCACACACACACGCAGTGTCTGTGTAAGGGCTTCCCTTCCTCCAGCCATCATCCAGAAGGGACAGAGTGAAAGAGAGAAGAGAGAAAGAGGGTTTTTCCCTGTGAATAAAACTCCTTTCTCCCAGCTGAGGCTTGGTCCCACAATGACACCACAAGATGGATAAGGAGATTGTCCTGTGAAGTGATCACCCAGACACAGATGAGCCGGGGGTCAATCTGGGCGTGTGTGTGTCCTGCACCACAGCTGACCTAACAGCACCTCTGTTCTGGCTAGATGGGTGGGTGCTCAGGGCCATGGGGCCAAGGGGCAAGGACGAGTAAAAAAACCCAGTACAATGGTCGGTGGGAGATTGGGAGGGTAGGTGGGTTAGACTGCATGAATACATATCCTTTTTACACACACAGTTGTGTCTACAGGGTGCTGCTTTGACAAGTATCATGAATGAGGTTCGTGCTGACTACAACGACTCAGCCAGCTAATATTTGACATACTGTAAACAGGGATACAAACTGGCTGAATGCTTGGCTCAATATGTCCAATATGTGTTTCAATCAGGCACCTATAAAGCAATACTCGATCTGTCCAATCTGTAATTTCTATCTGTATCATTTTAACATACATTCGGAACATTTTTCTGTTGCAAGACAAAAAGTTAATTCAACCTAACCAGTTCATATCTAATTCATATTTTATGTTCTTCATGCTGCAAGGTTTTGTGTTCTCTCTATGGTTTGGATTGAATATACTAACTATATAGTTAGTATGAAATCATAGCCATCATGTGAGTAGAATACAGGGCCTTGGGAGATGGAGCCTGTTTGCACATGTGAAAGTGCCTGGCTCTTATTATCCCAAGCTCTTACCTGTCACAGCATATGACTCATTTGAATATAACAGCTGCGGATTGATGGGTCCTCACTGCACAAATCGACAAATTCACTGTGGTAAGCTTTGACTGTTTCTTTGAAGGGGAGTTTGAAACTATAGCTTCCAACATGGAGGAAGATATCCTTTCTTCATTGCATTTTACATGGATTCATGTGACTAATAACTAATTAGTAACTAAATACTATGCCTACAGACAAGGTTAGACAACACCCAGTACAATATAAGTGTTTTATAAACAGAAGTATCGGGAATTCTACTATCTATAGTACAGCATAGAATGTACCTTGTAACTAAGACCTCAGTATCTTTTCTGGTGGCTCTGAGATCCTGGCCGGCAGAGCTGAGTCTAGTGTGTTCAGGCTGTGTAAATTTGTATCTCTGTGTGCTCCCAGATGGCTGCAGTCTGTGGCCTCATTTTGTGTCCCCAACAGTCAAACCTCCAACTTAAATCTCACAATCGCCCACCTCTGTGCAATTCAGGCAACAGGAGGTTGTGTGTGTGTGTGTGTGCGCATCCCTAAACAGATTTTTTCAGACGGTGGAAATGTATTGCAATTTTGGAAGCTTAGTGGTGTTGAGTGATGTCACCATCTCTGATGATGGGGTTTCTTTGGCCTTTGCAAAGCAGTGGGAAAGAGGCGGGAATATGTACTGTTATTCACCTTGCTGTTGTGTATTAAAGTACAAAGGAATGGGAGAGAGCATTATTGTCCCACCTTTAAGCCAGCAGTAGAAGTATTCACAGACACAAATTGATGTCTGTGTAAAAGGAAGGTAGCTGTAGAACCGGGACGCTGACTGACACTGAGGCGCTGTATTACATCACACCTCTGATTTCAGGCAGCACCAACATGCTGCACTGGACTGCGATACACCATCTTTGTTTGGTTCAGTGTAAACAAGCAAGGTGAATGAGGTCATTTAATGCCAATGAGTGTGATCTTTTGTGACCACAGGGTAAAAAGCCTGAGAAGAAATTCAAAAAGTTAAACTTTAAAATTCACTATGTGTGTTTTCATTAATGTCTTCCAAATACTGTACCTCTTGACCACTTTCAGGAGTTTGACCTACTTTATAAAGGTATTTTCCTCACAGAAATAAAAGATACCTGTAGTTTCAGTGGGAATGCCTCCCACAATGGTCTGGAAGGTAACTTTCGACCATAAATCATTTTCTGACAAGGCTGGGAAGACACAGGTTACATTCTTCATCTTGTGCACTTTCTACACCATGTCACCTATTGCTGTACACTTATACACACACACACAACTAAACACTTTTTTAAAAACTAATTCTTGTAGACGAAAGCAATGTCAGACTGCTTAGCATGCATGTCTGGCATACCTGGATGTGCTAACAAGGTAACCATTTGCCTGTGACATGTTTGTGTGTGTATTATGTGCCATTTCTTCTAATTTTGTGTGCATGATTATATACGTGTGCGTGTCAACGTTGACTTTAGATATTCATTTTCCAAGCAATTCTTTTGTTCTGCTGTCAAATAACCCCAGGTTTAAATAACTAAAAGCAAAGCTGTGTGTGTGTGTGTGTGTGTGTGTGCTGTTGGAGGTCATATTTAGAACATGAAGAGACATCAGGACTTCAAAGCTAGACACAGAGCAAATTTGAAGACAAATGTCACAACTTTGCCCTGCAAGCACACACACACAGACTCTCTGTGTAAGGGCTTCCCTTCCTCCAGCCATCATCCAGAAGGGACAGAGTGAAAGAGAGAAGAGAGAAAGAGGGTTTTTCCCTGTGAATAAAACTCCTTTCTCAGCTGAGAGCAGGTCCACAATGACCCTGCAAAGATGGATGAGGGAGATTGTCCTGTGAAGTGATCCGCGAACACAGATAGGCGGGGGTCAATCTGGGCGTGTGTGTCTGCGTGTGTGTGTCCTGCACCACAACTGACCTAACGGCACCTCTGTTCTGGCTAGATGGGTGGGTGCTCAGGGGCCATGTAGGGCCAAGGGCAAGGATAAGAGTAAAAAAAACCCAGTACAATGGGTCAGTGGGAGATTGGGAGGGGGGTGGGGTGGGTTAGACTGCATGAATCCCATATCATACACACACACACACAGTTGTGTCTACAGGGTGCTGCTTTGACAAGTATCTGTGAATGAGGTTCGTGCTGACTACTAGCTTGACTCTGGCCAGCTAATATTTGACATACTGTAAGCTTAGGGATCACAAACTGGCTGAATGTAGCTCCAATATGTCAATATGTGTTTCAATCAGGCTGTCAAAGCAATAACAAATCTGTCCAATCTGTAATTTCTATCTGTATCATTTTAACATACATTTGGAACAACATTTTCTGTTGCAAGACAAAAAGTTGATTCAACCTGTAGCCAGTTCATATCTAATTCATATTTTATGTTCTTCATGCTGGGGTTTTTTGTGTTCTCTGTAGGTTTGGATTGAATATACTAACTATATAGTTAGTATGAGAAGTCATAGCCATCATGGCTGAGTAGAATACAGGACGCAGGAGATACAGGCCTGTTTGCACATGTGAAAGTGCCTGACTTTCTTATTATCCCAAGCTCTTACCTGTCACAGCATGTAGCTCATTTGAATGTTAACATTGCAGTTAGTGGGTCTGCTCACTGCACAAATCTAAACAAATTCACACTGTGGTAAAGCTTTGACTGTTTCTTTGAAGGGGAGTTTGAAACTATAGCTTCCAACATGGAGGAAGATATCCTTTCTTCTCATTGCATTTTACATAGTTCATGTGACTAATAACTAATTAGTAACTAAATACTAATGCCTACAGACAAGGTTAGACAACACTTGATACAATATAAGTGTTTCTAAACAGAAATGTCAAGAATTCTACTATCTATAGTCACAGCATAGAATAGCAGACACCTTGTAACTAAGACCTCGGTATCTTTTCTACAGTACGCAGCTGAGATCTGTCGGCAGAGCTGAGTCTAGTGTGTTGAGCTGTGTAAATTTGTATCTCTGTGTGCTCCCAGATGGCTGCAGTCACAACGACACTCATTTGTGTCCCAACAGTCAAACCTCAACAATCTCACAATCTTCCCACCTCTGTGCAGATAAGAACAACAGGAGGTTGTGTGTGTGTGTGTGTGCGCATCCCTAAACAGATCTTTTTCAGACAGTGGAAATGTGTGCAATTTTTGGAAACGGTAATTGGTGAGTGATGTCACCATCTCTGATATGATGGGGTTTCTTTAGCCCCTTTTACAAAGCAGTGGGGAAGGCGGGAATATGTACTGTTATTCCACCTTGCTGTTGTGTATTAAAGTACAAAGGAATGGGAGAGAGCATTATTGTCCCACCTTTAAGCCAGCAGTAGAAGTATTCACAGACACAAATTGATGTCTGTGTAAAAGGGAGAGGTGGCACAGCAGAACAGACGCTGACTGACACTGAGGCCGCTGTGTTACATGTCACACCTCTGATTCCATTGTACCAACATGCTGCACTGGACTGCATTACACCATCTTTGTTTGGTTCAGTGTAAACAAGCAAAGGTGAATGAGGGGTCATTTTAATGCCAATATAGTGTGATCTTTTGTGACCACAGGGTAAAAGCCTGAGAAGAAATTCAAAAAGAAGTTAAACTTTAAAATTCACTATGTGTTTCATTAATGTCTTCCAAATACTGTACCTCTTGACCACTTTTCAGGAGTTTGACCTGCTTTATAAAGGTATTTATCCTCACAGAAATGAATACCTGTAGTTTCAGTGGGAATGCTTACTCCACAATGGTCTGGAAGGTAACTTTCTGACCACATAAATCATTTTTCTGACAAGGCACAGGGAAGACACAGGTTGCAAGGAAAGCACATGTTTGTCACACTCTCATGCATGCCTGGGCTGTTGAGTCTGGGAGCTTCTTCCCCACGGAAATCAGTGCTTAGACTCTGCCTATTTTATTTGCATATCTTTGCATAGATTTTGCATCCTGCCTTAAAAATATGTAGGCTATTCCTGAAATCATTTGGACACATCTTTATAGAATTACCTGGAGTACTTCATTTCAACAACATGGAAAAACCCTGAACTCTAATTCTATTCGCAAAGAATAGAATTGCAACTAAGTATTGTGTCCTTGTATCACTTTATCTCTTAGAAAATGTGGTCAGATGAAATAGTGGTCACTTTTCTTGAGAGCACAGCAGATTTGATGCCCTGTTTGGTTCTGACTGACCACACTGGCAGATGTTCATGTAGGCAGGTATGTTTGTGACCAATTGCCTAACAGCAGTGCACCCCCTGACTCTTTGTCTTATCAAGCAGTTGGTGCAGAAAAGTCCTACATAGGTTTGTTTGAGCAATGCTTTCGTTTTCCTCAAACTGGATCTAGATCTGGGGGATTTGTAGCTGATAAGAACTCCCTGCAGCTACAGCCCCAGGCTGAAGGTGTACACTGTAAATATTACATACACCCACCTGTCACACTCCATCAAACCTCAGGTATGTTCAGTAATCATCACATTTATCATCTATTGGATTACAACTGTAGACATTCTATATTTCCTTTAATTGGAAAAAGTTGACAGATTTAAAATCTGGGTTAACTTTTCACAGACTAGGAGATTCACAGGTGCAGGCTGCTCCTTTCTCTCTGCTTGCACAATGTGCCACTGACAGACTTTTTCCTTTTCTGATGTTTTCTAATTAGACTGTGACTGTATATTCACAGCTATAGCCACTCTACAACGGTCAGTGTTTGTTGTCAAATCAAATAAACAAGGGGGTGATAAAGACATTGTGAAACTTTGCCATGTTTTTCACAGGTAGCACAAAACCTGCTATGTACAACAAAGGCCTGGAAACACACACAAAGCAAGTCTAAATGACACCACTCATAAAAGGTGTCTAGAGCGAGTGTGATCACCACAGATGTGACAGTACATGACATCTCTTGCTTTAAATCATCTGATGACTCAGATATTTTCTGTAGTAAAAAGGGTCATTTTTACAACAACACAAAAAATAAGCCATTTGACTTTTGGCAAATTTTTTGTGTGGCTGGCTGCTTGTTGTGTGAGTGAGAGAGAAGAGGAAGTCCATATTGATGTATCTGTATCTATAAGCAGAACAGAGAGTGTGAACTGTAGTGTTGTTTCCTAGAACATGTATTGGTACCGTTCTTGACAACAGATGCTAAGCATGATTTAATGTTCTCTCTGTTGGGCTTTGTTTGGGATTGGGTTTTGGGAATCAGTAAATTATGTCCTGGTAGGTTTTACATCTGTCTGTCTTAGGGTGGGACCAAAGGCATCTAACACTGTGATGTCAAGTGTTTTCCTACAATTTATTGTCTAGAGTAAACTTGTAAATAGTTTGTAGATATAGACCGGTCACAGAAACAAGAAGCCTTCAGTCATAAGCTCACTGTGTGTTTCTCTTCATGTTATGTTGGTTAGAGAGTGCGGGTTACTATCAAATCCTTATAAATATTAATGGTGCAGGCCAGGAGCCAGGGAATGTGACCTTTTAACCAGAATCTAAAACCAGAGACAAACACACACACACAGACACACAATGTAGTGCAGTTCAAAGTAAAAGGCCCTATCAGGTCCCGAGTCAACCAGTCCCGGTCAGTTTGTGGAGCCTAAACAAAAAGCAGAGGTGTGGTGAGATAGTGTGTATTGAGGTGGAAATAACAGGTTTATATCCAAGTCTCAAACTTGAGAGAGTTCTGCCTGATTGTTAATGGTAAAAGATGCTGGTAAAAACTAAATTAATGATTTCACCTTGTAAATTATCACGGTCCTTACTGTATATTTCAAACAACATATGACTGCATAAATCAGTACTTAGATCCACACATATCCTCAGGACATGCACATTCTGATATTCTTCATCACCTGAAGTACATGCACACTAAAATTGTAATAAACTATAGCCTGTAATTTCATAAATTCATTACATCTTGTGTGTGATTATCAGACAGGCCAATGTCCATGTCCACGTTTATGTAGCAGTGTTTTCTGATATAAAGCTCCCAGCAGAAGTGCGTTGTTCTTCCACAATGCAGCACACCGTCCAGTTGGAAGAACCATTAATTTAAGTTGCCAGATAACTTCTGCAGTTGTTTAAGTGTCAGATGAGGCATGTTTCTGTATATGCTATCCCTTATGTGACCATTCAATCAGTCATATTAAGATTGTGTCATTTTAGCAGGGGGGAGACAAAAGTGATTCATGAGTTTGCAGGTGAAAGTAATACAACATTGTGATACAATCAACAGTATATATAGTATATTGACATCTGTGGTTTCCCTGTTTCTCATGCACAGACTGTCAGACTGTGCAGACAGTCAATACAACTTGTTAATGAGCCATTTCAATGGGAGGGAAAGGGAGTTTAGCATTTCACATAGTCACACGGGCCTAACATTTGTCATGAAAGGGAAGAGCCTGTGAAAACCCTGTGTGGATTGGTTCTCCAACAAGAGAACAGCTGTCAAAGTGAAGACATACTGCTCTTCCACCAGCAGATATACCACTGTGCAGTGACAGGTTGTGTGTAAAACATAGCTAATGCCAAGGCAACAGTTGCATATGTGATGAACGTTAGTTATTTTTCTGGCGGCAAAGCTAGCAGAGTTAGCCATATGGCTAATGGCCAACAGTGATTGTTATCAACTATTGGAGGCTGGAGGTGCAGCGCTGGACTGACTTAGTCAGTGAGACTGGTTTGGAAAGTGAAGGCACAGAGCAGGAAGAAGAGATGGATGAAGGTCTAGACAGTGCGGCTGAGGGTGACACTCAAGAACAGTGAACAGCAGAGGATGTACTTCCTGAGGCAGCTGAAGAAGTTCAACCTGCCAAGGACAATGATGGTGCACTTCTACACCTCCATCACTGAGCCCATCCTCACCTCCCCCATCACCATTTGGTACACTGCTGCCACTGCCAAGGACAAAGGCAGACTGCAGCGTATCATCCGGTCTGCTGAAAAGGTGACTGGCTGTAACCTGCCTTCTCTCCAGGAACTGTACACCTCCAGGACCCTGAGGCGGGCATGGCCGATCCCTCCCACCCTGGTCACAATCTTTTCAAGATGCTCCCTTCTGGCAGGAGGTTGCTGTCCATCAAAACCAAGACCTCACGCCACAGTTTCTTCCCGTCTGCAACTGGGCTCCTCAACAAGGTCTAGGTTCCCCGCATTACATATGTATGGCAAACCAAGATAACCCATCAGAGCAACCATTTTGAAAAGGCAGCCTGGTACAAAATTCACCTCTAGCTTGAGTACTCTAACAGGCCATTCACACATACGAGTTCAGAAAGCTCAGACTCAAAGGTCCTGTTCACACCTGGCATTAACATACGTCTCCACATCTCAGAGTGATTTGTGATCAGACCTCACGTCCCCGCTCTATATGCAAATGACCATGTATATCATTTCTTTTTGCAAAGACCAAATGCACAATGTACTCTCACACCTCGTCTTTACAAAATTAAAACAAGGAAAAAAGTTACTAGACTAGACTGTCTAGTCTTGGTGTAAACCAGGAAAACCAAATCACCCCATGACATTTGACACACTTGTAATATATCTCTATGGGCTTTAGAAATTTTCCAACATCAATAAAGCCAGCTTACTTGATTTGAGACCAAGTGAACGAGTACAAATGATGTCACTTGAGTAGGCGGTTCTTCAGTATGGACCAGGATGCATTCTCATACACACTGCTAAAGGTAAAGCTAAATGTAGCCTTATGCTGCCCAGACTACCTCTGAATGTGGCCTGAGCGATCGAGTATCAGTGCATGGTTGTATTCACATCTCTACTTAGATACATGTTAGTGCCAGGTAAGAACAGGGCCGTAAAGCCCCAGAATGGCTCAACTATATGCATATATCCTCTGATGTAGTGGGAGCGACAGCCAGGAAAAAGCCAATCATGGTCATCTTGATTTCAGCAGTAACAGAAGGACAGAGTTGTTTACTACTCTACACCACTTTGCCAAGAAACAAAATGGCTGATCACTGTTGTCTCCGGTTTCTCAATTCTCTACGACGTTTCTTTATCAAGTTGCTGGTGTTAAATATCCATCTAAAATAAATAAATAGAAATATTCATGCATCCAAAATCTCAACCTCAAAGTAATATAAACATATATTTTTGGCATTTGACATGTGCAATTATCTTTACAAAAAACACAATAAAAAAGTTAAAATGGAAGAGCTGAGGTGAGTTGCACAGAAAATGCCATTGGTGATTGGCTGAATCCCTTGCCAGTCAGGTATCAAGTAGACACTGATGAGCACACCAATCAGTGTTTAGTTTGTGATCACTTACAGTGCTCCCCCACCACCACACGTAGTTACTACTCATAATACTCAGTGTTTAGTTGTATTGCAGACCTTGCCACATGACATGTAGGTAGAAAGGAACTGTGGGAGTGTTTTGGTGAGAAAGAATGGTGCACTTGTTTATTGTTTAAACATGGAGCAGTTTTGTGGGCAGGGACACTTGTGGTTTAGTGGAGGTGGAATGAAAAGAGTTTGACTTACTTCTAATTTGACAACATGCCC
Source organism: Lates japonicus (assembly GCA_033238685.1). Classification (NCBI taxonomy): domain Eukaryota; kingdom Metazoa; phylum Chordata; class Actinopteri; family Centropomidae; genus Lates; species Lates japonicus. The sequence continues at coordinate 8,494,492 of BRZM01000033.1, read as the reverse complement.
TTAAACATCCTCATTACCTCGTACACTGCATCACAGTGTTTCTACTTGTTTAGGTCCACGATAAAAAGCTGGAGTGTGTGGCATACAAGTCGTGTGGGTGGTAGTTAACATTCCTTTCTTAACAGGAATGCAGCATATGTAGAAAGGTGAAATTGTGATACCACAGTGTGGGTGGCATCTGCTTTCTTGAAGTTTATCCGTCCATTTTCCACCACTTATTCAGATACAGTTGGTGATGGCAGGCAAAGCAAGCTGAGGTTACAATATGAACTCTGTTTTCCTGCAGGTGCAAAGCCAGTGCCAGGGCAAATGCAGTTCTTATGCAGTTTTTATGACTTTAATTGGTAGAGGTGCATAATCACAAAAAACTTCAGTTGTGTTTGGTTTTGGCTCTTTCAGTTTGCTACACACTTCTATAACCTGTTGATATAGATTAGTTTCCCTTCACATACCAACTGGATCACTGTCTGTATATAATGGACTGTTGCAAGCAGCTTATAGACAAGCAGGGGACAGTTTTCCCATGAGGAATAATAAAGTATAACTTTCTATATGTAAACATGCACTATACATATAAAGCAGATCAAAGCCAAGCTGTCAGATTGCTTTAAATCTTTTCTTTTATTATCACTAATGCTTGTCAAACAGTAAAATCATCTCTAAATCAAGAGTTAAACCAAAATGACTTTGAATCTCAGTGGAGTAATGATAGTTGCAGTAGTGGAAGCAGTAGTAGCATCAGTAATAGTGGTAGTAGACGACCCTCTCCTGTTTGCCCCTAATGGTTTAAACCCTCACCTCTGATGTACACACACATACACACTCTTTTTCAATCTCTTTCAATCTCTCTCTCGCACACACACACACACACACACACGCTTTCAATAAGAACATCCTGGGAGAATTATATCTTTTTCTCTTAGCTGACTGCTTTCAGTCAGGATGAAGTTTCATTGCCTAGGGCTGTGATCTACCTCAGCCCTCCCCTTTGTTGTTAAAAAACTGCATGTATGTGTTTTGCAAATCCCTCATGTTCTTACATTTTCACTTCTGTTTCCTCCATATGTGTGTGAGAGAGCAGACAATACAGGCAAATGCATGGTGATCAGTCTGGAGGGCATCACTCTGCTTCATGGACAACAGAGAAACAAACTGACATGAGCTACAGAGAGCAAAGTGTCAGTGTGCTGAAGGCTCTATTGAAGCTCGGTGGTGATTGTGCAGGAGAGCCTCTGTCTGACCAACAGTTGGATCTACAGCATTGTCTCATTTCAGGAACTCTTGAACTTTGCCTTTGTTTCTAAAGTAGGAACCTGGGATTGAATTGAAGTTTGCTGCTGTAGTTGCTGGTGCCAGAAAGGCTCTGCTTTGGGGGTAAAAGCCACTGATGTCCCAGGAAGACCAGAGAGACAGGATTTGCAGAGCTGAAAGTTGCTCACTGGTCAAACACAAAATTCAAGCTGCTGCAACTTGTGAAAAGCTTCATCCAGGCAGCAATCAGCAGTCAAACTTTCTTGATATTAATGATAGTGAGAGAGAGAGAAAAACCTGTGGTTAGCATGTACAGAATTTGACGCTGAACGTTGAACATTAGCTAATAATGATAAAAACCTACTAATTATACTGTAAAAGGACAACTGGGTTCTAGATTAGTTCTTGAGCCTCCTTAGTTTCTGCTTTTGTTTGAAAAGAGGATAAGGTATCTTAAATTTAATAACCAGGTCTCTATTTGATATGGATATTCATGGTACCCACAAGATAAATCTGTGGCCTACTGACCTTTTCCTCTAGTGCCACCACTATGTCTATGTTCCCGCCTGACCACAGGAAATTTCAAAATGTAACGGGTAGATTTACTTAGCACATTCATGTTAGTCTGTATTCACTTTAGTCTTTGGTAGGTTTGCCTTTATTTGATAGCAGAGAGACAGAAACATAGGGACAGTGAGAGGGATTTGACCTTGTGGTGAAAACACACACTTTGGACACTCCAGAGCCAGCTGCATCATCGATAAATACACGCAAAAAGCCATGCACACACCCACATAAACTAGTATTTGTAAAATGATGTGCAGTGAGAATATGTCGCCTAACACAGATTTAAGACCAGTGTAGACACAGTTTAGTAGAGATATAGCTGTAGGCCATATGATGAAGAGAAGATTGATAAGAACATATTTAATAAAATGAGAGACATAAATTTAGAGCAAAACCTGTTTGTTAAGGGTGTTTGCTGCTTGTGTTATTATTTTTGCAGCACATGTATGAACTTAATTTAATTTTTTTTATGAGCACAGCAAACCTAGCGTGAGTGTGTGTATATGTCCCAGGACGACCTTCTAGCAGTCACCCTCATTATTGATCCCAGCAGCTGCTCCCTGATTGACTAAACACGCCCTTCTGCTTAATTCCTCATCATAATCATTGTAATATGGACTATTGATTGTGGAGCAGAATTTTCTTGTCTACACACAAGGATGTCCACCATCTGACAAAAACAAAGGAGTGTGAATTGATTTGTCCTGTATTCCAAGCCTTGTGCACTGTAAGTAATCCCTATAGCCACATCTGTCTTTTCAGAAATAGTTCAAGTGTAACGTGAATTTGTGTAAATGACTAATTTAATCGTTTATTATTATTTATATGTTAGCATCAGCCTTCAAAAACCATATCAGTTAGATTTACAGTGGAGTGCATGTGGTAGCTGTGGCTGACTGTGAGTGTGCTTGTGTGTGTTTATCCAAGAGGAGGGCAACAACTATGTGGCTCCACATGCTTGTAATTTCCCTGTCTCTCTCTTTCTGTTTGCCCCCTGTCTCTCTCCCTTTCTCTCCATCCCACACTGTGCTGTCACCACACTAGCTATTTTGAGAAAGAGACCCTCCCCACCACACACTGGTTGGCATATTTGTTGAGTTTGCTGTGTGTGTTCTATCGGGTGTTCGTAGCATGATTTCTGGATATTACTGTGGAGTGGAATGTTAGCATGGAGATTTGGACAGGTTTGCATCTCCAGCATTACCAACAGAGATGCAGTTCTCTGAGTAACATGACTAGATGTGTGATGAGCCTGTATTAGAAAAACAGACACTGCTGGTTGTATAGTTAATGTTTTCATGATTATTTATGTTTTTCTACCTCTGCAATCTGTGCATTAGAGACAGGCTGTAAAACTGATCTTAGGGCTGCATGATTATGGCCAAAATGACAATCATGATTAGTCTGATCAATACTGAGATAACAATTATTTTTTCACAATCATTCACTGTTCACATTAAACACCTACTAAAGTACAAATCTTTGTACCTTATTTACAGTTCATCTCCACTACGCTAAATAGCAATCAAATTTACCAAAACCTTTTAGCCAAAATTAACTCCATACTGCTGTAAAGTGCCACTGTGGGTGGGTGGATATCATACAGTCATCCTACCGAAGTTTGTGGTGTTTTTTTAGGTGGGTGAACAGGTTAGTTGTGTTGCTTTGTGGCACTCTTTGCATATGATATGTTCCTGCTTTATGTCACTCGCTCTAAATCTTAGACACTTCCAAACAACAGACGATGGTCTGTTTGGAGGTACTAGCTCTTCCCCTTGCTCCGAACATTTAATTTTCGTGTGGTTTGTCTGCTCTCTGTTGTTACTCTTGTACTCTGAACTGCTGCTGCACGATGCGCACACAACCACTTGACATCTCACTAAAAGTGAAGTCAGCCAACTTAGTGTCAACTCATCCTGCTCTGTTAGCATGTAGAATTCATCTGTACTGTCTGTTAACATGACTGTAGTGTAAGCGATGATGAAGTTATGTAGTATTTTATTTATTTTTACTTAACCGAGCAGTTTTCCAGAAAGTATTTTGGTAGATTGCCAATAATTGTTTCCACTAAATTTATCAACAACCGCTGCCTGCAATCAGTCAACAGTCATGTGATGAGCTGCATGTTTCATCTGTTTACTTGGTGTTTTATATGTATTATATGTTATTTAAACATAGGCTTGATGGATTGCCATCATAATGAATTGATATGTATGTAACATGATGTCTATGTCAACAGAAGATCTGATGGATGGAAATGTTGCAGCATCAGCAGAAAAGCTGACAGCAAGCAGATTCAATGTCTCCTGTTGGTCCAGTACCTGCTGAAGAGGTTTTTTCTTTTTTACAAAATACATTGAAATATTTCTGATTTCTTCTCAGAGGTAATATGTCCTCTGAGACTGCTTTCATCAAATCACATTTAGCTAATTATGTAACTGTCACAGGCTGTCATTTGTCATTTTTGATCATCAATTTTCAGATCTCCCCTCTTTTAAAGGAATAAAACATGTCAACAGCATAAAGGAATCATTTATAGATTATTGATAACTTATAATAACATATAGAGTGAGGTCTCTAAACAGCTCATTATTGTAGTGAAGGAAAAGACTAAAACATTTTTCACTGCACTCGTTCACTTCCATCTCTCCTCCTCCATCTCTTTTACAGTTTGTTTCAGTTTCTTGGAGCCTTGTTTTTTCGGCAGTCACAGCTAGACGGCCCAGAATGCCTTTGGCGTGCCCACTTCCTCCCATGGTGCCCCTAACTCATGTATGATTGGTTCTGCTGCCTTTCATCTCAGCCCAGGCCATAATCACTGTGTGTGTGTGTGTGTGTGTGTGTGTGTGTGTGTGCAGAGATCTGTCAGCTGTTGCATCTCACTTTTTTTTTTCCCATTTCTTCCTTCTTTTGAGGGAGACAGTCAGATGATTGTTACCTGAACTCAGTTTAGACAGAATAACCAACTTTTAAAGATGACTTTGAAATTAATGTGTGTGACTTTAATGTGTCAGAGTATTATACTCAAAATATCTTTTAAACCTTTTAGTTTCCCAGGTAGACTTTGACAGCAGAAGCCTGAGCATCACAGTGACGTAGAGTCTATGTCACTGTGATGCTCAGGCTCACAGAGTCACTAATCTCTAACACTTCCTGTCCCATGACATTGCAATTTCCTGTTCTGGCACTCATCAATAACCTGCACAGAGAGCTCTTTAAGTACACCTGAACTGAAAATAGAAGCTAATCCAAATTATCCACAGGCACATTGTTCAAGCAAACAAGCATGGCTGTTTAGGATTAAACTTGAAAAACGTACTTCATCTGACATACCTGCCGCCTGAGACCCTGCTTACACTGACATGCGATCTGACCTGAGCCAGGACATAAGTCCTGGGAGGGAGTGTATTGTGTTTGTTTTACCTTATTACCCCCAGTAACATGATATATCATTTCATCTCTCAGACAACTCCACTGTGGTGTATCTAATGAGTAACTATATACATATCTCTTAATCTGACTATTATGACAGTGGTGATGAGTTGATACTCACTGACACTTCAACATATGATTGATTATCCTATGGAGTCTGTACCCCACTATATATTCTTGCTCCCCACCACAGATGACAAACACTTTGATATGAACAATTGAGTGGAATTAGCTGAGCTCTCAGTAATATGCTACTTTTGAGCAGCATATGTGTGGCTAATGAGTATTCAGGTCAGGCCAAATGGAGGCTAGTCCCGACTGTCAGTCTGATGTCCATCTCCTCATTCACCTGTGGATCAAAAGCAGGAGGGTCGGGGCCGGCAGCTACGGGCGAGGTTAACGCGAACGCTGCCACCTCGCTTTCATCTGCCCCAGACGGACCGCCAAACCTGTCCTCAGATTAGGTGTATATGACTCACTACTTTGTGTGTGTGCGTGTGTCTGTGTCTGTGTTTTGGGCAGTGGGTGATTATTGCTAAAGAAACGTGGCCCCTGATTTGCATTATCTTGGATCTAGGCTGAGTGCAGCTGCTGTTGGGTTATGTAATATGATGCTCCATATGTTCCAGATGACTAATTACACTATACAAAAGAAGGAGGGTGGAGGAAGTGTGGAGAAAGGGGTGGAGAAGGAGGAAGAAGAACAATGAAGAGGAGGCTGAGGAGACTGGACGAATTTTAGGAGATGAGGATGAGAAAAGAGGGTGATGAAACAGAAAGAATACTATCATTAGTTCCTGTTCCTTCAGTTTACATCAACAAGTGTGATCAGCCTTGCAGCTTGCGTCTCCCCGTCTCCACCCCCACTGTTCTCCAGTCAATCCAAATTGATTGTGATAGCTGCGGGCTTTGACCTACTTTGAAGAACAATAGTCCCCCCCATGGCTGCTTGAGACATTCTGATGATTTGGTTTGGAGGTCACCCAGACTTGGACAACGCAGAGTGAGGCACAGAGAGGGGTGGGGTGCTGCCTAACCCCTTCATCCTTTCAGAGGCACACTACCATCCTCCTTGACCCCAAGTGACAAAGACTCTAATGGGTCAAAACAAGCAGATCCCAGGAGTGTCCAGACACTGTTGGGCTCTACCAGCTGCCTCTTAAACTCTACCCCTGTACAGTGACAACAACCACACAACTTTGGGTGTCTTTGTCTGTACTGTATGGCCTCCAAACAGGATGCAGATTTATTCATGTAACAGCTATGATAAAAAGATTGTTGGTCAGTGCCTTCCAAAATGACCCATATTACTGTTCAAATACTATTCTTCGTTTTCTGATCTGTTAAGGTCTGGTTGATTACTTTGATCTCTTTCCAGTGTTCATTCAGTCTTTTATTCAGGTTCCTTGCAGTTTCACAGATAGAGTTCCCCACAGCTGGTACATCTGATGTCCTACACACCTCCAGCATTCCTCTCAGGGGGTTAACTGACTTTGCTGTATTTCCATGTTGTTGTTGTTTCTGATTATTGCCTGTGTTTGCGTCTTGCATGCCTTTGTTGCATTGTCTTAACAAACATAAACTTGTCTATAAGTTGTATTTTCGACCACTATGAACTGCTATGCCTTCTGCATTTTTGATAATCGTATTGGCCTGGACACCTAGAAACAATACTGAAAAGCTGCTGACATTTTTTGGCTGGATGTCCATCAAGCTGACTGAAGAAATTAAAAGTGTGCCATCTGAGCGGACAGAGATAAGGCAAAAGCATGGAAATCAGTTAGTGGTGGGGTGTGCATTATTGTTGATGAAGGGCTACACTATTTACTGGACAAAAGATTGTGAGCCCCTGGTTGTTTCATTTAAATCTTTCTGCTTACCCTATGAATTTAGACAGCTTGCCATCATGTTAGTGTATGCTCTGGTGCTCATTATAAGGAAGCTACAGATCACATACTGTCAGACACCACACTTTTATTTCTGTGCATGTGCGATAAGATGATTGGTCATTATTCATTTTCATCTTTGTTCTGTGCGCAACCTGTGATTCACAGTTTAAAAGTCAGGGTGTTCCCTAATAATAAGCCATGGCTGCCTAAAGGGCTGAAAATGTGCCATAATGTTGGACGCCCAGTGGACTGCCTGTCCTCGACCTTAACTAGTTCTATGATAGATTTCACACTGCAGATTCCAAAGACAAGACCACCACCATTTGTGATGGCGTACCCAGAATTCAGCAGTCTGAGGAAGAGGTTGGCAGCTGTTTGTCACAGATTAAGCCACAGAAAGCACCAGGACAGTGCAGTACAGCTAAAGGGTGTTTTGACCACACTACATCTATTATTAAAACACACACTGTGCCAAAAAATGGAAAGCTTCTGTTGTTAAACCACTGCCCAGAAGCAATGCGTTGACCTTGCTTTTAATGTGTTTTCTTCCAGTGGCTGTTGAACCAGAGGACTGACTGGAGACTTTTTAACTGATCACCCATAGAAGGTCTGCCGTGACATTCAATCTGACGAGACTGCTCTAACCACAGTGCCCCCCAGGGGTATATTTTATCACTGTTGTTACTGTCTGTTTGTATTAAACTATTAAAACAGGCAGATAATATGGCCATAGTTGTTCCATAAGAGTAACAACTGTATTATTTGGGAAAAGTATATTAGATGCAAAATGGCTGAATCTAGCGCACTGTTAATCAGTGCTGATAAAACAAGGGAAGTTATTTTAAATCGAGTCTTTGACTTTCAGAATCAGAATCAGATTTTAGATTAGAATCAGAATTTCTGATTAGACTGTGGAAAGTGTTGATAGTTTCAAGTATCTAAGTATATACACGGACAACAAACTGAATATCACAGAGAATGTTGATGCTATAAGAAGGTTCTGGGTTTCCAGCCCGGAGCTTTTCTGTGCGGAGTTTGCATGTTCTCCCTGTGCCTGTGTGGGTTCTCTCCGGGTACTCCGGCTTCCTCCCACTGTCTAAAGACATGTAGGTTAACTGGTGACTCTAAATTGACCGTAGGTGTGAATGTGAGTGTGAATGGTTGTTTGTCTATATATGCTGGCCCTGCGATGGACTGGCGATCCGTACAGGGTGTACCCCGCCTCTCGCCCAATGCAGCTGGGATAGGCTGCAGCCCCCATGACCCTTAACAGAAAGATATAGATAATGAATACATGAATGAATGAATGTATAAGAAAGCAACACAGAGATGATTCCTTATCAGGAAATTAAGAGGTTTCTGTGTCAGTGGAAATGTTCTGGAAAGAGTGTGTGTCAGCTTGACAGAGAACAGTCTGGTGTTTAACATCTCAGTATAGTGTGGTAACCTGACTGTAACAAACAAAAACAAGATCAACTGATGCTCAGTGTAACACTTGCTCAATTGTTAACACTGATTATCTCCCTTCTGAATTTTAGTTAATGCTCTTTGGATGACATTATAAGACACCCTGCTCAGATACTTTGTACCAAATGCAATCAGCATAATGAAAAAACAACACCAAAAATATCCCATCCCGTAGAGGATCCCATATAACAGTATAATAATTGTTGTGCATGTACTGCTGATGTTTGACCTTGTGTGTATGTGTGTGTGTGTACGTGTGTGTGTGTGTGTGTGTCTTGTGTGTCACTGGTTTGATTGTTGTTATTGTTTTTTATTGTATTTAATTTTGAGACAAAGATAAATTTCCTGCTGTGGTAGGACAATACATTTCTATTCTATTCTATTCTATTCTATTCTTCTAAGGTGAAAAAGTCTTGAATAGGTTGAATGGTTTGTGGTAAGCGCTTCCTGTGACTTGAAAACTCTGACTAGATGTTTGGTCAGTTCGGCCACATAAGGGAGTCTCACTTCTCTTGGTCCCCATTAAATTCTTAGTGTCAATCCTGGTTTAAGAGTATCTATCGCTCTCTTTAGTCTCACTGCCAAGATATTCTGCTCTATGTTGGAGGGTCCTCACCAAAAATCCTTTATGTTGCTGTGGTTCTCCTGTCACCAATTCAAGTGATCAAAATAAAACCATGTTTTTGAGCAGATAAAGCATGCTCGGTAGAGTCCGTCTCTGACTAAGCCTGTTGAGAACATTTGTATTAGCCTCCTGAGACCCTGTGTCCTCATACTAGGACAGTACATTTGAGGTTTGCTGTACCTTATACTTGATTTTGCTAAACTTAAACCTGTTGTCCTCATTGGCTGACACTCACAACAATCCACAACAGTATAAAAACAACATGGCGGCAATCTCTGTCAACACATTCTACAGCCAAGATCAAGATAAAAGACAAACAAAACCTAATGACATTTTTTGGTTGGAACTTTTTATGCTCAGTAACATTTGTTGCTTGATATGGCGTACAACTTTGACAAGACAACAGAGATGACAACAGGACATTACCATTCATGTTTAATTTTTCAGTTTCTTTCTGGATGCGTATTCATCATTTCACTAAGAGACAAAAAGAGTGAGTGCTGCTGTTAGTAAATGTTAACAGAACTTCACTCAGGCCAATAGGTGTGACAAACCGTTCCTACAGACAAAATGAACATTCCTAGTATGGAGTACAGAGTGCAGAAATTTTAATTACTAAATGTTGCAATTTTGTTTTTGCACAGCCATGTTTTGGCATTGAAATAAACAGTTTTATACACTGATGACTGTATTTTGTTTTACAGTAAATATTGTCCACATATGCAGACTTCATTATTTTCAAAACCTACCTCCTGTTCAAAGACATGGTTTAGTTTTTATAATAATAAGGACCAACTAATCCCAAAAAGATTGGAGAAATGAAAAATACATACAAAATCAACGCACGGGTCTTAGGAGGTCAGCGACTGCCTCTGTCTAATCCAGCTGACTTCCTGTTTGCTCTTCACATGACTGACATGTTATTGTGTTGTACAGTCTAAACACTGTGTGTCTAACTGATGACAGTACTTTGTACTGATGAGTCATTTGTCTTTAATAACAGTCAAGTCAGTTTTATTTATACATTGCTGAATCACAACAGAAGTTATCTCAGGGCATTTTTCATATAGAGCAGGTCTAGACCGTACTCTTTATGATATTATATTTACAGAGAGAGACCCAACAGTTCCCACCATGAGCAAGCACTAGGCAACTGATGATTTACCCCCTGGCTGAAAACTGTGGTACCAATGTTTTATTGAGTCTGGTTTCAAAGGTAATGTTTTAATTCTCCACAAGTGGCTGTTATCTTTTACTACATCAACCTGTGCATCACTTGTAGCTTCCACCTGGGAACTACACCTGGAGATTCGCTTTTAGCTACATACAGCACAATAAATGTAATGTGCATTGTTCCTGTTAAATAAACAGTAAATAAATAATTTACTGAAATCTAAATTCTGATGAAGCAATGTGTCATGTATGTGAAATGTACTCAGCGTTTCACAGCCATTTTACCTTGTGAAGACCATGTACAGGAAAAAGTATGTTTGGGCCAGTCATGTGATTTTGCAATATAGAATGTGGCTACTATGCCAAAATGGCATCACTGTGCAGAGCTGTTCCTGAGGTTATGATTATCAAAGAACACAGGTACTCTGGGAAGAGGGCCAACAGACAGACAGATTGCATTATACTGGTGATGAGAAGACCCTTGATTACACCCAGTGTGTGACACAGCAGCCTTCATGTCAGTCTGCATCCATTCCACTGTGCTGGCTCTCCATTTTACACAGACGTTGATTCATCTCTGTGATTACCTCCACTGCAGGCTTAGAGGTGGGATAACAATGCCCTCTCTTACCTGTACCTTTAATACTGTTTAAGGCATTCTTGGATTTGATCTGAACCCCCACCAAGGATAGATTCTTGTCCCACTGACATATCCTGAGGATAGCAGGTTGACCTGCTCCATCAGTATCCATCTAATGTATTCCTTCATTCCAGACATGTGGTAGACAGATCTCTGATTCAGTACTAACTCACAGTCAAACAGAACCATCCCATATTGTGTCTTGGGAATAAATGTGATTATCTGGGGTCCCTGTGTATCTTTTGTTGGTATATGACATAAAAACATGTAAGAAGTCCTGATTCAGAGAGTCTGTCCCATTATCTGGTTAACCTACAGATCCCACATCCTCAGCTGTATATCAGCAGGAAACTGCCTCAAAACAGGCTCTGCTTTCTCCCACTATGAGACTGAGACAATGAGTCACATTCTGGCCCACAACCAGCTACACAATGTTGAGACCAAAGCATCCAGAAGTGGTAGGAACTGACACACAAACACACAAACACGGGATGGCTAGGGGGGGACACTCTGGACCGGATGGTCAGAAGAGACGCCCTGCATAAGAATGGAAATAGCTGAGAAGGAAAAAAAGGAAAACAACCATAGAAAAGCGTCTTAAACCAGCATAGAGGAGTATAAACAGACAAAACAGCCACAGGCGATAATAAACACGCAATCAGTGAAAAGGGATTGTGCTGCAGAGATAAATGTGGAAAAAGACACCCACGACTTCAGGATAATGAACCCCATTCCACCACACAGACTGAGATAATATGATAAACATTTCCCTAAATGAAGTCTTTCATGCCTTGGAAAAACCATTGGAATGCTATCTGACATATCATTCAAAAACAAGCAAAAAAAGTTTCGCACAGTTGCTAATGCACATTGGAAGCTACTGTATCTTATGTGCAATTCAGTTTTTAGTCTAAAAACAACCAAAACATTTTTGTGCACATACATAACTAACAACTGAGTCATCCTCCTCTAGTGACATCCTCAGTGTGCCTAAAAGCTTGACCCGCTCTGGAATCAGTTTTTATTTTTTACTGGAATCTTGATGTAGCAGGAGGTGCTAAAGTGTTTTTTTCTTGGAGAAGCCTATTATCCCGTAAAAATTATTAAATTTAGCTCAAGACCAGAATCATTGCACCTCTTGTAACAACCACTTATTCAAACATATATGTTCTTACGTGGAATGTAACAGTGATGTGGGGTCTCGTTTACCCTTATGATTAAAGTCTCCAATGAAAGGCTACTCTTCAGCAGCCACATGCCACATTTTCCATTTTACATACATACTGAACACATTTGTGGCTAATTTATGTCAATGAAATGACAGATATTGTGCTGCACTTGCTTAGGCTCCAGGTAAGGCAATGTTGGTCTGTTGATTGGTTGGTGCCAGTCCACCCCTTTGGTCCAGAATAAAACACCTCAACATGTACTGGTTAGACTGTAGTGAAATTTTGTACACACAGTCATGTTACCTCCAGGATGAATGAGACCGTCCTGTAAAAACATGTACAGCAGCTTATAGTTATTGTTAGGCAACCTCTAGTAGCCATTGCAATTATGATGGGAACAAAGGAGGAAGTTATATGACGTAGTATAAGGTGCGACAAAGTCTGTGTGAGGAGGAGGGTCAGGAAAACACAGGGCTTTCACACAGGAGACCACTGTTTGTTTCCTATGTGAAACTGACTGTCAACAGCATTTATCCATGATCACAACCTTAGTCACATGTTACTGTTACCATGGCAACAACCATAAGGAAGTACTTACTTTGTCCCAAACTACAGCCTGGTATGCCTGCCACTGATTCACTCCTTCGTACCTGAGGGTAGGGACAAGTGACCTATATGGTCATTTCAATTGGGGGACTTGTGGGATGAACTGTAATAACTTTGGTGATCCTCTGACTTTTCAACTAGCACCACCATCAGGTCAACATTGGACTTTGCCAAATACTTTGGTTTATGAGAAAATACCTGCAAACCTCAGCTGTACTTTGTGTTTAGTGCTTTATGTGCCCCTACAAATGATTTCCTTTGGTAATCCAGTTCCTAAGGCTATTCTTATGCTCCTGGTTGCATCACAGCTCAAAATGCAACATGTGCCAAGGCTGCATTGCATGGTTCACTGAGGCCTAACTTTATCAACAGGACTAACAACAAAGTGTAGTATTTATCACTGCTTCTTTATATAGCTCATACATTCTATATTATTTTTCTATCTCTACTTTATGTGTATTTTGATTTGAGCTTAAGCTCAAAACACTCTTTTATTACCTCCACAGTCCTGATGAAATGAGGAACTGATGATTATGTGTGCTGAGTGAGATACACCGAGAAACCGTGACACACTCTCTCTCTCGCTCTCTCTCTCTCTCACACACACCCACTCACACACACACACACACACACACACACACACACTTCAGTGCTTCTATCTACCTCCACCCTTCCTTTTCATGAATGGAGCTGCTCAGTGGAAGCCTCTCATTGGCAGAGTGGTGGGCCAATCAGAGCAGCACCTGGGTGGGTCTTCAGGCCATTCACAAAAGTTCCTCTCTCACCGTCTCTGGCTGTCTCTCTTACTCTCTGTCTCTCTCCTCTTTTTCTCTCAAACAGACAGTATAAAGTTGATGAGTGTCTCTGTTGGACTGATCATTCCAGTGTGGAGTTTGTGGAGATTTTATGCATGTTTCTCCACATGCATTTCAATTTGACAATACAAAAAGATGACAAATGTGAGCAAGTGAATGTGTTGACACCATCAGACAACATAGAACACTGACAGGAAAGACATTTCATTTAAGTTGTAGTTTTAAAGACAGACAAAGCTGTGGCAAGAAAGAGGATGAAGTCATATACCATAATATTAAATAATGTGAGAAAATATTGGAAAAACAGCCTTTGCATATTCTGCTGCTGCATGGAACTCACTTCAAGGGCTTGCAACATGTATAATTAATCAGTCATAAACCTCAAATGCAACTCTTCAAATCTTCATGTTCAAAGTCTTTTTATTAGTCTTAGTTATTAGTTATTCTGAAACAAAGACAATGTGTTTGGTTGTTCTGGATATTTATAAAAACTTTTGATTCTCAGTGCGGATGGACAACATGTCTTAAGAACCAGTTCTGAGAGACCAGGAACCAGCTCTTGCCGGGAGTTATGTCACACAGCTTTAAAATGCATGTGGTTTAAAGTGAATGAAGCACACATTAGCAGAAAGTCAGGACCTGTAAGTTTCCCTCATCAGGCGTGTTTGTGTTATCATGTTTTAGTTGCTGTCCCACCTCAGTTAAGCAGAAATTCTTTATCAACAGTGAGCTTATCCAGCTGGGCAGGGACAATGTGTGGGAGCCACCACAGATAACACAGCTTCTACAGTTGGTTAAGAGGCATAATAATTAGTGGAGAGACACTTTGTACAATCATTATACATCTCATTAGACAGAGGAACAAAAAGAAGCCATTTTCAAATATGGAGATGGAAAGCATAATAATACAGATCAGTGTTTCTTATGGGAACCTTTTGAGGTCTGTTGCTGCCTTAAATTGAAAGTGAGTTTAGTCACTGAAGCAGGTTACAGTAGAAGCCATAAAACATTCAGTGCCAGTTATTAAAATACATCCGCTGCTCTCTAGGATGTAGTAAAAATCTGTTTTATCTTCAGTGGATTTGAATGTCGGTTAAGTCTAATCATGAGGTCATTTTGTTCAGCTAAGTAGCACCAACAACACTTAAGTCCAGACTTCTTGTTCATTTACTGATGGAGGTAGAAAAGGTTTCACTTTTGCATAGATTAGAGATTTAGAGAAAAAGCATGTTTTACTCCATGATATTTCTTTTTTTTCCCACCATTAGACAGTGTATATTTAGGACGTGACATAGCTATGGCTCTATCTTTAGTCTGTTATTTTTCAGTTGGATGCATTTATTCTTTATCTTTTCAGTTATTTTACAGAATTCAGCCTTTATTGTATTTTGCTCTATCGTCATGAAGCTTTGTATACAGTTCACTTACTTTGCCAAATACTTTACTACGTCCTGTTACAACCCTGGTTTGGTTCATCAGTTAATTGAGTTTGATTCACATACAACTGTGCAGCATTAATACACAGTCAGTGACTGAGTGCTGTGAGTGCAGCTGCATGAAGGACCAGCTAACACTGATCTCAGTTATGAGACTGAGGATGCCACGATGCCAGCATGCTGTATATAATCACACACTAGTGCGGCATTACACAGACTTTGAGTGGATCAGCACAAACAAGCAAAGGCAGCTTATCCGATGCTCTTCTTAATGCCAATATTGTGCAATCTCTTCTTAATGCTAATATTGAGCAATATTGTGCAGTCTATTGTGCAATCTATCCCTAGATGGGTGTAGGAAGGCTGCAGCAAAAGAGGTGCATATGAAGGTAAAGATGGGTATGAGGACGGGAGGGTGGAGCCAAGGAGGTCTGAAGGCTCCTGGAGTGATGAGTCCTTAAAAGAATGTTTTCTCCTTGTCCCTTTAGGTTCACTTTGACACTTACCACTGGCCCTCAGCAGCACCGTGAAAAAATGAAGAAAGAAATAATTGTCCATTTGTGTTCAGTTTGGCTTAGGTTTAAATGCATCATATGATTCCAGGTGACCTCAGCTGTTGCCCCAGTGGAACCAGAACTGACCTAAAAAACAGTGCACCGATCAGCCATAAGATGTTGACCTGGCCTCCAGACTCCCCAGATCCCAATCTGACCCAGCATCTGTGGGATGATCCAGAACAAGTCAGATCCATGGAGGCCCCATCCCGCAATTCACAGGACCCAAAAGATTCTGCTGCCAATGTCCCGGTGCCAGACAGGAGATATACAGAGATCCCATGTCCAAGCCCCAACAGCTCAGAGCTGCCAGCTTTGCCAGTATGAGGGGGACCTGTGCAATATTAGGCAGGTACCTCGAGACATTTCTGAGCAGTTTTTGTGGTGTGGTGGGAACATTATCCTGCTGGGGGAGGCCCCTGACGTTGGGGAGTGTTGTTGCCATTGGAGGGGTGTGTGCTTGGTCTGTGACAATATTTAGGTGGGTGGTATGTGACAAAGTAATGTCCAAATGAATGTCAGGACCAAAGGTTCCTCAGCAGAACATTGTGTTATAATGAGAAGATCGATTATATTCACTTGTGGTTGCCGATAATTTCTCCATCTTGGTGACCAGAGCTGTTGATGGTTGTTCACTTGTAACAGCAGGCAGTTCCTGAAACCATATACAGCAACTAAAATGCAAACATATAAAGAAATCTACACAGAGCAAATAACATATGATGGAAATGATGGGGGATCATCTGTGCATATATACACAGTAAGGGTTTATGCTAAAGTGTTAGAATGAGGCAGCAGCAGTATGTGGGGGAAAAAATAGATGCTTTGAGGTAGTATGCACTCTTTACTTACAACATTAATGTGACACACAGAACAATAAACTGAAGGTAAGTGTTCAGTTCCTTGTGTCCAAAGTCACTGTGATAAATGAGTATGATGACAAACTGTGTGTCTGTTTCTAGTATGTGCTGCTTTAAGTCTTGAGGTTATTGCTGCCCTCATGTTCAACCCCCCCCCCCCCCCGGTCTGTGGAACCAACCACAGCCACATGGCAGAAAGCTTCCACTCATCTGAACACCCACCCCAGCCCCACACCCCACCCCAACCCTCACCCGTCGTATTTAACTCTTAAACGCCATTGGCCTACGATTATTTGGCAGCTTTAACTGTTTTGTCTGAGTCCCGCTACCCTGTGGAGGATCTTTCTTCTGCTGCCTACTGAGCTGAAACTAAGTGAGGTGGAAGAAAACTTCTTTACAGTTTCTAATGCCACTGAATCCAATTCATTTTAACCAGATTATCTGAGCAGATGTGTGCAGAAAGAATGAAAACACGTTGTTTCTTCAAAGAGGAGGCACAAATACATGGCAGAAAATCATTTGATAAAAGGTGTTGTTTAACTGTTTCAACCACACCCCCGCCCCCATAATATTTTGACAATTACAAGTTCTGTGATGATTTAATTACTGTAGTTTGTGAAGACAAAGACGTTAATGTTTTTCTTTTAAACTTCATGTCTGCTTCAGTGTTAAAACCATGATAAAGATACCGATATATAAACAGTAAGTGGGTGGATAGTCAGCTGGAGAGAGGCAGATGATAGCCACGCAGAACCACAGTAGGACATGCAGCCACACAGTCACATCTCTCTCTCTCTGTCTCTCTTTCTATCTTCCTCTGTCTCTCTCTGATCCCAGTTCTCGTGTTTCTCTGCTTATGTGGCACAAGTTTTTATTTTGCAAATGATTCAACTGAAAAGATTACATGTTGTTTGACTGGATGTGGCATAGAGCATGAAAGAAGTTCTTAAAAGAGAATCAACCTGTTTGATTAGTTAGCTGCCAAAGAACAGAATCAAAACTGACAATACATTGAGATCTTTTCAACATTTTTTCATTTAACTTCTTGGCTCCATTTTAGCAATGAAAGCTCTGAGGGGGTTATATCATAGCCCACACACACACACACATACACACACACACACTCTGCAAACAGTGGCACGCTCATGGACACACAGTCTGGTCAATTTGCATTTAGGGAAGTTTTTAGCTGGAAGGTGTAACGCTCTCTAGCTCTAACTGACATGTTGGCTAAAGTAAACAGTCCACATCCACACCCAGCAGACAGCTGCTCTCAGTGTACCGCTCCACTGTGAATATCACCCTGTCAGAGCTGCTAATCAGGCAGGAATAGCATGATGAATCAGAATCAGAGGAACCAGTATTTCAACATAATCAAGGTTTTGGATTACAGCATTGGTGTTTTTTTAGCAAATAAAGTCCTGGTGGGCAAACAATGAAACACGCAAACTATGTCATTGCTGTTACTCCAGGTACTGTGTGTGTCATCTTCTTTCTGTCTTAAGTGTCTGGGCACCATCTACTTTGAACTATTTCATAAAAGCACTTTTTTTACATTTTGGCACAAAATACAAAAAAAAAAACCTCACTATGGGCCTTCAAAAAACTAATTGGAGAGATTCAGAAAAAAATAATTTTATATGTGTAAGTTTTTCAGGGTATTATTTTAGCGACAGAACAACAGAGCCACACAAAGCCACATTCCTGGATGTGCTGTTCAGTGGGTTATTGAGGTTTACCTGTTGAAAGCTTTACTTCACAGCCATGACAGACCTTATGCCAGGTGGGCCTGGGTTGTGAGCGGTATAAAAAAGTTTTTGCTTTGTCCTTGACTGCAGTCTTTTCCAGTAAGGCCTGAGCTCCCTGCCAAAGACTTTATAGAGACTCTGAACTGAGACAGTGTCGCTGACCTTTAAGAGCTGGTCTCAGGCAAGATTTACACTTTGAAATCCAGGATGGATGGTTGGATTTTCAAGATTTAAACCAGATTCAAAAGTGAGAGTCTGCTTTCAGATTTTGGCTGTAACTTTTGATCAGTTTTGATTATTTTGCTTTGTAAATGCAACAAATAACCTTCAGTAAGTGGAGGAGTTTGTTCTTGATCTGTGAATTTGGCTACTTTATCCACTGCAGAAGACCCATGAGATGTGTTTGGAGGCTCCATTAAAAAGCTAGTAAGTGAGTGAAGTTTTAAAAATACATAAATAAATAATTTACACATTTCTATACCAGCTATAACAAACATCCTCGACAATTTCAACTTGTTGATATTCACTCTCTTCATTTTAACAGAAATGTCTTTGACCTTACATAAAAGACCTCAGATTTTTTTTTCTACCTTTTATTTTAGGTACCTCTGTTTTGGTGGTACATTGATACATGATAGGTGGGCATGTTAGAGGCTGTGACAGTCATGGCCAATCTCTTCACTATCCCCTTTAAACACAGAACTGGCCCCATTAGGATACACTGATTTACAGTAGGACCTTTTAAAATATGAATACAGCGGCTCAAACGTAAAGCAGATGATGTCTCCTTTTAAGTTGAACAAACTTTTTTGAACATGGTGAACATCCTGTCATTGTTTTTAAAGGGCACTACTCAATTTGTCATACAATGATTTTTTTTTTTTTACCTCCATCCTATCATTCTAATTAAAAACATCTCCAGGCAAAACCTTAGCCAGAGTCTGGTCACCCAGACACAGATGGTCATGAAAAGTGATGCATAATTTAGTCTACAGTGATGCTGCTGTGGTGACTGTATGAAGAGTTTTGAAAAAGTGAACTCAGAGAGATAGTTTAGCAACAGCCACATGACCTTAACATTCTTTCTTTTAGCTGTTGGTTTGAAAGATTCTTTGGGGCAATGTAGCATAAACCTGTTGAGACTGAGCAGTGGCTTTCTTGTGTCATTCTAAATTGGGAGAAGAGAGTGAATCTACTTTTGTTCCCTGTGAAGTGAATTCACTTACAGTCATAATATAATTAACTCTTGTGCATGGTCTTTAATATTGTTAACTAAGCTGCTGTTGCTGTAGAATAAACATGTCACATGGTAGTTGGCCCTATCACTTAACACTAAGTACATTTCTATTCACCTAGAAACGCAAAACACAAGAAAGTGCTATGGATACATAAGTAAACAAGCACTGACATACATGCAGGATGTGACTTCACCGGTCACTTCCAGTGAAGAGGAAACATGGTTTTCCATCGTTTGAGTTTTGACTGGAGCTCGTTTAATGTCAGGATCAGCTCCACCAGCTGTTTATCTCCATCAGCTAGTCAACTGACATTCACACAGAAGGAGAGGAGGGAAACAAGACTCAGGTTTTACTTTGGACCAGTTTCTGGAAACTTAGTTAAACCTTGTGTTAAATTTGGATGGAAACATGACAAGTATCAACACTGCTGTGTGAGGTGAGTATATAGCACAAGCTTATATCATGCATATTTGGTTTAATACAAAGACAGAGACTGCATTCTCTGTTGAGGGTGGAGGTGCAATTCAAAATGAAAGTGAATAACATGTAAAAAGGATACAAGTCAGGATTTGTCAGCAGTCTGGAGCCACTTGCCGTCTGACAATTTCCTGGTTCTGTCTGACTAATAGCACTGACTCTCCTCCCTTGCTTGTGTGCTTGTTTAGTGCTGGGGCTCAGAGGGACACCAGTAATGCTTTTACATTTGTCATGATGCTAGACTGAGAGCTTCAATGGATATGAATCAGGATTTCACTGAGAAGTCGTGTCAGTCTAGCTAAGTTAAAAACCATCAACTGCAATGATTGAAAAACATCTTTCACTATAGGCTCTGCTACATTCATTTGAAAATATATATTCTGGAAAACTCCTTCATATTCCCTTAACTTACCAAGAACTGTTTACATTCCCCAACTTTTCTTCTGTGTTGAATAGAGACAGCCTCACAAAATTCAAAGACCTTCAGGACATTCCTTGACCAGTGAGAAGTTCGTTTAACGATATGGGGGGGCAGAGAAGAGAGAAGAAAGGAAGACAGAGAAAAAAGTCAGGGCTCTCTTTTGACAGTGAAGGAGGGAGAGAATTGAAAAAGACAAGGAGGAGGATTAGGGCTGTGGTGCCAGCCGGCCCCGCAGAGGTCATTCTGCCCTGCTATGGTCACATTAAAGACCACAAGACCCCCTCACCCCTGTGAATGGACCCGGTTCAAGTGCAGGCACCCTTCCCAATAGGACACACACACACACACACACACACACACACACACACACACATGCATTTTGCCCCCAGTTTCCAGTCATCACTTTAATGTGCTCACATGGGTTGTTGGGCGGCCTTTCAGAGACCTTTCAGTATGCATGGGGTAATAGGCTCCCTCGCTGAATAAAGTTGTTCCATTGACAATGATGTGGCTCCAGAGGATGCTAGGAGAGCGAAGGAGGGGGAGGTGAGGAGGCCACCATGAGAGTGTGGTCACTCCATATACACAATCCTCCTGTCAAACTTGACTGTAGTTTATTTTATCTGATGGACATAAGGAATCATGATTGTACAAACATAAAATATTAATTTGGACCATTTTCAGTAAATTTTGGGTATTTCATTTTCATTTTTGTTCACGGTCAAAAATGACCAGCCGACAAGACAGAATATGATCTAGAGACCATGAGATAACTGATGAGCAATTGAGTGATGAAGAGGAGAACCCTTCTGACGCTGTAACCTTCCAGTCAAACAATGGGAATTTGTCCCGGTCTTAATCTGTGTCTGAGAGGAGATTTTTTTAGTGTGGGTGGGAGAGGGCATTAAAGAGGAGCTAGGGGAAACCATGCTGATGAATCTCATTCAAAGGAGCCAACAATTTCCTCAAACACCAGCATCTCCTGGATTGATCAAAGACATACAAGGGCCAGGGCTGAGGTCCACAACCTGTCACAGGCAAAAGAAACAAAAGACAGAAGTGCACACATGCTCAGGAACCTGAAATGCAACACGCATACATGAAATGAACACAAGGGTTAAACCTGTTTCACACTAATGTGGCAGTTTTTTCCTCTATTACTGCTTGGGAGAGTATGTCACCTTCACTGTATTGGGGTAGAAGTGAAAATCCTAGGGACCAAAACCTGGGCAAATAAAACCAAGACTATCGGCACGAGGAGATTCCACTAGAGGTAAGAAAGAAAAAAATGTGCGTCAACTGACCCTTTCAAGACCGGGATGAGACAGGCTGTGGTGTATTTGAGTTACAAAAAAGTTAACCTCTGTCTATAAAGCATCATGAAGTCCTACAACATGATGATACAACCCAAAAATTGTAGCACACAGTAGCAAAACTGGAAAAAGTGTTTGATTCCCTGCGAGAAATGGAGTTTGGACTATACTAAAAAAAAATTGTCTAGTTATAGGTTTCATATGTTAACTGCTTAGCCTGGTAGCCAACAAATTGACCTCACTAAGTAACAATGTAGATATGTGTTTATATGTTCAGTAGCTAGCCAGCTGACCTTTGAACAATCATAATAAAAATATGAACTTACTGGTCTAATCAGAGTGAATTCTTTACCACTCACTGATTCTTCACTGAGATTATGTCTGCCTCCACTGGAACTAGCTGCACTGTGAGGCAGGTCAATACCATTAACTGTATTGTTTACAAATCTGTTTTTCTTAGGTCCACATGTCAAAATGTCCTCTGTGAACAGGCTATACTACTACACCCTTTGCTGATTGCAGTTAATAAACTCCCTTGTGTTTGTCATGGAGACACGTTGCATTTAAGCACATTCCCTTTTTACTTGTGTTTTTGTAAGTGTTTCCATTAACACAGGTTTTGCTCCACTTAAGGACAAAGGGCATTTAAATAGCAGGAACTTTTGGGTGGAGATGTCAGGCACTTCCTGACTGTCTTTGGCTGGCCTGTCTCGATCCCGATTAGGTTAAATGGCTATAAATAAACATATGTACACTTCTACACCCTCAGTAAGTGGTTTTTATGTTTGTGTCTCTCTAATTGGAGGGCTCAGTATTGGGTTAATAGTGCCTTATAATCCTCAGGTGACCTCTCTTTTTCAGGGAATACAGTACCTCCAACTGAGAGATCACTGTAGGAAAGACATTAGAAGTCAATCATGTTCAGATAATATGGACTTCGTGCAACTATCTTCAAAATCCTATTCTTACAAAAGACACTGAGATTTGACATTTATTTGAATTATTTTCTATGTGAGACATTTTAAAATTTTAAATTCAGGGAATAGTAATTGTATTTAAAGCTGCTACTAGGGTTGCAAAATTCGGAATTCGAATTTTCAAAGTTGAAAATTTAAAAAATTGCAGGTTAGCTATAACAGGGAACTTAAATGTAGTTGCAAAAACAAGCATAATCTTGGTTAAAACAACCAGATTTAATGCAAATTCAGTTGAATTTCTACCCTGCTCTGTGCATTCCTCCATCACATGCACAGATCATTTCTAGAATCCTGCTTACTACAGCCACACTACTGCATCTGAGCCCACAGACTACATCCAGTCAAGTCATTTTGTTTCATATTACTGGGATCAATATATTTGATGGTATTATAATATATTGTGGTATTTAAGTTTAATGAGCAATAAATAAATAAATACATTTTAAAAATCTAAATGTGTTTATACTGTAGCTAACTAGCTGGTAAATCAGAGATGCTAAATGTTAGCAAGCTACCACCATTTCATTGACAATTTAAGGCTAGCTATAATGGTGCTAGCTCAGCCTGTTTCTTCTGCCAGTTTTCTGTTCATTCAAGACTGTAGATTAGAGTTTGATTTAGCAGCCGACTGAGGAGAGTTCATCTGTTCATCTACTCTGTTTCTATTCATTTATCCAGCATCAATCATATAAATATAAGTTTCCAACTTGGAATATTTCCAGAATACCCCACCTTAACTTCCCATGGACTTTCTGCCCCTTTGCAACCCTAGCTGCTACATACATTATTGTAATGACAATGTGTAAACAGTGTTTCATGTGAAGGGTGTCTCTGGTAGTAGTCAGTTTACAGAGCTTTATAATGAGTTTCAGCTCTGTCTGTAAATGCACTGTTGTGGTTCATTCTCACTGCTCTCATAACATTATTTTCAGCTGCAGTTGTTTCGATAGAGACAGCTGTAAAAAGACACTATCCACTACCTGCTTAGCAGCAAACAGCAGCAAACCGCAGACAGACACAGTTAGAGTCCCCATTTACACAGAGATTGTGTAATACTGACGTTAAGAAGACCCTGGAATATACCACCTTTGTTTGTTTACACAGAACCACATGAAGGCAGTGTAATACCTCCCAGTGTGTGTGTGAGCATGTCAGCATCATGGAATCAGAGGCGTGATGTGTAACACAGCAACCTCAGCATCTGTCTGAAAATAGAAAAGGACTATTAGCACATACAGTGTATGTAAGAGTTGTATGGTGACCAGACGCCCACTTCTAAAGGAAGTAAGATTTGTATATTGTCTGTTAGAATTAATACAGGGAGGCCTGTATCCCTCAACATCCCCTGCTATTCTTCTTCATAGGCAGAAAACAGTGGGGAGGGAAGTAAGACACAATGCTTTTCCTGTGACACCAAAGACCCTAGGCATTGTGATCATCTAGTCAGATATGGAGGATGCATTCATTTTTGCCTTTCCTCTCCTTCCTTACCAGATTTTGTCTCTTACCAGGATGTGACTTGGAGTGAGCAGAGGAAGGGAGGAAAGTGAAGGAGATGGAAATACACAGAGATGAGACAGTTGTTTGTTGATATCCTCATAAATAAAAGCCTCCTACTGATATAGTGGCTGGATCACAAAGAATAAAGGAGAGGCTTGGAATTTTTCAGTCTTAATACAGAGTTTTGGGTCATTCCTTCTATTAATACTGACCGCCAAGAGATCCCTTCCTAATGCAAAGTGACAGGGTACAAAGTTTACAATTCAGTGCAAAATGTATTCCACTGTTCAGCTGAGATAATATGGAACTTCAGTAGTCTGTGTGAGACAAATCAAGTGGGGATCCTCTGAGGTTATAGTCTTTTTAGTTAGGCATTCTCTTTATGTTTCCAACCACAGTGGACAAAGCATTAGCAATAACTCACCGGGATGAAGATTTGATGAACTGAGACTGCTGAGGCTGCATAGTAGTTTTGGCCAAGCATTATAATGCATTTTTGCACTGAATGATGACTATAGAAGGTATGACTATTAAATAAAGAGACTAATGCTGTGATACAATTTTATTGAACATAAACATTTTTCAGTGTCTTTCTCCTTCAACATTCTCCCCTTCTGCATCAACACACTGCTGCATTCAGGTCTTCCACTGATCAAAGCAATACAGTAGGTCTTCTTTGGACAGTTGTCTCACGACCTCTGTTGTTCTTTTCTTAACTTCTGACACAGACTCAAAACGTGTTCCTTTGAGCACAGATTTGATCTTAGGAAAAAGGAAAAAGTCACACGGTGCTAGATCAGGTGAACAGGGAGTGTGATCAAGTACTGGGATTTGTTTTTGGGCCAGAAACTGCTTTTCCTTTTGATCAGGAGTCAGAAGTTTTGGGACAACTTTGGCAAACACTTTTGTCATGTTCAAATTTTCATGTAAAATTTGCTAAACTGTCACTTTATCAATGGAGACCATTTCTGCTGTCATTCTAATACTGAGTCCTTGATCATTTTCATCATCATCACAACGATTTGTTCAATTTGTTGAATGTTTTCAGAAGTTTTTGATGTGCATGGGTGCCCAAACATTCATCGTCTTGGACATCCTCTCTGCCTTCACTAAATTGTTTGTGCCATTCAAACACATGTGCACGTGACATGCAGTGTTGTACAATGTACCAAAAGATTCAGCTGCTGTTTTGTTCAGTTTCACCAAAAAATTAAAGTTAATGCATTGCTCAACTTTTAAGCTAATCATTAGCACCTTAGCAAAAACATGTGCACTTCAGTCAGTAGCTAGCAGTGAACTAAAGACGTCACTTATTGGAAACTTACAGCACTTGTGTGTGAATACCCAACATTTAATATATAACACTTTATGTGACTGTGAACCAGGTGGTTTTATCCTCATAAGTGCAGTCTCATTATTTTATAGCCATACCTTGAAGATTTTGTCCCTTATTGCATTACAACATCAGTATGCTTGTAGAGGGATCACCCTGTGGCCAGTATGGATAGGAGAAATGATTCATGGGGATTTGTAGTGTGGTAAAGTGTTGAGGTGTAACCACAAAACCTATTCATTCACATAGTAGCTGTAGCTAAACTAAATTGTAACTAATACGCACTTCTTAAAAAATGCAACTCCATGTTGGTGTTCGTGTGATTAAGGATGTGGCTGGTCAGCTTGAGTTGCTTAGGTTTCCTCCTACCATCCAACCAGTTTCTGATAGTGATGGAGATTGTTTAAAGGCTCAGAAATTGGTAGCTCTGATGCAGGACACTTGAGTTCCTGGATGTGTGAAAATTTGACCAGTTGGTGGCCAGACTTGACTTGAAGACTAGCCTATCTTTTAAATCCAACAGCCAATTGTTAATAAAGAAATTACGTAAATTTTAAATGTTATTTATTTAGAGCAACAGAAAGCACAAATTAGTAAAGAGGAAAAAGAGCCAATATAGACTGAAAAATGAATGACCATTTGCCTTTACAACATTTCAACTTCCATTTGTCAGTAGTGAAAAAGAAAAATGATGCTATCAGCGTAGAAATTGCTCTACAGCTATTATTTTGGAGAGGGATTTTATATATGGACATTCATGAACAAGACATAGTATCAGTGTGACGGTCAACCTGACACACACAGAAACACAAATGCACTTGCACACATTAATGGATTTGCAATTGGTCCTTTGATTCACTTTAGTCACCCTGCCCCCTCAAGGACATACTCACACTCACACACACACACACACACACTGATCAAACAAAAAGGAGGAGGTCTAAGGCAGGACCTTTTATGACTGTGTATTGTAGAGGTGACAGTAACTGACACCTGGCTCAGTTAACTTTACATTGACTCAAGTCTCTCAGATACCTGCAGTTTCTAAATGAATTTGGCAGGTATCTGTCAAACACCACTGTTACTGTATGTCTGACCTTAAGGTGAGGTGCTGAGCTCGTTCTGAGGCATCGAGTTCAACACCGGCTCCTTAGTGGATCCATGCTAATTAGAAATTCTAAGAAGCAGCTGGACAAGAGTCCAGATGTGATTCAGATGCAGTTTACTGTATGCTGACTAATGTTAAACTACAGTTTTTGTGTGAAAATCACTTGCATACTTGCATCCACACTGGTGTTTCCAGGTTGTTTTAATAGAGACCTCTGTCCATAGTGAAACACCTGAACAATACTCTGAAGTCTATTTTGATATGACTGCTACAAAGGAAATCTTTGCTTCGCTCTCTAATGTTTGATGATGACAATTATAATATCACTGCTAATGATGGTTATGTATCATTATGGCTGCCCTGACACTGCTGGAAGACTTTACTTATACAGCACAGCCTTTCTGTGACTTTACACTTCTTTACCGTTATTTTCATGGAGCATAGAAAGATAGTTATTGACAGGCATTTCTACCTCCATTTATGAGGCCTTACACACATCTGACAGAACAGATATGCTCCTATTGTAATGAATCAAGCTCATGAATGAGATCCAAAACATATTTTTATGCCTCAAGTCTATTTTCTTTTGCTTTACACACACATATACCTAATATAATAATCCAGATTGAAATTAGCCAGTAACCAAAGGTAGTACAAAGCCTCCTCTCTCTTTGTATGAAATGTTTTTGTACATTATCCCTGACAAATAAATGTAATAAAATAAACTGAACTGCAGTGATTATGTGTTGGCCTCTGAGCACGCAAGTGACCTAGTAGTAGACATACTGTTGTCGTTGTTGTTGTCTTGTTTATGCACCTGGCCATTAGAGTCAAAGTATATCCTTGACTTTGCCCATAGAGCTGAATGCAACCACATTCTGGAAACATGCCAAATGCATTTGGAGTATAATATTGGCTTCGGAGTCAATAACTGCCAACAGGAGTTCTGTAGGTAAACAGACTTGAGCTCCCTTATGTGCAATGCAGTCTGAAAGCCACATAAGTAACACAGAAAGATACACTGATTATACTGTACATACTGATCAGCCACACAATTAAAACCAGTAACAGTTGCTATGCTGATAGCTGGTTAGATGAGTGCCTGTTAAGGACAAAACTTCTGAATCAGTGCATCAGTGCTAAATGAAAGAGTGGCTTTAAAACGACTGTTGATGTTTAACCCTACAGAAATAGGTCGGATGCTGCAGGTGTGAGTGGCATGCAAGGTAAAATCTGGCATGCATTGTTTGGTGATGTGGTGGCAGACACACACTCACAGAAACACACACATACACTCAGTGCAGCTACCTGATCTTTCTCACCGTGTTGGTATGTGTTGCCATTCATTCCAGACTACTCCCCCGCAAGTCCCACAGTCCATTATGAGTACGTGCACTACATAACAAACAGGTGTGTCAGTTAAAGGTTAGGCCTCACAGAGACTGTAAATATGACAACAAAAAGTGTGCTCACACATCAATACTTAAATGTGTGTATATGTCAGAAACATTGTATTTGATCAACCATTCATCAGAGACAGTGATTTCAACATATTCTGTTGTACTTCTGGCCTGTGCAGTTTAAATCCAGTTTGGTTAACTGCTGTGCACAACAGCAGTGAGTGAGAACTCACCTAGAATTGTCTGTCCTCACCACCCCCTCCTCCACACAAGCAGATAATCACTTGCAATCAGCTTGCAGGAATTCCGCATTGTGTCCTCCAAATTTACTAACCTTTCATTCTGAGCTGCCATGGTTGTTTAGCAGCTTTAATAAACATAATGTGCTTACTCCACAGACTCACAACCTTCTGATGCTGCTCATTGAACAATAAGATGGGAGACACAAGGTCACACTGCTGCGAGGACGCATCGCTCCATGTAACCTCATCCAGCTGCTCTGCTGTTACTACCCTGTCACGTATATACAGTACATGGCAATGAAATGTGTGCTCTCCAGCAGAAATCTAGCTGGAAAAATTAGGTTTCCCTGATCCTTTACTCCAAACATGATTTCACTTACATGAAATTTAAGAAATCAGCTGACTGGAGGAAACAACATGACATTGCTACTTCTAGCTTGTTGCGCACATGTCAGGTCATATTTGCAGGGGGAACAAACATCATTTAACAGGCAAACAATAAGTCTTCAATGAGCTCAAAAGTACAGTTATTGGGCAATCAGGTTGTGTTTGCCTGAGGCAGTCTGGTGAAGCTGAAATTCTTTGGAAGCTACCAATACAGTGCGCAGATCTGGTTTCTGGTTCCTCCTTAATCTTTAGAGCTGATCATTACCTCATACCCATTCACACAGCTACTCTCACTGTCTGCCAGTGGAAAGAGAGAGCTTTGTGACTGACACAAAATATTCCTGCTGCCATTGTCAAAATTTGGTCCAGTGCCAAAACCTCTCGAGGAATTACAAACATGCAGGCGGTATCAGACCATTCATACAGGCCTGTGAAAGATTTGCAATGCAGATTCAAGTCAAGATTAAAAGGCATTCATGTTCATTTGGCACATCAACATGTGTGTGCCTCTCAAGCAACATACAAGCTGCACTGCTTTCTCTGTGGAAGTTGTTGGGACTGTATGCAGCTTGTGAGGAAGCCTGAAGACACTGCTCAGGGCTGAAAAAAGACCCCAAACTTATCTTCATTTTTGGGTAAAAACTGCTAATACATATCATTATCACTGTAAACCTGCAAATACAATAAAGTAAACATCATGGAAGAAACCAAAAATATGAGAAAGCGACTCAAGGTGTCACTAACACTGACACCATGCTTCCGCAGATTAAAACCCAGGTTGGTGGCAGATCTGAATGGGGCAGTCTATGACCCAGATACCCTATAAAGGGGTATAATTCTAAAAGTGTACACTGTATTGTTACGTGGGCTTGTAAGTCACACAAGTCATATATACAGCTTGTGCTAAAGAAAATTTCACATTGATAGAGATTTGTAATGGAATCACATATGTGTATTAACCATGCAGTTTGCATGTTCTCCCTGTACCTGTGTGGGTTCTCTCTGGGTTCTTCAGCTTCCTTCCACAGTCCAAAGACATGCAGGTTAACTGGTTTCTATATGTCAGCCCCATGATAGACTGGTGACCTGTCCAGGGTGTACCCCTTATACATTATAGTTTTACTTCAGAATGTTCAAGCCCCTAAAACGGAGACATTTGGACACATTGCTGGCCCTGTTTTAGTTAGAATACTCTGGGGTTGCATTTTAGTTTGGACAGGCAGAAACTGAGACTTTTGGAAGCAATGTCGCAGATCTATGTGTGACACAGTGTGTGGATGTATTAGTGAGAGTTGCTGCAGCCCTTACATATAGCTAATTGATGGATGGATGGTGTTAACCACCTATATACAGAGATTTTGTCTTGAACCTACAGAGCTGTATGCATGCATAACTCTGCAGAGGTAAAGCAAAAATGTGCAGCTCACATCCAGTCATGAGACATTTTTGAGCAGGTGATGGTGGATGGGGGCAGTGGTTAAAAAAAGGCTGTGTTCACAGCTACATTAGCAATGATGTTTTTTAAAGGTATCCTCTTTTATTTCATGTCATTCCAAAGATGTGGGGTCATACTGCAAAAAGGCTGAACATGGCTAAATACTTGCCATCCTACTTCTTGCAACTGCAGTGGTTACTATAAACAAGTGTGTATTCCTGGTAGAATGATTAATAATTAGCATCTAATATGTTTCTGTTTAGCTCACAGTTATTATTGTTACTGTGATGACTTTTGAATCTTGTCTCATAGTTTTATAATCCTCTGTGCAGTGGTTTTACTGTCTGAGAAACAAATTCACTTTGTTACTCAAACTGAACTTCCTGGCTCACATATCATCTTCTCACGTCTACCTGTTGCCAGACAAACACAGTCCAATTTTCAGTCTGTCTGCCCACTAATGCAGAGACTACATGGCATCAGCCCAAACAAGGCTCAACAAGACAGACATATGGTGTCCAGAAGAAAAATCCAAAGTTGTGTGTATGCCCACACCCTCACCCTCTTTCTACTGACTAAGAAGGAAAAAGACAAGTTCTAGGTTCACTTTCACTTATAAAACCCTGATTACATACAGAAACATTAGATGTTGGTGCTTTTTTGTGGAACAGTGAAGTCAGCCCCTGAGGTGTCATCATTTACAGTACATTAAACAGTTTGTGAGAAACAGCAAGTTCTGATGGGTCAGGTTTTTACATTTCTGATCCCAGCACACTTCATCTACCCAGCCTGTACAGACTGCAGAGACTGAAGCCAGCTGTGATTTTATTTGGTGTGTAGCGCTGACTCTACTCCTTCTTGTTCAAAGTCCCCTTTATCACAGAAAGCACCAAGCTTCACATGATCAATTCACTGCTTTTATTATCAGATTTTTATTACTGTTGTGTGCTCACCTAGTTCAGAATCTGTACTTCCACTTTTAGTCCTCAAACATGCTGGATCCATGTAATTTAGAGGCTCTTACAATTAGCAAGATATTAGACCAGATATTATTAAAAAAAAGACCACATGAAAAGGTGATAAGAAGATAACTTTCCAGTCAGCTCAGACAGTTCAGTAAGTAACCATTTCCTCTCAGTTGTGTTAGGATGGTCAAACAGAATCAGATGCGCAGAACAGAATGGCTTCTTGTGAAAAATATTATGGTGAATAAATTGTAAGACTCCACAAAACCACACTGTCGTCCTATGATGAGTATGATGAGTGTAGTGGAATGATTGCTTTTCAAAGTAAGGTTTGTGTGTGTGTGTGTGTGTGTGTGTGTGTGTGTGTTTGGGGGGTGGAGGGGGGGTGGGGGTGGGGGGCAAACAAAAGTTCTGAATAGCCTGGCTTTCTCCCTCCAAATAAAAGACAGCGAGCGAGCGAAGGAGGGCTGAATAGGAAAAAGCAAAGTGAGAGAGAAGGCTGTGTGCTGCTTCGGCATGCAGCCTGTGAATTACCACAGCAGATGGTGTGTGTGTGTGTATGTATGTGTGTTTGAAACACAAAGAGCCCAGGAAGTGGCGGATGAGTGGCATGCTGAGGCGCAAGCCACAAGACCTCTTGTCAATCACTGCACTTTACTGCCTGTCTCACTGACCAGCTGGATAGACTGTCTGCTGCCATCAGTCACAAATACAGACCTACACTGCTTGTCTCACTGCCATTAGTCACTAATGTAGATCTTCACTGCCTGTCTCACTGCCTGCTCAGATATATTGACCATCAAATCAAATAATTTATTGAGAACTTAAATAGAGTCTGTTAAAAGTGTTTGAAGCAGAGGTCAGTCTTAGGATTAACTTCTTTTATGAAAAATTGTTTTTGAAATATTTCAGTCTGGTTTGGAATATTTTGTATATTAGAATTGAAACTGCACTCATTAAGGAGACCAGTGACTTGTTGCACTCTGCCAACTCTGATAACTGTTTTATTCCAGTTTTGCATTAGTCACGTGTCGACCACTTTTAATTATGAAAAGACAGTGAAGCCATCATCACCATAACAGTAACATTCATGGCATTACAACAATTCACCTGGTGAGAGCAAGGTGAAAGACATATTGACAGAGGCAACAGAAAATCCCTCATTTCAGATATAATATCAAATTAAATAAACTGTTAATCCTACCTCATAAAAAACTACAGTGGGTAAATTCATGTGAGCATTTTATAGAATGAAAAAAAAAAAAATCCATCCATTTTCTGCCCCTAATCCAGGGTCATGTCGCCGTGGCAGCAGACTAAGCTAGGTAGTCCAGATGGCCTTCTCCCCTCTCAACATTTTTCAGCCCCTCCCATGTTGTCCACAGTCCTTCTTTGTAGAAAAGTATAAAATTTCAGCCAGAGCTATTATGAAACATCAGTCATCTAACGAGCTGGCAGGAGTGTATTTCTGTCTAGGTAATTATGTAAAGGTTAAGTGCCAGTGTTTTGTCCCAGCAACAAACCCACATGCAGCCAGCAGGACAAATCCAATATAAACACAAAACAGGAATTTTGTTCTAAAAAGATCTTAACTTCTGAAAATAAATATCCACTTATTTTGGCAAACTTAAGCCATTTTTATATATGAACTCCAGAAATGACTGGAGTATCTGTTGTTTGGGGGGGGCAGAGCATGCAGGAGACCAGCACTGCAGGACAGAGACGTTCAACATGCCCACTTGCTTGCTGTAAATTTATACCAGGGAGCTGGCAGGACAAAGTCCACTCAATGTCAGGTCCAACAAACATCTGCATTCACACATACAGCTTTGCTGCATAATGTCTAGAAAATTTCAGGTTTGCAGTGCATGTGTGAAAGCAGCTATAGACAACTGAGACCTCGTATTAGTCATTCTAGGATGACTGTGGTGTCTGCATCTGTGTACAGGTATTAAGAATAATATATATATATATATATATATATATATGTCCAAGTCACACAGAAGGACACAGATAAGATTTAGCAATCCAGAGGGAAGCAACCCTGCTGTGACAGTTAAAGCAGGAAGTGTAGTCTAGCTGGATGGTAGTTAGCACAACAAATAGCTTGAAGCCTTCTTGGTTCACCTCAAAGGGATGTGGTGTGGCCTGAAGGTGCTCAGGAGGAAAAAGGAAAGGTACACTGATGTCTCCTGAGGCAAAGCTAACCACAACTTACATTTCTGTATGTTCAGTAAACAGCTCCAGGTGTGAACGAGCATGTCCAAGTCTATAATCCAGCATGCCATCAGAGGCCCTTCCTGTCTGATGCTGAAACTACTGGTGAAACCAAAAATATATTTTTAATGACATTTCAATTTATAATAGATGAGAAATTGTAGTGCGTGAAATGAGTAAAATGAGGCAAAACTCCACATACATGAAATATATTATTTGGAGAGGTCTGTGTATGCATGTCTCTGTCAAATAAAGCCAGGATAACCGTCTTTTGTGTTCTTTAACTAACTCAGAGACTTTGTCCAGTGTGCAGAAAAATCTTTAACCTTTAACTATATTATTCATGTAAGAATGGCTTTGAGGCTTCCTCTTATTTGCTGTGAGAGTTGTTTGGGTGGAGAGTGAGTGAGAGACAGCGCCTGAGAGCGGGTATCTCATGTCGTGCCAAATCTTGACAGCTGGCAACTCTGCCTTCAGCCATATTTTTATTTATTTATATCTGACTGCTAAGATTTACAAGTTATGGCCTCTGTATGGTTCACAAGAAGTGCCTGTTGGATTATCAGCATCCTCCACAACTCTTTGACATCAGAATGAAGGCGAGTTGCATTTGCTAATTTTTGTAATTTTCCAAAAAAGGTATTCTGACAAGGATGTCTAGGTGACGTGATGATGGGTCAGGTGTATGTGGAGGTAAAAAAGCAGGCAGGGAATGATCTTCTCTGTCAGGCTTTCTTTCTTCACTTCACTTCACAAAAAGTGACTTCTTCAGTCACTTCTCGTGACTGTGTCACATTAACATTAGTGTTAATTTAGTGTGCTATTTTAGCAACAATCAAGTACAGAAATGCATTAATTCAGGATAAGATATTTCACTCTTAACCAAAGTGGACTGAGAATAACAGACTAACCAGTGAACATTACATCATTAAGTAGTGGACTGTACACTGCAAATTTTCTCTGGATCACAAGTTAATTGTCTTGTCTTGTTGTTATCTCAGGATGATGTTAGAACATGAAGTCTGATTCACGACTCATTCCTTTTTAGTTTGAGACAAAGGTGCTCCACAGGACAATAAACAGTAAAAATGCAAGAGGATCAAAACAGTGCATCATCATACTCACTTAGGTATGATGATGCACTGTCTTGATTTCTTATCTGGACATAATGAGATAAATAGAGAGCTCTCTGTGCAGCTTTGCCAGAGGTATGCACACACAGTCTTCTCTAACCTCACAATCTCAGGAAATCCTGAAAAATTTCTGGATCCTCATGTTTTATTGCGGCTCTCTCATGTGCGTTGCTGAACCTCATTTTTTTTGGACGGTCATAACCCAAAAACATTTCTCAGTTGCTCTGTCAGCTCCTAATGTGATCTTACAGTTAATTTGACTGTCACTCTCATCACACTGTCAGTTTCAGCCCTATCACATGTGGTATGTGCTCCTCCCATTGTGTGTGGACTCTTATCAGATGGATGACTGACACACACACCATGGTGTAAACTGTGTACGTGTGCCATGTTTCTTAGATGGCATACCATGGCCTTCTTGGGTGGCAAAACCTCCTACGTAGCAGCTGGCCCTACTTGCCTCCAACAGTGCTGGTGGGCAGATTAGCAAAACAACTTGGTGAGCTGTTCTAGACAAAAAGGTTGACGCACAATGTTAGTGTGTGACTACAGCTGGTGGTGCACATGATTGGAAACCGCTGGTCCAATCCCCACATGTTTGCTGGCTTGTATCCCATCAAAATCTGACTTTATTGACTCAAAACTTGTCATCAGTGAAAACTTCATCTATTGTTTCTACCACAAAAGAATGCGGCAGACAAGGATTAGTATGTGTAATAATTCATTGGTAATGCCTCGGGGCTCCAGTAGGGGGATCGTATTCCTCTGCCTTACTTATTACAGACAAATGAAGGCTAGAGTTATGTTGCCCTCTTTATCCTTCTCCCGCTACTGTTCCCCTTGTTTAATTACCCTCCGTAAAATACTGTTAACTTGTGAATTTACAGTATAGCTGTAATTTCCCATTTAGAACGGCGTCTTTATGTGCAAGAATGGTACATTTTGTATATAGGCTACATGTTGAAAAAGTTCCTGGCTAACTCAGATGTTGAGTAAGCTAGTTGCTAGAGATCCTGTAGCTCTGCTGTGGCATCGAACTGTGTACTCTGTCAGTGTCCGCATTAGAGTTAGTTGCTGTTACATTCACATGCAGTATGTTGTTGTAGGATTCAAGTGTTTATATAATGTGGTTGTTTATATAAAATTGGTTAAAGCGGGGTAAATAGTGTACCATATATTATAAGTAAGATGTCATGTGACAGTTGAAGTTGAATCATTCAGAAAAAAAAAAGTTAAAGTAACTGTGGTCCTGAGATTGGGTGTGTTTGTACTTGGAAACGAGTCCATTTTGTTTATGTTGTTTTAAGTGTCACTTAATACAAACGACTTAAAGCTGTGTTGTTATCTAAATTCTTTCCACTAGTGTTCCCCTTGTTTAAAAGGGAACAGTGGCACCTGCAGCCACACAGCTGATTTAAATGTCCATAACTCTCCCTCACACTCCCCCGGTTTCTTTGTGGTTTACATGTAGTTGTTCGTTTTGCCCTCATTTAGTTTCTGTTGACCTTTTGAAGGTTCCTGCTGATGGTTGCTGCTGCTGGAGGGACACATCTTAACAGGTCTGAGTGAATGACTACTAAAGCAGAGCTGCTCAAATACAGGAAGTGAAGTAGTTGGTTGACTGCACTATGATTATATTGTTGAAGTTATGACATTAAAGGGGTAGAAATGTACATAATGCTTAACTGGCATTTGTATTTTATCATCAGAGGAAATGGATAGACCTTCCATGACACTATCAAGTTGAAGACTCATACTTGTGTTGTTGGTACAACCTTGACCTTAACTTCTAATGTGTTCTTGGTCCCAGTAGTACTGTACATGGCAATAAAATCAGGTGCATATTCTCCTCTTTCTTCCCATCCTTCTTCCGCTCACTGCTCTTACGTTTATAAAAATACATCAGCCCAACCAGATAAAAGTTAGGTTAAATTGGAAAATCTGGTACTCAAAGTTGAAAGTAACAAAAAGTCTGAAAGCAGTAATCTTAATTAAGTTGTTAAAGTCAGCCCCCAGCACTTATATGGGGACATACAGTAGCAGCAGGTTATGGGTGATGACAAAAAGCTGATGCCTGTGTTTTCAGACTGACCTACCACCTTGTAGAGCTGCCCTCTGTTGTAAATAAACATAATTGAAAGATCATCTGGTGTGTCATTACAGCAGTATAACTTCATGCTTGTACATCAGTGTCTAAATAAAGACAGACCCAATTTCCTAGCATGGACACATCATCCCCACACTAATATGACAGGAATGTCAGCAGTCATTTTTGCATATAGCCCTTCTCATGTTACTTCAAGTCTCTGCTCTCTTCTCCTCTCTCTGTCACTGGGGGCCAACAGGACCCCAACTTCACAAATACTGTCACCTATACATTCATATGTACATATCTTTATCTTAAAATCAAAAGTCAAGTCAAATTTTATTTATATAGCGCCAAATCACAACAGAAGTTATCTCGAGGCACTGTACATATAGAGCAGGTCTAGACCGTGCTCTTTATCTTATAAAATTTACAGAGAGAAACCCAACAGATCCCACCATGAGCAAGCACTAGGTGTCTGTGGCAAGGAAAAACTTTCTTTTAAGAGGCAGAAACCTTGAGCAGAACCGGACTCAGGGTGGGTGGTCATCTGCCTCGACCAGTTGGGTTTAGACAGAGAGAGAGGGGGGTGGGTGGATGGGGTAAGAGAAAGACAACACTGCAGATACACAGACTAAGTCAAAATGTAAATAGTAGTAGTAGTAATAATAATAATAATAATAATAATAATAGTAATAATTACTATTACAGCTAAAGGAATAATAATGACGAACAGTGAAACATTAGTAGCACTAACACTATCACTTAACACTAGTAAATGTTTAATTATTGTCGCATTATGTGTTGAGCTGGATCATGGGAGCAGCAGGAAACTCTCCAGCTCCAGAGGCAGAACCCTGCAGTAAGAGACAGTAGCAGAGAGAAAAATGAATGAATGAAAAATGACAGTGAAATTATCAGTGTGGATAAGAAGGAAACCTTTTAACAAAAAAGACATCACTCCTGTTCTGACACACTCATGTTGGCAACCTGTGAAACATTTTTGTATAGTTTAGCTCCACAATATATTGTTTATCTTTTAGTCCCACATTCGGCTCGCAGGTCACTCAGGTCATCTTCGCAACAACTCCTTTCAGTCTCCAGCTCATACTTTTAAACCAAAAGTGACTATTGCTGCTTCCAGGCTCTGGAATAATCTCCTCTGTCACATTAAGTCCTGTCCCACTGTTGACAATTTGAAATCAAACTCAAAGACCAAACTTTTTTTTTTTTTTAAATCTTTTTCATTTTTAGCTTAGTCTGAGATTTCCATATGATTTTGTCTACTCTTAATATATTTTTTATCTTCATTTTAATGTCTTTTTACTGTATTTTAATCTGTTGGTTTTCTCTTACACAGATTCCGATTTTGTCCTTGCACTTTTTAATATTATTATTTATATTTGTAAGCTATTTGCTGTGATTATAAAGAACTTTGGGTCCACTCCTGTTGATTTAGATGTCTTATATAAAGCCCCTTTTGCACAGCCTTTTCAAGGCGGTAATATTGTGCTGTTTTTCTCTCGCTCTGATCCTGTGATGCTGGCATGCTGTATAAAACCACACACCAGGGCAGCATTAAGTTACCTTCATGTGGCTGTATGTAAACAACCAAAGGCAGCATATTCAAGAGGATTCTTAACACCAATATCACACTATCTCTATGTAAAGGGGCTTAAATAAAAGTGGCTTGACTTGATGTGGAGTAACAGCGAGTCACTTTGAAACATGAAGAAAATTCTAGGCTAAATGAAGCTTATCAGTTTTCATCTCCTTTACAAGCCAGCTCCACTTAAAGCTTCAGTAATAAATATTTTTTATATTAAAAATTAATCAAATACATGTGTGCATTGTGTAAAACTCATTCATAGCAATGAGCCAACAGAAAACTGCTCCCTCAGCTGCAAAGCACATTTTTCAACATCTTTCAGTTTGTTGTTTTGGTTTAACTGTTTCTTTGAGTCTCAACACACTCATCAGCACTGTTTCCAGCAGCAGCAGGTGGCTACTACTGATTGCTATCTGCACCGCACCAAATAGCAGACAAAGTTACCCAGATGTAGACCACGTCAGCTTCATGTGGTGATGGTAAGTCAGATGTTGTGTCAAAAACAATCAGTGATTTAAATCTGCTTAGTTCTATTGGAGGGCAAACAACCACTTCCTTCACCTTCTTGATTCTTGTTCTGCTATTTTCTAGGATTGCAAATAAACTATTATAAAGGTAATACAATGGTTTGGTGTCTGACAAATTTTCATGGATGTGTAACTAAAAGTAGTTTTTCTCAAATTTATCCTGAGTGTGAGAGTTCAGTTTTTGCCTTTTATCCTCTTTGTGGTCACTTCAGAGCAGGCTATGTTTTATAAACCTTACTTTAGGTCTAAACATCCACTGACAGCATTTACTGTCAGTAAACTAACATAATGTGACGCCTGTTGCAGGTGGCACGCATCTTGTATCCTGTTGCTCACACTCATGCGCATACTCGCGCTCCATTAGTAGGCAGGCTCAAGCATCCATAAAGTTCTTACCAACCCTGTCAGACTCTTTACCAGCCCTCACTGTGTGCTTGCTGGAGGTGCACAAGTTACAGTCTGACCATGGTAATAATATTAGCGAGCAAACAAGCACAGGTTATCCAGGTAGCTGTAACTTAGTTACATTGCAGTGATCTTGTGTTGGTTTGTTAGCTGATGAAATAAGCAAGCTTGTCAATCTACCAGCCAGATCAGCCCCAGGAGTTTAGATGAATTAGCAGATCTTATCCACTGACCACAGTAGTTTGCTACCAACTTTTCCACATTAACAGCATTACCTAGCTAAAATCACAGTATCACAATAAATTTCACAGGCTTTGCCGTTATGTTAGCTCACCTGTCCAATAGGAAGAGAGCCAGCTCGGAGTCAGTTTTGAGCCCCAAAGCTGAACAAAGGTCCCGCCATGAATCAAAGGCCCTGCTGATGTCGACCCTTGTTTTCTCCCCAATGTTGCTGTAATTCACGTTTGGCCAAACAAGCTTCATGAGATACATTTTTCTGTGGAGTATTTCTTGTGGTGGGGCTGGTCATTTTATAATGGTGGCGGAATCCATTCTGAAGCTAACAATAGTACACTACTGGTGCTGTAGCAGCACAGAAAAGAGACTTTTATTGTGGCAGGACACTCAGGAGCGAGCATCCCGAAAACCTGAGTTCTTTACATAGAACTCAGATCAACGTACAGGGTGTTATGGACAAAGGAGTAAGTTGGGCAATGGCTCATTGTTTATGTTACTTTGCAATCTTTGCACATCTTGGCAACAATCAGCAA
Organism: Lates japonicus; assembly: GCA_033238685.1. Taxonomy (NCBI): domain Eukaryota; kingdom Metazoa; phylum Chordata; class Actinopteri; family Centropomidae; genus Lates; species Lates japonicus. The sequence continues at coordinate 8,454,717 of BRZM01000033.1, read as the reverse complement.
TTATCATATGTAAATTGCTTCAAATTCTTCCATACAATACTTTTCCATCCATCATAGGCAGAATAAGTGGAAGTCCCTCAAGATGTAGTAATTATGTTTTATAAATAACATAGTCTGACAGTCACATAGCTCAATGGTACATACCATAGCTGTGGTTTCAAGATATGAGTGGCACATATTCAAGCAACCAAACAACAGCGTTTGGTGGTATAGCAGTAAATACAGCACCAGACATGTTTAACTTTGAAACCTTTTCTATCTTCATTCTATGGGTCAGGTATGATCACACTGACTCTGACTACTTTATTTGGAATATAAATGCCTGATGAAACCATAACAGAAAACAAAGCAACAGCATTATCTTGGACACATGGACACTTTACATTTTAATTATGTATATTTATGTTCCTTGTGTATATATTTATGTTGCTTGTAAATATAGTTTTTCCTTTTTGCTCTTTTTTTACTATCACTGTTCTTTAGCACCAATATACCAAGACAAATTCCTTGTATGTGCAAACTTACTTAGCAATAAATTCTGATTCTGATTCTGAAATAAACTCAGACCAGGTCATGTTGTATTCTGCCTGGTGATGCTGTAAAACTGGACTGCTGTTTTTTTTTGCCAGACTCACTGGGAGCTGTGGTCTTGAACCCACTCTGCAGCGGGTGCATATCTCTTTGAAAGATGGGAATTTTTTCACCTCTGATCATAATCCAGCCAGTGATTACACTTCCTATAAAATGTATTTACTGTTGCAGCTTATTGTGTTATGGTCAGGAAGCAGATACACCTGGCAGCACTTTCTGTTCACATATATTTCATTAATTCACTATCTTTAAGACCAATTTTGTCTCAAGTGGAGCAACATCTAGTTTATTGTTGTTTTGATGGTTATCCAGCAGAGAGAAATTAAATAGGTTTCATAAGCATGCTTTGTTGATCATATTTCCATAATTTCTGCATGATTTGCATATTATTTGCATTCTGACCCTTAGTTGGCCTCAACTGCATGGTACAGTTGTGCAGGGGAAAGCCCACTGGCTGTTACTCATTACACAACCAGGAAGCAACATCAGCAGCTGGCCAAGAGCCTTGAGCTACAGAGAGGGTAACCGTACCAGGGAGGTTTTCCAGCAGGCAGCTGAACTGAACAGCTGAATTCACAGTAACAATCTTTTAGTTTTTATTTGACCTAAAGATAAAAGCCTTCACTTTGGAATGTGCCTAGAATGTGACGTCAGACAGTAAATACATAGTAAATAGTACATATCAACTTTGAAACTGCATATTGTGTTGTAATGTTAAAATCAGGTTAAAATAAGGTAAACATTTGGTGCTCGTGGCAAGAACTTGCTTAAATCTGCCCTTTAAATGTGTCGCCAACTGCATTTTTTCTCTGTTCTCTATTTTTCTTATTTCTTACTTAATTTATTGGACTTTAATACATATTACTGATCTGAATTTATCTAAACTGAACAGACACTCAAATGTATTTCCAATCATTAGAACAGTGTCTGCTGCTCTTTCTGTGTATGTCAAAGACTGACAGAGCACGTTAAGCATTTAATGTCAAGAAGAATGTGGCCCCACTGTAACAGCTTCTGGGATGCGACCAAATCCGGTCAAACGATGGATTCCAAACTTTTGCAGCACAGCATTAACCTGCTGACCCAAACTGCAAGCAGATAAAAATGGAGGAGACAATGCTGACATACATGGTGAAACATATGCATCTCCTCGTGTGCACACTCTGATAAGATTCATTTCTCTTGTGCTCTGCCTCTTCTGTCTGTGTGGGAAAACTGAAAGGAATGTGCTATCACTTCCCAGAGAGTGTTCTCTAACCACCACAGACAAGCAACTTGTTAGCTAGTTCATTCCTGCCCATACAGGCACACCAGAAGGCTTGGCCTACTAAGCTTAACTACAGCATGTGAGAAAGGTTACTTTTAAAAGCTGCTGAGGCAAACACAGTGTCAGTCAAAACAGGTTCCATTCTGGATGACAAATGCAGGCTGGATTTACAAGGCTGTTTCTCTAAACAAAGACACTTTTAACATTGTGATAAGGCACTCCTAAAAGTCTTTAAAGCTCAGACAGTATAGCTCACTGTCAGCAGAGGAATGCCTTTAATAGAGCATCATAGTTTTAGAAATTATAGGCAGAAGGTTTCATCAACATCGAAGGCAGTTGTAGGGGAGAAAGAGACCAGACTGTAGGAACCTTGATAGCACAGAGGTACTCCTCCTGCCTTCTTATTTTGACCATAAACACTCACCTCCTGTAGACTTTGGAGGTGGTTGTTTTAAGTTTGGTTTGGTTGATCTTTTGGGGATCAGGCCACAAGTAATAGTTAGAGAATTGAAGTTACACAGTAATATCTATGTATGGTTTGCCATTATTAGTGAGCATTAGCCAGCAAGTAAGGTTGTAGAGTGCGTTGAATTTAGCAAGACTGACTGGTTTTATTGCTTAAAAATTCAACTTCTTGTAAAAAGATTGTTATTTCTTGTTTTAAAAGTTAGCAGCCAGTCACTTTAAAGCTTTGGTGATAGTGTAGTGTTGTATTATTCATGTGCTCACATTGGCTCACAGATCACTTTCCATGCTTTCTAATGGCTGTAGGAAAGACTCTAACTAATGCAAATATAATTCTCCACTCCCCCTTAACTTTAATCCTGCAAACCCTAACCCTAACCCTAACCCTCATGCTGTACAGCTCTCATTCCCTTGCAAAAGTGAGAGGAAACTTCAAACATCATGCTTAACTACCTGAATTTATAGCAATAAAATTACACAGTTTCCTATTGCAGTAATTAAAAAAGAAATCTCAAGTCATCTTCTAAATCTGTTGATTATTTAATTATGAAGAGCATCTTACTTTTGGTTCATTCTAATACCCTTTGTTCTATGAAGCAATTTCAGCTTCTCAGGCTTTAGGGTTGATAACACATGAATACGTTATGCCTGGGCCACACTGCCTACCCACCTCACTGAGCTGCTGCTGTTCACGTCTCTCCTATTCCCAGTGAAAATGATGCTGTTGGCTGACAAATTAACACTCAGCATTTTGAGCTAAAAGTATTTATGTCCTTGTAGTTTGTTAAAATACATATACTAAGTTATAAATCACATATAACATGTCACATCCATAAGGAATAAAATCTGCATATGGACTGTACTTATATAGCACTTTTGGTCACATTCACCTATTCACACATACATTCATACAGCACTTGTTCTATACATGCAAAGTGCTCTCTTACACATACGTACACATTCACACATGAAATTGAAGCTTAGTCTACCTGATAGAAACTTAAATGTTACGGCATAATTTTGTTCACAACCCAAAAGCAGAAACAGATGCAAAGAGTTTTAGTGGGAAAGGTAAATGGAATGAGGGAACAATGAGGGGCAAGGGGTTGCAGGTTCAATTCAATTTTTATTTATATAGTGCCGAATCACACCAGAAGTTACCTCAAGGCACTTTTCATATAGAGCAGGTCTAGACTGTACTCTTTAGATTATTCTAATTACAGAGAGAGACCCAACAGTTCAGTGGCAAGGAAAAACTTCCTTTTAAGAGGCAGAAACCTCGAGCAGAACCAGACTCAGGGTGGGCGGCCATCTGCCTCGACCGGTTGGGTTGAGAAAGAGAGAGAGAGAGGGGAAGGTGCATGGAGGTACAGCAAATGAGGTGTGTGGAGGTGGCAAGGCAGCACAGGAGGTTTCTGACAGACAGACAGACACACACACACACAGACAAACAAGGGAGGAGGAGACACAAGAGAAGACAGGAGGGAAAACAGAGAAACACAAGGAAAACCTGGAGTCATAGTCTGTGACATTAAGAGCTGACGCTAGAAATGTCTGACTGAGTGATGTGATTCATTTTGAGTAATGCCACTACACACAGTTCTGTAAAGACAATACAGAGTCCTGATGATTATCCTGTGTGTCACACATGAAATCCCACAACTGGACTTTAAAATGTGTCAGAAGAGGAAGAAAGCTGGATACCACACTTCAGCTCATGCCAGAATTATTTTTTTTCATCCAGAAAAGGATCCATCCAACTTTTATTTTCTTTCTATTATATCCTCTTTGTCTCTTTAGCTTCATCAACCATTGTCAGGTTTAATAAAGCAATTTGGTCAACTGCACATGTTATTAAAAGGTCTTTATGTCTTTGTATGTCTGTTGCTCTATGTGAGCAACTAAAATAGTGTGTTTGTACTGGCTGTTTATGAACCCGAGCAGTTTACTTTTTGAATTATTTTATATCCGCAAGTAATGAATAGATTAGATAGGATTGTCTCATGTTTGCTATTGTTTCAGGTAGTTTTAGTTTTAAGCTCAAATTACTCACATATCTGTGAGGGTCCACATGATGTAGATTAAGGGGGTGAGAGTCCTGCACAGACACCCAATGTAGTATAAACAGGACCATGTGAATGTCCGCTCTCTGTTTTGTAGTATATTTGAGTCTTGACTCAGACTGTGAGCACCAGGACAGACACTAATAATCTCTCCTTTGACTCCTTCACACTGCTGTCACATTAACACTTAAAACAAAGACATTTTTTCAGGTATCCTCAAAGAGAGCAAGCTCATATAACACATTGCATGACCATGTCGGAAGGCCAAAGTGTTTATAGTTGTACCTTTTGGCCACACTGCAGGGCAGAGTGAGGGATGAGGTGTGATAACTGTATGAATATGGGAATAACACTACACCTGACCTCCCATTGGTCAAGCCATCCAACCCCCACATTCTGACCCCAAGTCTCTTTCACACTCTGCTCCTATGTCTCTCTGCCACTAAGTGATAAGTATGCCTGCTGGAATTCAGGAGTCATGTTTCAGCAGCATTTAGCTGTCTGGCATTCAGGAGACAGACACACAGCTCTCATCCTCCTCTCTCTTACCCCCGATACAGCCGACCACATCACTATTCACACATTAACACTACTCTTCCTCAGATCTTCTCACTTCACTTTACTGAAACCCTTCAGGACCCCCTCTTGTATCAGGGGCAGTTCTACAGTTATTTATGACACTATATAAATGATTAATTATTATTATTCTTCACTCACATTTGACTGAAATCACAGCTTTTGCCTTCTCTAACATTAGAGCCATATATATATATATATATTAAACCATGTAGAAGACGCTCTGTCATCTTGAAGAACTGTCATTTGATTTCACTTCAGTGATTTAGGATGGAATACCTTATGAAATAATATATATAAAATAATTCTAAAAGTATATAATCAATTAACAATTTTTAAAAAGTCACCAAGGCTGCACAAGAATAGTACTTTTTAGGGCAAACATAACACAATTATCCTTCCAAAAATAGTCTGGCTGACTCAAGCAGTAAACTTGAGAAGTAAGGGGCAGTTAACAACAAAGCTACACACAGCTGCTGGAAGGTATCAACAAGGGGAAACAAAAACAATTAGACCTAGCAGTGGGACTGCTGGAACTTCATTTGAGCCTCAGTTGAACTTTGGGGCACATTTCTGCACAGAACAAGGGCTGTTCATTTTGACAGACTTCTATGTGCCCCTGACTTCACGTAAGTACCTTCTTTGTAGCAGCCATGTTAAAAATACTCTCCATGACTTTGTTAACCCCATTTTGTCCTAAGTCATTAACAGTAGCTGTATTTACAGCAGAGTACAGTAGACTTAGCAATAGAAGACACCTCTGACTGTTATACACTACTTTCAAGTCAAATAAGATAACCTCCTCACAGCTGCTAAAATCTTATCAGGCAGTTTACATGTGATAATGATGCACATCCACACCAAACTAGTGTCAGTAGAAAAATGTTGAAAATAACTTCTTCTACCTCTTTTGCCTAACAAGATGGTTAAGGTAATTTAGAATAACACAAGCTGATAAAGTTAGCAGTTTTAAAAGCACAACCAGTAAAGCAATACATTCATACTCTCTATATGTCTCTATTTTACACATCACCTTCAATTTGCTCTTCATAGTTCAGTTATACAGTGTCTTCTATGGTTCTGTGGGGAGTAACTCTGTTGAGCTTGGAGACAATCTACATGTCTTTAACGGAATATAATGTTATGGCAGTAAGGCAAGCCTCTAATGAAAGACACTGCTGAACTGCATTATAGGATAGAGCTTGACCCATATTAGGGACTAAAAGTCAGTCACAATATCTGTGTTTCTGCTGCATTCATTTTGACCAATACTACATGGCTGAAGCACTGCTTTGGCCATGATAAGTGTGGCTTGACAGAGTAGGTGTGGATAGAATATGGATAGAAAAAATTAAACAGCAATCAACCAATGGCTGCAGAGCACAAAAATGATTACAGTCTCATATAGAATGTCTGCTCTCATAATTTACCATGTTAAATGTCATGTTGTGAGGTGTAAAACTTTATATCACAGTCCTTCTTCACTTTTAATTAGAACCTGAATTTACATTCACAGTTGAAGAAAATGGTTACAATATTTGTGCCTGTGTGACCCAGCTTTTAGTTCTGTAAAGCTCAGCTCAACACCTCAACTTGGCTGCAACAGGGTGGACACCAAACAAACATGGCAGAGCAAATTCTTCTCTCAGACAGCAGATTAATCTTCCACTGAAGTGAAACAGGAAGGCTCTGTCATCTATGTGCACAAACATAAACGTATAAAAGTCAGGTGAAGGTGCAGTGGAGTCAAACTCAAACCACTGACAATTCCATCCTTCTGATATTGCCTGTCCATAAGCGTCTCAGCCTGTAAAATTCCAAGTTCATGTCCACATTTGATTGAACATCACTTTACTGCACTGTCCTTGTCTTTACTGTCCTCGTAACAGTTCTCATCATCATTGCATTCACAAAAAATAGAATAAATCTGCTGCAGCACGAACCACTGCATCAACCCTACAGATCTCCCATGAGTTTCTTTGTCTTTGTGCAGCAGGCAGCGAGTGTTTGGACTGAGCCCAGCATTTCCACAGCAGCTCTGAAAGTCATTAAAACCTCCACAGACACACAACTGGCTTTCATTTTGTCATTATGGCCCCCATGAAGGCCCTGATTGTTGGAGGGGAGCCTCAGCCAGTGAAACAGTGCCATGGAGGGGGAGGGAGAAAAGGATGACGGAGGGACCACACATGTCCTCATGGGCAGGGGATCCCCCGCTAACCAGTGGACTTTGCTGAGGCCTGTGGGAGTCAGCTGCCTCTGGAGAGCACACCATACGTTTGTGCAGTTTCTCTAAATGTGTTTTGTGTTGTATCTCGTCCAGTGAACATTTCTAGACATGGTCACTATTTAAAATGGACCTCTTGGAATGGATTAATCTTCTAACCTTGTGTTCAAAAAAGTCAGACCTGTAAAATATTGGCAGTTGTCCAGAGGATTTCTCTGTCTTCCCTCCTGGAGGCATACAGGCGTATACTATTTTGAGTCTCTGAATACACGTACAGTTCACCTGGTCGAAATATACGTCACTTTGATCTGTTGCTCACTGTGAATTCTCCAGACAATGACTGGCTCTATTCGTATCCATCAGTTCCACCAGTTCAACTGCATGTTACACAGACTTTGACCAGGGAGCTGTGACGATAAAGTCTGTTTAATGTCTGGTTCAGCTGATCCAGACATTTGTATTCTCACATACATCTCCTCCAGGTAATGTCTAGATAAGGTCAGGGCTGCAGTGTATGTGTGAAAGTAACTTATGTGATTGTGCCATGAAAGTAACTTGTTTGTGCCATTATAGTTTTTGACTTGTAGTACTTGTACCACAGCACCAACCTGACTACATTTGACAGTACATCGCGACCTCCCTGGTGTAGTCGGTGGGCGTTTGAATTTTGGAGGAGTATCCGTTTGAGCACCACCTCCCTCTACCTCATAGATAACAATGTTATCAGGGGTGGAGGATAGGGAGGGATGGAGTTAGATGAGCAGAGAAGACGTGGGACGTGGGACTATAAATGCAGCTCTTTTATCTTTTAAAAGAAGATACTTAGTGTTCATTTGGTTTTGATACCAGAATGTCAAACACAGTTACATGGAATTTTTCACAAAATATCACCCTTACCAGTGTCTGACAATTCCTGTCAATAAATAGTGTTTGGAGAAGAGGTGACAATGTGTAAAGTGTTATGGAATAGACATCAACAACAGATTGTGTGATTGACAAAAAAGTCCTGTCATTTGGACGTAAGCTGCAAAAGCGAGACTTGAGTAATGAATCCTGAGAGATGGGAAAGGTTTAAACTAAGACACAAAAGAAATAAGTGAAAGAGAAAACCAGTGGAGACTACATGAATTTTGCTGACATTCACAGTAGATCACCCCATTCTCATATGGCAACAGTTCTGGAGATGGTTGCCCAGCCCTCCTCTGGACATGACAAATCAAAATGCTCACAGCCAGAGTCCACTGAGCCAATCAACCAGCGTGTCTCCTGTTGCAACTAATTCACAAAAAACACATGACAAAACTGTTAAAAGACTCACCTTTATGGTCAAATTTAGACTAGCTTTTTGATACTTAAAAATACTTTCAATTATTCACCTTATATACCTGATTATTAAAATGTCTACTTTTAAACTGCTGCTCTGTTGATTGTATTAAGACTGACAGACAAAGCCTGACCACACACGGTGACCCTCCAGGTCACCCAGCAACCCTTTGGGCTGAGGCCTCTTTGATGTCTAATACCCTCTGACCACAGCAGGCAGGAAGAGCACTGATACCAATCTTATCCCTCCTGCACGGCAATTTTATCCCCCCTCCTCTGTTTCCTGAAGCACGAGCTGCCCAAAAGTGATATGGTAGGTGCTTGATTTTAAGCCCCAAATTGAATTAAGGTTTGAGCAAGGGAAGACGTGTTCCCTTACAGCCTTCAAGCTTCTGGTTTGAGTGAAAGTGCCCCCCCCCCCCTTTTTTTTTTTTTTTTTTTACATAAGACTGTCTTCATGTTCACTAAACAGAGAAGACATTTGCCAGATATTCTTTACAGCAAAACTGGGGATTTTCTTTAGAAAGACATTAATGACTCTGCTTTAGTCTGTAATCTAATCTATAGAGCAGTCATTGGCTGTGTCTATATGAATCTATCCAGGGTTACAGATGGGATGAGACTGAGCTGGGGAGGTGGATAGCTGGTTTGAGCATCCAGTGTACAGTTGTATATTTAAATGGATAGAAAGTTCAGATCCCCCAATTTTCCCAAAAACCCAACTCCGTCAAACTGACTGACTAACACTAAAGCTGTATTAATCAACAACCAATTTATAGTAACTACTGGTCAAATGGTGTAATATGAAAGGAGATGCCTGTAGTGACAAACCCACTCTCCAGTTCCCTCAGCTCTGTGAAGCATTTTCACTCAGCTTATTCAGCTTGTTTTCTACTTGCAACTTTGTTCTGGTTCACACTTATCGCTCTCATGAAGCTCATTTTCAGCCATAGCAGCAGCTGCTGACTATCTGCTCAGCAGCAAACAGCAGACCAACACTGTTAGAGACTAGCTGGTGAACATAGTGGAGAATTTAGCAGATATTTCAGAGATTTCTTTCAGGATGCCATAAGAACATATCACGTATGAAGAACTTTTAATGTAACCTCAAATGTGTTTGGCAGTATTTACATTAAGGCGCCTAAGGCTCCAGCTGAGCTCTGACAATTTGGTATTTTCCTGGAATCAGTAAATCAGTCTGCACTGATCTCTAAATGAATCTGATTGTTTAAATATCTCTTGTCCTCATCTGCTTTACACTGAGTGAAAACTTTCTCCTTCAGTTCATTAAACCCCTGCAGCCGTCTGAAGGCAGCAGGACACAAACGTTGATACATGTGCATCCTCTGACCTGAGAAGCGCACAGTCAGAGTGCAGTGACATTGTACACACTTTGCACTGTGTTTACTCTCATCACGTGACATCAGGCTGCCACAGATGAGTGAATTACTGTAGAATTCAGGCTGAAAAAGAGTTGGATTGATATAATCATGTTAGCTTCACAAAACTTCTTCATCATCAATTAAAATCCACACGATCTGCCTCTTCCTGCAGTGGTACAGTTTGTTGTGCTGTGTGTTCACATTGTGCTGCTCTGCTTCACCCAGACAACCAAGACATCCAAGTTTTCCTGAATGAGTTGATTATTTATTGAACTGTTGTTCTCATGCCATGAGGACAGTTGCCTCAGAGAGTATTTATTAATCACCACAGCATCAGATCTTAATTCACCTTCACCACACTGCTGCACAAACATAGACCACAGCAGGTGGAGACGTCCACGCAGTCTGTGAGACAAAGACCAACCACTCTGCACTTGTTTTTGCACTGATTAAAATAGAGCCCTAAGACTTTGGAAATTAAAATTTCCAAAGAAACATGCGCTTTCTGCTCATATGAGCTCAAGTCATCTTGGTTTCAGACTATGTCCACACTAAACTGGCCAAATTAAAAACACATGTTTGCATCCCAGTTTTTGCCATCCTTCCAAAATAAACCAGTATTTTCTCACTCCACCCCATGTCTTCATGTGAACAGAGAAAAAAGAAGCTTCTGGAAAATGATAGTGTAAGCCTGCTCAGAGGCAAGGTTGGAGGATGTATGGCAATAACAATAATCTCTCTCTCCCCTGACTCTCTGTCACCAGTCATTTTAAAAGACAAACATCCAATCATACAGAACATGTATCTGTATTTATGTTATTATATATCAATGGCATGTTGTTCATTTTAGCGTCTTCACTCCTTTTTATTTTAGTTCCATCATATAAGATTGATAGAGAACTCCAGAAAAGTCTGGTAGGGTGATTTTTATCCAGATCGATGACAATTAACAATCACTATTTTCAGGTACTAACTAAACTTGTCCATTTAATTAACAATGAAACAACACAGAAAACTGCAAATGAAGGTTACATTTGTCTGGAAACTGACAATTAAGGAAAACTGACACTAAAAGTTTAGTCTTTACCTGCTGTGAATGAATGTTTGTACATTCACTGCATCCAAGACTACACATAAAAACAAGAAAAAATGCTGTGGCACAAAGCCACATAAATCAAAGTGTTGTAGGTTCCTGTTTTTTGTTTGTTTGTTTGTTTGTTTGTTTTACACAGCTTTTTGCAATTGACACACACACACACACACACACACACACACACACAGTGAGTCTGTGCTCTGCATCATTACCTCTCTGTTCCACTTATTACACTGTTAAGCCCTTCTATCACTACCCTAGTGGGTAGTGATAGAAGGGTTTTCCTTCCCTTAACTCCCCCTCCCCTTCCATCCCTCACTGTTTTGTCTGCTTATGCAATAAATGATGCCTGCATACCCCAACACATGAAACCACCACCAACCTGCCATGGGAAGGAGTAGGTTTATGTGGGTGGAGGCTGAAGCAGTGGAGAAATCTCGCTATGTGGACTCAGTAGAAAGACATATTCTTTCTTTCTTTCTTTCTTTCTTTCTTTCTCTCTCTCTCTTGCTCTCTCTCTCTCTTTCAGACACACATGCTAACAGCATTCTCTGCAGGCTGGCACTTGATGATGGACTGATCTGAGCGATAAAGCTTCCCTTAAACAAAAACGGATGGGCTTGAAGCATGCTTCCTCCCATGCTGCCCCTGTGCTGACACACAAAGCTGGGCTGAGCACATGAATAAACCAAACAGGAGGATGGGGCAGGAAAACACATCTGAACACTACTACAGTGTGTCTGCATTACTGTAAACTGTGTAAGAAGGTTTCACGTATCATTAAAAATAAAAAAATAATACTGCTGTTAGCCACACATCAATTTAAGGTCACCATTGAGCTCTACAGCTGATACAAATACAAGATGTCAGTTGCTGTAAACAAAATATTATGGTAACTTGCACCTGAGTGATAAAATATTAATTATAGCATTTAGCATTTATTAACTATATGTACATGCTATATAAATTAGTGTGTTATCAATTCTAAATAATACACGGTAGTGTAGTTGTACTGACAATTCATTCTCCCCCTCATTTGACAAATAATTCTCAACTTAAGGTCCCCTTTTATCATATTATATGAGATATGGCTATTAAATAACAATTACAATACAATACAATTTTATTGAATATAAACATTTTCAATGTCTTTCTCCTTCAACATTCTCCCCTTCTGCATCAACACACCGCTGCATTCAGGTCTTCCACTGATCAAAGCAGTACAGTAGGTCTTTTTCGGACAGTTGTCACAGGACCTCTGTTCTACAATGTACCAAAAGATTCAGCTGCTGTTTTGTTCAATTTCACCAAAAATTTTAAGTTAATGCGTTTTAAGCTAATCATTTTCTCACACCTTAGCAAAAACATGTGCACTTCAATCAGTAGCTAACAGTGAACTAAAAACATCACTTGTTGGAAACTTACAGCAGTTGTGAGTGAATACCCAACATGTAATATATAACACTCGATTTGACTGAACCAGGTGGTTTTATCCTCATAAGCGCAATCTCGTTATTTAATAGCCACACCTCATACATGTTCCTATTTGAAGTTCAATGCTGTATATGAGCAATAAAGACTATCGTTGTAAAAGTCTGTTATATGTTACATTTACTGATGTTTCTAATCTGTAAAGTGTATTTAGATCTTTTAAGTTTTGCACTTTGAATAACTAGGGTCTCAGGTCTTCAGTCTGGCTTTCAAAGAGGAATTTCAGACTCCCATGAAGGTGTTCATGTTATTTCCTTTCCACCTGAAACACAGAGTATGATTTTGAAATTATTTATTGTTCTTTTTATTGAAAAATATTGTCTCTCAGCAGTTTTCATCAAAAATACAGACAATGCACAACGGAGACACAGCTGTGTGTCAAAATCTTTTTAGAGACTTTATTGACATCAGTAAATGTAACGTGGAAAATGGGGAAATGACAGTTGTGTTATTGCTGATTCAGCATTGGTACTGTCAGCTTCCAGCTTTAACAGTGTTACAGTTGGGCTCTCAGCTTTTCCAGCAATGCACTGAAAAACATTTAAAATGTCTGCAAACTCACATATTTTCTACAGGAAATACATCTTCTAATTTCCTCTCCTCTCCTCCATTGTGAGGAGTTGACTGTTCAGCTCCCCCTAGAGGCAGACACAAATTACAACACCACCCATTTTCAATCAACAACTAAATTACAAACTTAAAATAATTGCATCGCTCTTTATGATGAATGATGCATGGACATGCAAAACTTCAACAGTATTTCACTCTGCTATCTATCACACTGTTATTCCTCAACATCATTTTCACACTTGATAAGGAGCATGGTGTCTAAAAGCATTGCAACCTATGATAGGGATTCAGACCACACTGTATGACTCTATTGCAAAGTTTGACCCAAGAACCAACATTCCTTTAAATACAGTGCAGCGTATGCAGTCAGATAGTTAGGTATTAAACTGACTGAATGTGAATGGATGTAGACAGGGAAGGTAAAGCTGGACCTGAGCAAGGCCTCGCCCTCTGCTGTGTTTGATCTGCCGGCCGCTGGAATGTCACATGCAGCTGCCAGCATTGATAAAACCATTCACAGTCCATTCTGCTGCTGCAAGGAACCAAAGGGCTTGTCAAATGAGGGTAATGGAGGAAGTAATTCTACAGCTCATGAGAGAAATACCTGTTATTATAACCAAGGTGTGGGTAGACAGCAGATACAACCATGGTGTAAAGGTGAAGAGGAAGTCTGAGAGAGGCTTTAAGGACAATGAGGTTGTGAGGATACTTTATGACCAAGTGAATCTTGCTTTGGGTGACCTTATTTGAAGTTGAATTGAAATACAATGAATTGATGTAACTGATCTCTCAAAACTTAATTTCTCAACAGCAGACAGGTCATTGGTGGGAGAAAATTCTTTGGTGTCTGGTGGCTGATAATAGTTATGAATTGTACATATTTATACAGCATATATAGAAAAACGTAATGGCTGAACAGACTGAAAATAAAATCAAAACAGAAGTCCAGTGACTATGACAGGTGATGTCTGGGAAGTGGGATGCAAAAATGTCTTCAGAAAGAATATAATGAATACAAAGGCACACATTCAAATAGAAAAAAATAATAACAAGAGATTTAAAAAGTTTAGATCTACTTCAACTGCTTAACTAAGGGTGTGGGTAAATGGTATATTTAAATTACATTTACAAAGTACATCTTACAGGATTTGGCCCCAGTGTCATTGATGTTTGATGGGCAATACTGATGAATTTTGATTGAACTTTACCATGTTGCTGCAACGAACAGTATTTTATGCCAATTTTCATATCTTTTGATAAATAAGTGATTCACCGTTTTCTCATTTCCGTATGTGCACCATGTTCAAAGGCAGTACAGTTTGGTTTATATATATATATATATATATATATATATATATATATATATATTGAATTCATTTTGCTTAAAAATATGTACCTTTTTGACATGACACTTGTCATCAGTGATATATTTGTGTTACAATGTCATAAAGTATTAGTACACAGTCCAGCTGTCAGCCTGCTAAGGACAAAGGACTTAAACCTGAAATCATTCAAAATGAGTAGCCAGCTGGGAGCGAAGCACTGTCTTAACAAACTGTCTTATTGTAACTATATCCCCAGATATAGTTATAGATATAGTTCTATGCATCAACCCGTAAAGACATCTCAACATGTTCCAGTTGACACATTTCTTTAGGACTTATGTGATAGTGTGACACTGGTTAATAGTGGCCAATGTTAGCAAAGTTAAGACTGCTGTGTAACTGACATCACTGAGTCAGCCATTCTTGTGCTACTAACTTACTGTTAAATAAATTTAAGCCTGTACCATTATTAAGCAAATGTCCCAAAAGCTCCCTTTAAGGCAGATATGAGACAAAGATTGTAAAGAGACATTGATCATTGATAATTTGTCATTTATCCATTTTCCGAATCTTTAGTCCACCTTAAAACCAACCACACCAACCTGACGTCTTCCATTTGCACTTCCTCCTACTTCTCATTCATATCCCCTACAACCTAGGTGTGGACAGGCCTCTCATTTGGTTCATCAGTGACTACTACAGTGGTATGCTTAGACTCATGTTGTTTCTGCTCCATTTATAGAGATAATGGTGAAACACCCACACTCCCCTTATCCAAACACTCCAGCCCTGAAGAGATCCACCATTGTTCAACAAGGAGCGACCTTCTTTCATAAGGGCACATGTAGAACATGTTTTGTAAATCCAAAGTGTATCCAAAGTTACATTAATTAACATCTTTAAGGTGCTGTCCATTGATTATTAAATCAACAAATGGGACCTTAGGTGCAACTCTGCATCTGGATCAGAGGGGGTTTGAAATCAGAAGACTGAATTTGGTAATCCATGGGAATCACTTTTGAACCATTTTTCCACTCACAAGGGTCACTGGTGCAAAGGCTTCATATCTGGACTGTGTTGTATTGATAAGTGCCACAACCTTTAAAAACATTTCTGCAGTGAGTCAACAGCTCTATCTTTCTCGGTTTCCTCTATTTGGACAAGGTCAGGTGACAGGCTCTGCCAGATATTTGTGAATGAAGGAGGGCTGAGAGCATCAGTATGTGTGTGTGTGCATGTGCGTGCATGTGTATGTGGCTGCGTGCACACACAGGCATGTGTGTGGGCTGTCCATTCATACATTTCTTCCTCCCACAGTAACCTGAGCCTGGGGGGGAAGGGTGGGGAGCAGGAGAGCACAGAGAGAGAGAGGGTGGAGTCTCACTGACTTCTCATGTAGACAATACAGGTTTCTCAGCACTTGTATAAAATACATCAACCTGGATGTATGACTCAACTTAACATAATGCCAAGTCAACTCAAAGAAAGAGAACAGGCCATGCTTCATGCAGGAGAAAGAGGAAATGTGAATTCAGGAAGCTTGAAACACTCAAACACAGCAGTATTATACATCAACAGTCTGCATGTGGCTGGTCAATCTGGCAGAAATACTACTACTGTGTATAACTTTGAGGGCATGCTGCTATTATGAAAAAATACACTGATATAATATATCCTCAGAGAAACGGGAAATTGACTTTAACTTAAGCCTTCTGACTTCAGAAATCTCAGCAACTGTAGTAGCTTTAGCACTTAGCATCGTCTCTGTCTTTGTTACCCTCTGACTGTGTAATTAGTTATGGATTCAAAACATTTTATTCTAAATGTTATAATATATAGTTGTTGTATAGTTATATATAGTTATAGGTCAACACAGAGCATAATGCTGGGACACACACACACACACACACAGATACAGCAGCACAGCCCCAGTCTTTGGTTCTCCTCCCCTGTGTCTGGTTGCAGCCCTCCTCCATCCTGTGACCTACAGGCATTTAACCTCTGACCTGCAGGGCCAATATTAACTCTTGTGTGATTGTTCCAGGGAAGCCGACTTCCCCTGGCCCAGGCCCTGAGAACATTCCTGGGCTCCGTCGCTAGGAGAGCCTCGCTGTCACACTGCTGACCTCCTGTATGGCCAGGGTTACCCTTGATCTTCTACACACACACACACACATATATAGGAACTCACATGTATAAAAGGACTCATACACATATACACACACACAGACTCTCAGCAGCCCCTACACCCCCACCTCCTTAGCCAGGGGTCTTCATGGGGGCTGCTGGTCTGTCTCGGAGCTGAAGGCCACCCAGTCTGCATACTAGCTAAAATGCTGTGTTCACTCTGCTAACACACAACACTTGCAGTCATCAGTAACTGCTGCTATCAGCGGCTACATGTATGATTGAGATGTTTACTATCAATGAATGTGGGCTGGCTTCAGATCATGATGTGACATATCTGATATAAGAAGAAACCTGGTGATTCATGTCCCTTTTACATGATAGAACAGCATCCAGGTTTCTGATCCAATGCTTCAAGTTTTGACTCGTCAAAATCTCAGACACTTATTTCTCTGCCAACAGAGAATACATAGAATCAGGTGTTTACAGGCCACAGTATCCTTGTTTTTACTGAAGCACTTGAAGCAGCATAATCAGAGGGCTATACTACGAAGTGAGTTTACTGGCTTATCAGAGTAACTTCAGGAGTAACTTAGTGGCATCAGGTGTAACTTCCTGATTAACCTGTACTACGAAAGGTGGATAGGTTTTACCCAGGGTCTGCTGCCATGGTAATTTACGCTGCATCTCTAAACTGCTTCAAGCAGTTTATGTTCGTGGTTAACTCAGTGTTACCGGTGTTACTTTTACCTAAGTACCGCCCCACAGGTGGAAGAACCAATCGATATTGGCACAACGACTGAGAGAGGCTGACTCTGTAGGACGGGGGTTGTCTAAAAACCGCCACTCCCCACAGGGAAATATTAATGCGTACCACTTTATGGAATGTTTATATTTCATCCAGGTTCAGATTTCCACTGAGGCTGAAATACTGTAAACATGAAGTTCATACTGAACATAACAGCATTACATTCATACATATACAGCCTGAGTGTTCCAGGCAGAACATCATTAACAGTAACAGCTAATTTTCAACATGTGACCCATGTGTTGACTGTAATCCAAGTATCCGAAAAATGATCACATATTTTACGAGTCCTTACATCTCATATTACAGATTAAGAATCCAGAGAACATGTGACAAGTCTCCCTGGCTTTGTTGACAGCCGCAGTTTTACATTGTGTCGTTGAGTCTCTTTAAATTTCTCGTAAACCGACAGAATTAAAATGTGCTCTTCATCTGAGAAAGACACTGCACGCCCCTTTTATGCACATGCACTAACTCGATTAAGATAACATCGACTCAAGTTACCGACATCTGAACCACCGTCGTAGTACAGTTTACCACAGATCGAGGCAGCCGGGGTTTGTCAACCCCGACTTTCCTTGATGACCCTGAGTTAAATCAGAGGAGGTTAAACTGCCTTCGTAGTGCAGGCCTCTGGTTGTTTTTTACATGCACAATATATAACCAGGATTTCCCAAAAACCCACTGACCCTCTAAAACAGTCAGTATTGACACTTCTTCTGGACTGTGTTAGTTAATCAGATTATTAATTTGAAGTGTAGGTGTTGAATATGCAAAGTTTAATAAAATCTCAAAAAAACTAAATAAACAAAAAAACAAAACAAAAAAAAAACAAGCTTTGGTTGGCATCACAATGAAAAAAAAAAAAGATTTCCTTAAGATACCCTGAACCAGGGATAGACAGGGGCATAAAAACAGCCCCCGAGTTTGACCCTCCTCATGTTGGCATGTAAACACAATGCGATAGTAGTAATATATATAAACAATAAACTATACTCATATGTCCAGCTGCACAATGCAACCAAACAGTGAACATGTGGGTATTGTTTTACATTCTCTTTCATTTCCTTCCAACCATCCAAATTTACTCCCTGCTGTGCTAAAATACGAGCTCAGGAGTCGTCATAGAGAGAAAAAAAACGTAACTAGTGAGGGCACGTTTTACTACAATGAGCGAATACGAATAGTTCAAATTGTATTTCATGCACACGAAATACAGTTCATTCCCACATTATAACTAACTTGTGCACATGTTTTATTTAATTAGTTAAGTATAGCTACAGAGAGCCATGACAACAGACAGCCTATCTCTACAAAGCATGAAGAGCACAAATATTAGTGTTAAGCTGATTAGCAAGCAAGGCAGCATTAGTTAGAGTAATTACATTAATTACTATATATATCACAACTGCATCGAGCTCCTTCACCTGACACTGAAGCTTTCATGCTATTCCTTACCTTAAGCTGAGGAACACCAGATCTTCAGTTCTCTCCGATGCCTGGCAGGTGAGCACTGAAGAGCTGATGCTAACTTGTGAGCATGCCTGATGCTCATCAGCATAAGGTGAAGGAGAAAAAACAATCAATCATTCTATTAATTATGGCCATTATCAAAGTTCGGGCTGCAGTAGCAGTGTCGCAGCAGCAATGATAGTGGCGTGGACACACACATGCCTGCTGTAGCAGCTCAGAGGTAGATGCACAGGTGAACAATTATAGAGTTAACTGTATTGAGTTTGAGTTTTAAACTGCTGGAGCTTTTCAACATTAAAAACTTTAATGTCACAGCCACATTGGACTCTCCTTCATCTCCTTATGCTGAAGAGCAACAGATATGCGCTTTCACCTTACAATGAAGAGCCCGTGCCATGTGTTGAAGAGCACCGGAGAGTGCTGACTGGCTCTTCAGCTGGTGAAGGAGAGCCCGACAACCTCAGTATCAGGTGAGGGAGAGCCTGGTTCAGTTGTGACACAGCAGGTCAGTGACGTAGATGCACAGGTGAAATGGTGTGGCCCAGTTTGAAGACTGGTTTATGTTCTGTTTTACATTTTCATAATTGATGACTAATTAATGTTTGGCTATCATGTAGGCTATTTAATTAATATAATTACTGTAACTGATGCTGCCTTTTAGCTAATAATTTACTTAACACTACTACTTGAAATCGGTGCAGTGCACGTCATGCTTTGAAGACAAAGCCTGTCTGCTGTCATAGCTGTATGTATACAAGATATGGCTATTAAATAATTCTTAAACATTGAACAAGCACTGGGATTTGTTTTTGGGCCAGAAACTGCTTTTCCTTTTGATGAGGTTTTGGGACAACTTTGGCACACACTTTTGTCATGTTCAAATTTTCATGCAAAATTTGCTGAACTGTCTCTTTATCAATGGAGACCATTTCTGCTGTCATTCTAATACTGAGTCCTTGATCATTTTGAACGATTTGTTCAATTTGTTGAGTGTTTTCAGAAGTTTTTGATGTGCATGGGTGCCCAAACATTCATCGTCTTGGACATCCTCTCTGCCTTCACAAAATCTTTTGTGCCATTCAAACACATGTGCACGTGGCATGCAGTGTTCCCCATACAATGTACCAAAAGATTCAGCTGCTGTTTTGTTCAATTTCACCAAAAATTTTAAGTTAATGCGTTTTAAGCTAATCATTTTCTCACACCTTAGCAAAAACATGTGCACTTCAATCAGTAGCTAACAGTGAACTAAAAACGTCACTTGTTGGAAACTTACAGCAGTTGTGAGTGAATACCCAACATGTAATATATAACACTCGATTTGACTGAACCAGGTGGTTTTATCCTCATAAGCGCAATCTTGTTATTTAATAGCCACACCTCATATTAAATCAGATTTCTCCTCAATGTGGATTAAAACTTGCATTAAAACTTTTGAGTGAAAGTGGGCACTGACAGGTTTGACATTTTCACTCTTTGTTGTTTGGTTGCCTCTAGTTTTTCCAGTCTTGTAATCTGGGCCATTCTATTGTGAAATCATCAAACACTGATTGATAAGAGAGTTGTGCTATCAGTTATGGCATGTGTGTGTGTGTGTGGTTGTCCTATCTCAGTATTATTTTCCACTAGTTGGTAAATCAAAGATACATCTTGATGTGGAGATAAGAAAAAGAAGAAATTGTAACATTGTATTCACTGAGACACGTTTTCGTCTCTTTGTCATAGACAACAATAGCATGCTAACCAATGAGGTTTTCAGTGGTCATTAGTCAAATTTTGTTGTCAGACTGTGGATATAGTAGGTATTAATGATATGTGAAATGTGATCAGTCATCATGCTTCCGCTGCACATGCAGGTTTAAGGGGAATAATAGAGGTGAGAGGCTCCTGATATCTTGAGAAATTTCAATTTGAAAGTGAAAGGAGAGGTCCAAAGTCACTTTAATACACAGATTGCATAACTCACTTACAATGTTCTTTGATGTTGGCTTTTATATACTGCCATAAACAAATTCATCTCATGGTCTTGCTTCTTTTTGCACTACTTTTTTTTCCTTTTACTGAGGATGTCATAAAGTAGTATTGTACTTTTAACGGGATTAAGAGCAAAGTGTTCATGTGCTGGACATCAGCAAGATTTGAAACAATTTTAGAAATAAGTTGTGCATTCTTCATTTACATCACGTAAATTTACAATTCACATTTACAAACGTCTTTTATATATATATGTGCGTGCGTGTGTGTGTGTGTGTGTGTGTGTAAAGCAGCCTTATTACATGGTCTGCAACAGAACAAAA
Organism: Lates japonicus; assembly: GCA_033238685.1. Lineage (NCBI taxonomy): Eukaryota > Metazoa > Chordata > Actinopteri > Centropomidae > Lates > Lates japonicus. The sequence goes on along the minus strand of BRZM01000033.1, from coordinate 8,433,639 downwards.
CTTAATAATGTAAGAGAAACAAGAAAGGCTGTAATGCTCCTTATACACCACAAAACAAAAATGCTAGTGACTAAAAAATAGAGAGAAAATCTTTCTATTCTTTAGTCTTCACTACTTTTGGACAAAAATGTAACATTTGTATCAAGAGTGACAGAAGTAAAAGGTCATTAAATACATAAAATCAGCTGTACTTCATCAGCCTCACCTGCACTCAGACTCAGTTGTGCTTTGAACCAGCTGAAATGTATTCTAACATGTTAATGTTAACATTTTGGGTGTCATTTTGACCTGTTGAAATGTCAGAAAAGTCTGGGAGTGGCCAAAGTTATCAGATTCCATCCTCTGTAGATCATTGATATCTGAACAAAATGTCTTGCCCATCCTCCCAATTTTACTGATATATTTCAGACTGGACCAAAATGTTGGACAAACAGATGGACAGACCTAAAGACATTGGGTTAATTCCAGATGAACCAGTTCTGTGCAGATTCCAGTACACAATGGACAGCACAGCTACTTAGATTTCAGTTCATCTTGGTCCAGACTTTTGAAACTCTGAAACAGAATGATTGATTGTATAAAGGAACAATGTCCTCAACAAATATTCAGAACAAACCTGGAAAAAGAATTATATAATAATGTGAAATAATAATAACACATTTGTATTATTTTCGAAATAACTCATCAGGCATGTATGTGGCTGTTATTGAAATGTAATATATTATCATTGTTATATACATTTAATATAGCCTAGCCGCTGGCCATCTCCACAGTGTCAGTTTTTGTGACAGAAGAAACCTTGATCATCAATCATCAAATGTACCTGTTTTTTGCTGGACAGCTAAGATACGTTTTCACATCAGAAAAACCCTGTGTCAGTAGACTAAAATGAACCTCAACAGTGGCCACATGCGTAGTTAATATTATATTGCTATATGTAATAAATTACCTCTGCTGTTCATATCCACCTTCATGTAAAAAGCAAAGGAATCTCATCTGCATCTATTTCATCAATCATAAACGCTAAGGTGAAATCTTCAGCCATATGTTCCTAGCCAGCAAATGTTGTCTGCAAGCTACAGATAGCAGAATCTGTCCGACTCAACTGCTGACTTATATGCTCTCATCCACTTTCTTATGTTAGAGCTGCACCTAAAGGAAATCAGCTTTTAATGGAATAACCTTCAAAATACAGTTTGTCTCTATCATTGTACACTTTCACTAGTTGAATGTAAATGTCTCTTGTAGCCTTTACTGTTTTTGTTTTATTTCTAATGGAAATGTTTTAATTGATGTTTTTTTCCTTTACTATTGTTTATTTGTTTAATGTTTTTCTTTCATGCATTTATTTTTTAACTCTTGTGGCAATGTTTTGTTAAACTACAATTTATCACATGCATTATTGTCAAGAGGACATTTCTGCAGAGGAGAGTTTGCTCTCATTGATTTCCCTCTGTATAAATAAAGGTTTAAAGGCTGTCACCATTCTGTGCAGGAACTCATTTCAGCCTCTTATCCTTTTGATCTACACCCACACTTCACCACCACAGATAAGGGTTGGAACATAGATCAACCTCTTCAACAGTGCAGTGTGGTACAATGACCATATTACTGCAGACACTGCACCAATACTGTTCAATCTAAAACCCTCACCTGTCAGCTTAAATCTTACACATATTTATTGTAATTTCCCACAGAGAACTCTGGTCAGAATAATGTCTATGTGTTGAGGAATTGTAATTTATATGATAGTTTTTTAAATTTGTGTTTTAATAAGCATAATGTTTCAGTTTTTACAGTGACATAATGACATTAATATATATCTCCATGTAATGGAGCACAAGTAAAACAGAAGGGTTTTAAGTAAACAATGATTATTGTTTAAAGTGTAATGATTGATTGTCTTACGTATCAAGTAACGTTAAGTTTCAGTTGAGGCACGAGGGATGTGGTTGGTTCCACTGTTTCTTTCTGTTTGCTCTGCTGCCTCCAGTCACCTGTTGGTTTTTCCCCAAACACCGCGCAGATGTTGCATCCTAATATGGGAATAAGGAAGCATCTTAACACAACAGCAGCAGCCCATTCATCACCTTTTACTGCTCACTGACAAAGGAAGTTTGCTCAGCATGACAGCTGCATCCTCATCTCATCTTTATTAAGGAGTGAGACACTGTGGATCGTTACATAACACCTGGTAATGAAGATGAGCCTTGTATGTCCTATTTCATTGGATATAGTGGGCATAATACTAAAAAACTCCATGTAATTCACCAGCTTTCCACACAACCAGCCCACTTATACACACACACACACATATTAATGCACACACAAGTTTGCACAGCTATCCTTCTTAAGACATTGCATTGACTTCCATTCATTATTGACAGCCTAACCCAGACCCTAACCCTTACCTTAACCATAACCAATTCATGCCAAAAAAACAAAATAACAAAACAAAAGAAAAGAAGAGAAAAATGAACAAAAATGGAGAACACTATTCTACCTTACTTTGGAGTATAGTCTCATTATGTTAATTACATTTCAGTGAATGATTCCTCCTGTATCAGTTAAGTTTTTTGAGATTTGGATGTTTCTTCTAAGATGAGGGAACCTTAAATTGGCTCACACACCTAGGTGTAAAAGAACCATTCCAAGATATGCCTAACCCTAACCCTTAGTGGATGACTTATTTTAGAAATTGGGTCCTGGGATATTCTTCCCAAATAATCTGGCCCTAACCCTAATTTACAGAAGGTGTCTGAACCTAATTAGTTGCTTGTTTTTTTTGTAATTTGTTTTGCTTTTCTTGGGGCTAAGACATAGACTTTAGATTAAAGGATGAACTGACCTAAATCCAGAAGCTGAAACTGTAACATTGTGCGTTAACTTTGATAAAATAATATTTTATTTGAACTTTACCTGGACTGTATTGACGTATTTGAATACATTTATTGAATTAAATTGTGAACCTTGTTGGTGCAGAAGGCCTAAACAATTTTTCATATTGATCAGTTTCCTCTGCCTATAGGATATGGACTAATGTTACCTACCTTTGCTGTGATTTCCCTTGCCAGTTTGTTGTCTTGAAGGAGAGATGGATCCTGCTGTTGCCTCTCAGACCTCTCTCTAATATGACCCCCTTGACCTACAAAAACACATTAACATTTAAAATGTTGGGTTTAGAAAAAGTTGTAATGATCTCTTTGCTTTTTAATTTTAGTTTCTTTGTTTAATCTGTTTGGTTTGTTTTAGTGTACTTGTTTTCCTTTTGTTTACTTTGTACACTTCTGATCTGACCTTCTCTACATGGCAGAGTCTGTCATTGATCATTTCACCTGAGCCCGAGCCTTCAAATGACAACTAGTATATGTAATACCCTAACCCTTGATTTCCACTCAAGTAATAACAAAAAACACACCTCCACACACACAGATAGTTTGACAGCTCAAGACCAGACGCTCCCCCTGACCTTAACCAGGACCTCAGAAATAATGTCTTGCCTCATTAGGACCAGGCTTTGGTCCCCATGAGGACTTCTGGTCCCAACAAGGTCAGTATTTATACCAGAAGTTTATACACACATACACACTTACATAAACATGCACACACTACAGATGGACATATTGGACTATGCAGATAAAAATATAAGGATACTTGTTTGAGATTCCATGTGAACTGTCTTTTCTGATGCAGTTACTGTGTAATCAACCTTGTGTGTGCATGCGTGTGTGTGTGTGTATGTGTTTGCAGATGCTACAATAGGGGGCATGTTCCCAGTCATGTCAGTGGACAAACGTAGAGAACAATGGACATGAGTCTGGTCAACATGGACCCACACTCACCCTCCACACACACACACACACACACACACACACACACTCACTAAACATACAGTTTGAAACAGGCGATGATTTCTGTTGTGACAGAAAAGGTCAGAAAGTGGTGCATTTTAAGTTTGCCATACACATTTCATCATCATGAGACCCTGAGGAGCACAGCAAGCACCCTAGTGGTGCTCAGGATTACAGGAGTGTATATACAGCGTTTGCATATGAGCCTGATGCTGGTCTGCTGGCCACATGGCTGCCGACTCTGATAACACCACAGTCTTTCGGGCTGGTTTCACACACACTGTTTCCTTCCAGCTAACTGAGCTGTCTCCCATTTAGTGTGTGAGACTGAGCAGCGTGAGGCTGAAGCATGACTTGCTTATGTGCATGTGCACACCTACAATGTCCAGCCTGCAGGGGCCATTATGCACCTGCACACGCAACCAATCACAGTTGTCAATATCAAATATAAAAAACAAAAGCTCTGACAACACAACTAAGAAACTGAGTCCTAGGATCCGAACAAATGTGTGAATGGGACACTATGCTTTGTGAATTTTCAGAGAGATTTATACTCTCTGGTTGATAAATCCATAATGCTGGTGGGTAACTGGCTCTGTTTAAGGAATGTTGGTATGGAACCCAAACAGGGTTCCTTACAGAGTAGATCAGGGAGACTGTCAGTGTTCAAGTAATGCTATATAACAGTCACTGGATAATGTGATGCTTGAAAATCTAAATTTGATAGATATGATTTTTATATTATTTCTAAATGAAAGGCAGACGTGTATTCTCAGTGGACATTAATAGGCTTAGCATTGCTGGAAAATGATGCACACTTTCAGACTTTGTTTGTGATAGTTAGTGTTGCATAGTTGTTCACATGAGCAACGGCAGGGAAATAAGTGTGAAGGATGAAAAACCTAGAGTTTAAATGCTTTGTCCTTTCTCTATTCCACACTCCTGGCTAATTGCTGCATAGTTTGTCAGTTTCAGAAATTGTCCACAGCAACCCCAAATTCTAGAATCAAAAGGTGTGTATGTGTTGTAGACAAATTAATTTCATGCTATCAGCAATAAGATCCCACCTCACTCCAGGTAGCCCTGCCACAAACAGTAATTAATGACCAGTAGTATTAGTGCAGCTGTGATGTGTAACAGACAGCATTCATGTGTCTTGGCGTGTGTGGATGTTACTAATAAGTTGAAACAGGTCAGCTCTACCCAAGAAGATAGAGGCCTCCTGGTGAGGAGTGAATTTGCCACTTAGTGATGGCCCGCAGCTTCAGGACACAAACACACACATACAAGAAGTTGATCAAGTGTATGCAATGAGGTCAGGGAGGTGTGTGGAAGGGAGGATGTTGAACACAAGGCTATATGAGGCCCTCTTACTTTACCTCATGGATCCATATTGTTCTGCAGTAGTGACCACAGGCTGGACACATGCCTTGCCATTTGTGCAACAGGTGGTCCAGGCATGTTTTGGTCAACAGACGGTGGTAAATGAGGGAACACAACACTTGATGAACAAGGATGAAAATTGGGTTTTTGGTGTTTGAACAGACTGAGCTGAAGTTCCATCATTATTGAGGTCTGTATAGACCCATTAACTACCCCACCTTTTTATTTTCCTTCACTCAAAGCCATGATTCAAGCAGATTATGATGACTACAGTGGGCTCTGTGGGTTTAATCAAGCCAGGAAATGACTGAACAGACAGAAAACCTAGGGGCCAAGTAATTACCTCCCAGAAAGGAACACTAGGGTGGGAGTTGGAGTGTCAACAGCACCTAACATGTTAATTAGAGGTGGTGAGTACTTAATACTTTTATGATTTTCATAAGTATGCAACGATCCTTACATATTTCATATTGAGTGGGTTCAGTAAATAACACCCATTATAATGGGCACATTAAAATGCAGTTAGATTACACTTCCTTTCAAAAATGTTGCACAGTTAGTCATAGAATAATTCTGCTAATTCATTATTTCTATCAGTTATACCAACATTATAACATGACATAATAACAGTAGAGTCATTTCTGAGACCTGGGAAAATGCTAAAATTGTAGTCAGAAACAAGCAGTTGGTTGATTGAACAATCAGTTATAAACAAAGAAGTTTATTTCAGACTCATGCACAACAAACACTACAGCAGTTTTAACACCACAAGGAAGGACTTAATCACAGTGGCCACACACTTTGACTAAGCTACATATAACAATTCACTTTTACATGCCTGGATGCTTACAACAGTCACCACTTCACTGTTCACCCTGTTTTTGTTCTTTTCTAAATTAAATAAGTTTGATTAACTTGCATTTTAGTGATTTTCTTCATGAAATCCACCAAATTCTTATTCATTTCTTCTTTTTTGGATTATTTCTGTTTCACAAAAGTAACGGAATTGTACTCTTCCAGGAAATGAAGTACAGTTTACTAACATCTATCAGCCAGTTAGCATCAGAACGTATCCTATTCAATACAAATGCATAGGCTTTCAAAAGTCTGCTTGCCAACATGCATCCCTGTCTGTCTGTCTGTCTGCTCAGGGTGCTGACCCCTCTAGCCAAGGCTTTGTGACAACGTGACAGGCGCCAAGCCGCAGGCCACAGGGCTGATAGGCCACAATATTGTGTTGAGAACAACTGTCCCATTCCTGGACTATTGTCTGGATAAAATTACTACTGTCTCTGAGACAAAGCACCTGCCTGATCATCCAAACACACACACACATGCACACACACACACCACTGGTCTGCCATGTGCCTGACTGAGCCACTGTGTATCCACCATTTACAAAGGAGAGTGTGATGTGGTGCTGGACCTCTCGTCAGAGTTGTGTTTTGTGTGTGTTGGGGGTTGGGAAGGCTCACTCTAGGGTCAGTTTGGGCGGGAATGTCAGGCTTGTAGTTTACATCTGTTCCAGCGGTGTGCCGGGCTGTGCAACACACTACACACACACACACACACACACACACACACACACACACACGCACACACACACACACACTGGGGTTCAAGCCCAGCCATTTGTGAAGACAGAGGCATCATGTTGGCATGTGCCTGATTAACAACAGGTCAATCTATCCATCTGTATGTGTGTGCTAGTGTGTACGCGGCTCAGCAAGCGCGACACTAAAACACTTGTTGCGCCCTGTCCCCCAAAGGCATGTCCAATGAGCAGCTCCTGTAGTCAAAGACTGGCTCTGTTGAGCCAACCAGCCTTCTACTGACAGTCATCCAGAGAAACACAGGCAGGCTCAGTCATAGCTGTCAGGCCTCACCATTCCTGTGGATCCTGATGAATAATTGTTCATTCATGTGCTGTCAGGATAATTGCACATGCTGCTCTTCACTAGGGGAGTTTCCTTGAAATAACCCCACCCCTTCACCCCACCCCATCCATGTTAGGCACTGTGGTAAAAGAAATCAGGTACAATTTTTATAAATGCAATGGCCAAATAAATCATCTATGACCTCTATCAAACTGCATTTTGAAGAAAAAATAATTTGCTCTTAAACTTTTCTGAAAAACCCTGGTCATACACATGGATTTATCAAAGTTGCAACATATTTTAATGTGACAGGCTTTTGAAACCCCATCAGGTTCTCCAGTAACCTCATTTGACCAGGAAATATGTACTTTGACTTATGCAGTATTAGACCATTTTACTTTGGCATGAGATGAATCCAAGTTGCAGGTGAGGGTAGACAAGCTATCATCCCTGCGGTGACACCTCATTAGTCTGTCCAGGAGATCCCACAGAACTAGTTTGATGTTGAAAATCTAGCCATCAAATATTCAATGGTTATAAATGTTATTATCTACAAAATCTAAACTTTTCAGAGCAATATAGTCCAGTTTTAACGGACAGATGTCTTTTCTGTTCTGTGCTGTTGCAGCTGCACCAACACGCCTAAAACTTCATGTAACAATCATTTTGAATGGCATGCCAACAAAGGACAGACTGGGGACAACTAAAGACCAAGTGTCACCCCACATACACTGTGGGCTCTGTTTTCGTGAACCTAGCAGCATGGTGCAGGGTGCTGTCAATTGCGCCCTGCCTATTGCCAAATCAGCCACTTCATCTATACAGCAGTCAGCACTGAAAAAAGAGAATATCAGCTCATATGAAATGGGTCAAATGAACTCCTCAGAAGGATCATAGTGCACTTCAGTAAAAAACAAGTCAACAAAATGTTCATTCTAGCAGATGTCCTAGAGTGCTTAATCATATCACATGAGCCTCATCGGCAGACTGAATAGACTTTGTGGTGAGATGATTCTGTTTTCAAGGTGAAGACTTAAAACAACATGGAAGTGAAAATGATCTTCAACAGCTACAACAACTGTGCAAACTCCATCTGCTGGTGAAGATCATGTTGAAGAGTTACTAAGAGGACTTGTGGTGAGATTTTTGTCAAAATCCACAAAATGAGCTAGAAACCCTGTTGGAATAAGGTCAGCAGTGTGTTCTTTAACTAGTTTTGTGTAAATTACCCTCTGCTGATTGCTCACCATATAACCATACACAGGCAGTAGCCTGTGTACTGGACAGTATTATATGGTTATCGCATCTGTCAGCCCCTGGAGTTGAGACTGCTTTAGGGCTGTGCTCAAGGGCACATTACTGATGGTGAGAGAGAAAGGGGCAGCCAGTGCTGCTCTTTCACTTTTTCTACTCAGGGTGACATTTATGACTGGTTGTAAACACTTGTAAACATAAGTTGAATGTAAAGCACTGAGATAAAGGATTTAATCTTAACACTTCCTTTGAGTCATTTTTTTTTTTAGAGGAGCTACACACGAGCTACCCAACAGCAAATATTAAAGCCGTCATGTTTGTATAAAGACAATTTACAAAAATGTTAATAAAGTGTAAACAAAGTGAGACAAGGTGACTTGGTATCTCTGTTTGTTATGGAGCGCAAATAGTGACTGGTTAGTGATAAAGTGGCGGTGACTTTGAACAGCTAACCAACAACTCCCACACAAGGGCTGTAACAGCGTTGGCATGGACATCAAGACCAACGGCCGGCAATAAAATGTAAACACAAGGTGACTTAAATTGGGTAAGTATCAGTAGATCAGTATCTGGTTCTTTGTTGACAAGAGCAGGGGACTGAATGATCCATCTGCACAGAAATATGTCGAAAAAAGGCTGGGAGTTAGAGTTTTTGAGGTATTCTTTTTGACCAACTTCTGCTGGACACAGTTTTATAAATGATTAAATTCTGTAACAATCCTATTTTATAAGAAGACTGTATATTTTGTATTTTAAATCTTAATATGTTAAGTCTAAATAACAATAGTCATGGACATGAAGTGGAACAGAAGTAACATAAAATGGAAATGGAAGTAGTATGGCTGTAAAGCACAAGCATCTCAGTTTTACACAGGAAATGAACAGCAGTTGCCTGTGTCATGTCCTGTGTTTTGTAGACTCATCCATCCATCCCAACCTGCTCCTACCATGGACTTTGTTGTTCTTTATTCTTTGACCTTGCCCTTTGGTCCCATCATAACTACTCTGGCCACTAGAGGTCGCCTAACAATAAAACCTAACTATGGTTTGAAGTAAGCTGTTGTACAGACGACCTATGGGCTCGTTTTCTACATGACAGTCCCACATTAAAATACTGTTCACACATTACTACACTGAAGTGGACAGTGTACTTTTGACAGTTTTTAATGTTGATATGTGTTTATTTTCACTCAAGTAACTAATGACACCTTAAACTGAATCTTTCTCAATGCAGCTCATGCATGTGTACATACTTGCATGTGCCTGGTGGAAGGTGGACGTGTATTTGTGTGTGTGCATGCATATATTAGCCGTCTTCCTACAAGTGTTGCACTACACTGAGGCATTCTGAATGCTGAATGGAGGAGTGTAGGGGAACAGGGAGGGACAAGGTCGCTTTCAGAGGAGGGAGGAACTCAACACATAAATCCTCCAGCTTCTCTTTGATAAGGCTTCAATTCACCAGGGATCATGTACCATGCTAATAGCTGCCTGCTTCAACCTCCCCGCAAGCTCATATAACACACACTCACATGTATTCAGTGCTTACACAAGCAAACATGTCTACCTCTGTAAAACATATTCAAACAAAAGCACATGGTCAGAAACACTATATACACACACACACACACACACACATTATGTATGTATATATATATATATATATATATATATATATATATATATATATGTGTGTGTGTGTGTGTGTGTGTGTGTACACATACATATATAGCAGTATTATATGGTTATATAAGTGTCTCTCTTTCTCACTCACTCACACACACACACTCCACACCCCTGGGCCAAAATCAGGCCATTTCTGTCTTGAGATGTTCACACAATTAAGTCAACGTAATGCGAGTGGACAGGCGCCTACTGCCGTGGCTGCCAGACACAATATGCTGTAATTACACATTCACTAAATGCAGACATCTGAAAATGTTGTCTTCTGTTAGACTCTGAAGCCTGGAAGAATAAAGGGGTCCAGGGTTACATGCCAGAATCTAAGGCGGACCTTGTGGTGTACAACTTTACCACTAACTCTAGAAACTACAACTAATATCCATCGTTATAAAGATTCCAACACTAACATTCCTACTGTCTTAAATCAACTTTTTTCAACAAGTTTTCATGTTTTGTGATATTTAAAACGAGACACATCCAGAAGTTGTTTACTGGGTAAAAACCTCTACCATTGTACAGTTTAATCAATGTTAAAGCAACAAAATCAAAACAACTGCTTTTAAAGTTTTCTGTGGAACAGCATGTTCAAATAAAAGCAGCTCTGCTTAATTCGTTGGTGTGGGTGTCGCTCTAAGTCTGGCATGCATTCAGGGATGTTAATGCAAGCTGCAGACAGATGTGATTCTAAATAGCACCATACTGTGAGCCTTCACTATAGCACACCATGACCCCCACGCTACACTTTGAAAGAAGAAGGCACCAGAAAATGGTTGTTTAGGAATGAAGCATAGCAGAACCCTTCGCTGTGCGGTAAAGAAATCTGTAGAACAGGTAGACTGTCGGACAAAACTGGCCCTTCCAGAGCTGGGATGTGTGTATGCGTGAATGCGTATGCATGTCTGGCTGCTGGCCTCACTGCAGGGAAGAGATTAAATACAGTCAGTAATCACTAATTCACTGCAGCCTTGCCTGGGAGCCACACCTGACTCTCAGCCTCCAGCCAATGCAACAACTACCCCCTGCTTCAGCATACCCCTGTTGACCAAGTTAGGCTGCTGGCCCACTCCCCCCTAAACACAGCCCCAGCGTGGTTTGACCACAGAGTGAATGGGCACCTCAGGAGGGAATAATGGCAAGCACTGACCACCCACTGTATGGCCAAGCCCTCGTTCTCCTCTCTGTTGTGGTTGGCCTCCTGGACAGACAGCAACACCAACGTTTGGACATAATCCACTATGTGAGACAAAGTGGCCCATAGCTTTCTGTCTGATATCAGTGTGGACTAAAGATTGAAGAATAAAACTACAGACACACTAGCAGCTCTGTGAGGCTGTATTGGTCACTGTAAGGAAAAACCAGATTGTTACATGAACCAAAATATTGACGGGTTCTGACCTGATGACAGCACTAGATAATAAGTCAGGAAATCAATAAAGCTTACAAAGAACATGAATGCTTGCACAAAATACTGTCTATTTCAACGTTTATGCCAATCCTTCCAGTTGATGTTGAGATTTGGTTGATAAGTAAAACAAACTGTTGGAGGGAGGGTGTTGCACTTTTTGAATAGGAAAGGAAATTAAATGTACCTGGAGATGTATTAGAAACTAGCACTGGCCACACTGCTACATTAGCTTCACCACCCAGTCAGGATTACCATGTGCTCTAGACACCAATAGGAACAGAAGTAAGAGAAGTAAAGCCTGGATTATAATTCTGTACCCCTGGTTCTATGGGTATGCAGGGCCCACGCCGTTGATTCAGTGCAGAAGTGTAAATCAAGCTTTAGACAGCTCACTGTCACGTCTGTTTCATCAAGTTGTCACCAGAGACCATACCTCTCTCCATCCCACAGCACAAATGGATTGGCTGGGAGTCCACCCAACTGGTCCAGGAGTCTGTCCTGCCATGCACTATGGTCAGTCAATATAGTAAAGAGCATAGGTCTTTATTGTGTTAGGTGCTTTGTTTTGTTAAATATCTTTGCAAGGGTACCATGTATGATTTGATAAATCCTGGACTGACCATAACAATTTGCTAGTATGTTATAATCAAAGTGCCAGGGCCAGCCTTGAATCTGTTTTGGGATTAGGATTTGGGCAGTGGCTTGAAACACTGCCAGTGCAACATATCGTGTTTTCAAAAATGGACAAAGTAATAAATAATCCAGTGCGCTGGTTTGTGTAGCCTAAAGAGATCCACCTCTCAAAGGGAACTTCATTAAATAAGAAGTGAACTCAAGTGGCGCTTTTAAAGGGGCTGGGTAATTAAATAACAAGCTACCATTTGAAACATGCAGCACCTCACCAAATCACATTGCAGTAAGAGGTTGTTGAATCACTGGACCTTTCACCTTTCTGAGGAATTAGGAAAAATTTGCATCTGGTGGCAGGAGTGTGAGCCACTATGTCTATACTGGTTGTGAACATAGCCTCTGCTCCTCTGCCCATATCCCTCAACCAATCAGCTTTCCTTTTTTGTCTAATAACTACTGAGACAACTGAGCTATTGTGAACTTCCTAAACCACACCTGTTCCTGTGCCAGGATGCTGACAGGAAAGCATCTTGCCACTTGTGCGAGTCTTCACCATACTCATCCAACCATAAGACATATACAGTAGGTATTTGGGGGTCAGTGAATCCGCCCCCTCTTTAGTCCAAACAGAAACATCTCAACAACTATTATTATTATTATTATTGGTACATATATTCATGGGGCCCAAAAGACACATCCTAATGACCATGGTGATCCTCTGACTTTCCATCTAGCTCCAACTTGAGGTTGAAATTTGTGGTTATGAGTCTCTCAACAACTAATGTATGGATTGTGATGAAATCTGATTCAGACATTGATGTTCCCCTCAACATTTTATGAACAAATATTTGCAAAGACATTTTCCATCAGCCTCAGCTGGACTTTGTGTTTACTGCCAATAAGCAAATGTCACCACACTCATGAACAAACATTACTTAAAGCATAGTGACAGTAGCATTTAGCCCAAAGCTGCACTGTGTTTAAACACATTGTTATTTTATTTTATACAGAATTTTGTTGAAATTCACCTTGCTGTTTTTTTGTTTGTTTGTTTGTTTGTTTTGTTTTGTTTTCTGCAAAGCTCATCCATTGACAATGATGACAGACAAACAGGAAGTGAGGTATAAATGCTTGAGGCAAGGCACAAAATGTCACCATCCGATTCATCCTGGTGATGTTCCTTGTCCTAGGTTGGTTTTGTTAACAAGTTTTGGATGAATCTGTGTTTAGCATGACAAGTGATGCAACAGTGGGTTCTCTCTAACACTTAAGAAGTGTTGAAGGATTCAGACAGTGAATGAACTGTGCCACTCCATAAGCTGTAAATGAGGACAATAGGACCTACAAAGAATACATTCCTCAGACAAGAGGTTGTCCACTGCCTGCTCTCAAATAAAAGGCAAGCAGACAGTGCTCCATAAACCATGCAGGGCCCTCTCACTGGGAGAATTTTGAGCATTTTATGCCATTCCCCAACCTCTCTACGTCAGTTGGCCCAGAAAAGTGATAATAGTGTTCGTTGCAGGTCTAAAGAAGGCCTACAGGGGTCCGGACTTTCAAGGTGGTCCCATTAAGGATCATTAGTTTTATAGTGCTCCTTAACAGGCCTGACTTCCTGGATGACCTAAACTGCTACTCTGCGTCTTAAGTCTATCAAAACAGGGCAAAACATATTCAGAGACAGGTCTTAGTAGGTCACTTTGATGATAGTAATTTTCAATGTTTAACAGTGTTCTTCACTTTCTGCACCAGTTTCTATTCAAAAACCTGTAAAAATGCTTCTTCGCTGCCAAAAACAGACATAGACACACACAATACACACACAGACACGCACACACACACACACACACACACACACACACACACACACAATGCACACAGACACATACACAGAGGTCAGATAAAACGTCCACTGATACAATCCAGCCAGTGGCATCTGAGGAATCTTAACAGCATTTTAATGATCTTTGGAGGCAACAAGGATATAAGAGGGCACCGACAGAGAGGTGTGTGTGTGAAGTAGAGGGCTTTCAGTGGACAGAATAATAGAGCCAGAGTTGTAAGCTGTCTCACTCTACTCACGGTCTATTGATCATCATTTGATAGATTCAAATTATAAAGAATCTCAGTTAAAACGTTCTACTGAGTTCATTTTTCAGTATACTTACAATTTCAGATGTAGAAGTTTCAAAATGATTAGTATGGTTTTGAGCTGAGACCTGTAAGCTAAAGAGATTGTGGTGTTTCCTGGAACCCAAACACATTAACTTCATTTGATTTGTATTTCATTGTGTTTAGTTCCGAGATTAAAAAGAAAAGAGACATAACAGTACATCTGGATTTTATGTACTATTGAATGCTGAACTGTAATTGTCCATGGTAAGAGGACCTAAGATATTTGACTGACACAGAGGAGAGTTGCTGTTGATGCAGTCATGTCTGTCAAATGTCCTGAAAGATATTACTAATATTTTACACCACTTCCCTAAAGCAACAGTCACATAAACCTAACTCACACTAAATGTACAAATCTCTATCTTCAAGATCAAACACATCACCCTTTCAGAACAAAATCCTTCAAATACACAAACTCGGTGCAGCACCCATTACACACCACACAACACATTTCACACTGAAACACTCTACTGAAACAACCTCTTAATGCAACCTTTCTGAGTTGTTGCATTGTGTGTACAAGTTGAGTTTTATGACAAGATTTGTTTCAGAATTTTGAATAAAATATTCACAAAATCTATAAGACAGTGATAGTGACAAACAACTGAAGACTTGATGTAGATATAAATGACAGCAGCCTCAGTGCTGTTTTAAGCTAACTTCCCCTCTCTCTCTCTCTCTCCTAAGTCTTCTCAGTCTTATCTATGGCCATTAGCACTGAAGGGCCTGGTAATCTCCAGCTTCAGGGAGAGAAATTCACTTTCAAAGAGCCAAGGCCATTCTTTGCGCCCTCTCGTGCCAACTCCCCCTCCTCCTCCTCATGCTCCTCCTCTCCTGGGCTCAGAGCCTTTATGTTGACATCTGTCCACCACATTCCAAACACATCTCCTCATCCATACCTGTTAATTTAACACAAAAAGCTGATTCTTCCCTGCATGACAAAAACACATTCTTACATGCTTAAAGTTGTAAAATGTCATGTATTTTTTGCTTTTCTCATCCTCATCTTTTGTGTAAATTAGAGGGTAACTTCCTCGCAAAACTTCCTTCGCTGTCCATGTAAATACATGGAAAGGCCATTTTTTTTCATTGATTTTTTTCATTTCTGTTTGCTTTATCTTGAGTTTGTTTATAACTTTTTTCAACATTTGGGGAAAATGAACATATTCACACTCTTTTCAAGAGTTAAGTTAAAAGATGAATATGATTTTCATGTCTGTGCATTAAGTATGGAGCTCAAGCCAGAAGGCAATTAGCCTAGCTTAGTATAAAGACTGAAAGCATGGTAAACAGCTAGGCTCGCTCTGTCCAAGCTGAGAAAATATACCTACAGTACCCACACCTTTTAAGCTTATTAATAGTTATGTGCTGTGAGCATTTTTTGTTAAAAGTCAGGCCGGCTGTTTCCCCATTCTTCCAGTCTTTAAGGTAAGCCAGGCTAACTGCCGTCTGGCTGCAGCTCTACATGTAACATATCGATATCGATCCTCTCATCTTAATCTCAGCACGGAAGTGAATTATTTCCCCAGATCTAGTTTTTTGTAATTCTGTGATAGACTGGCAAGCTGTGTTCCTGGAGTTTTTGTGAAGATGTTTATTTGCTTTTTTGCTCAATTTATTTAGAGGTTTAACAACACTACCTATGTGCACTTTAACACAGGATGACTGTGACGGTGAGGACCATCCTTGCATTAGTAATGTCATTTTCTTCACCTGCCAGAGACTCAAGAGAACTAGACAGCTCATTTGCTGGGAAGTATGTTCAATCTCAAACCCAGGAACTTCTATGCATTCCTAAGACAAAACATGATAGTCATACAGGTTTCAAAGAGTTTAGACTAATGCTTCTCTCTCTCAGTAACCTCTCCTCATAAAAATGTCACTCAGTCCCTAACCAGAACAATATGCTTACATGTTGATTCACAGCCTCTTCCTTGCACTCAAGGGTGTGAACAATTGAATTTCACTTTTCCTCCTTGTGAAAACAAAAGACAAGAGAGGAACAATAACTGTTGGTCTTGGTTCATCAGCAGAGTGGCAAAAACAAAAGAACACTGGGGTATATTTCAGTGGTGGTGAAGGTAAATACAGAGGATAATATATGACCTCTAGTAAATTACCATAATGAGACAAGACAAATACCAATAGTGACACAAATGTGGGTAAAAACAGGGTTCTGCTATCCATGGAATGACAACATCAAGTAGTACATCAGAATATACAAATGAATATACATATGTATGCATACATGCATTCAGAGTGTGCATGTTAAATTGAATGTATTATTATAATATTGCTGCCTAAAATGAGGTTTAAACAAGGGCAGTTATCAATATGAGAGTAAAACATGACGTTTTCCCTTTGCTAAACAGACTACTTGTGTAATAACAGTACATAACAATAAAACACAGTGACAGTGTAGGCTTGTGCCCTTTCACAGGTGTTGCACAACCAACTTTCCACCACTACTGAGGATGTGATTAGTTGAAAATGTGGGCAGCATGGAGGCACAGAGGCTGTTGACTCTGCCCTGGCCCTCACTGTGTGGTCAGCCTGTGTGGGTATCTTCCTCTGGTGTCCTCCAACAGTCCAAAGATATTCATCTCAGGTCAACTGGAACTTTGAAATTACCCAGAGTTGTAAATATGTGTAAATGTATTTTTGGCTCACTGACCTGTTGATCCAACCTGTTTGGGTTGTTTGCCATGAGGCAAGAAAAAGACCAAATTGACATGCCATAAATGACCACTAGATGTCTCTGAAAACCTCCTGACTGCATGAAGCCAATTAATAGTCTCAAAATTCAAATTATTATTATTACTATTATTATTATTAGTAGTAGTAGTAGTATTGCATTATCTACTTGATTAGCCTGGTCTTGATTGTATTACATTAAGAAAATATTAACAGAAGCATGGTGACAACGACATTGCCAAACATTCTCACAGCGTGACGTGAGTGATGCTTTACTAGAGTCTGCAGACCCTAATGGGTCTACACTGAGCAGTAGTGGTAATAGTTATAACCAATGGCCGGATGGGTTGCCAAGAAATCCTTCAGGTTGACATCATCACACCAAATGTCTTCTCTTGTACGATGATAGAGGAGACTGCTTCACACAGGGTTAACTATCATTTTAAACTTGGATTTGTCACTTTTGGTATGTCTATTGAAACTGTTGACACCAGACAGACTGTGTGAGTCTCAGCTGAGTACTTTGGGTGATCTAATGTAGGGTTCTTTAACGTCTTTCTTTTTGGGGGCATGCCAAGGCAGAAACATTACATTACATTAAAAGATGAAATGCAAAAGGGTCATATTACTCATTTATTTTTCACTTCTCTAGGCAGCCTTCCACTGGCAATTCCACCAGTCCTTGCAGGTCTCTTGAACCATTTCTGACCGATGAAGATGCACAGTCCATGCCACAGGACACGCCTACACAGGAGGAGGACCAGCAGCACCACAATAAGACTCCCAGAGAACATGGTTAAACCTAAAACATATACAACAGTTTATCAGTACAAAAGTAAATCTCATATTCATCACAGGGGCCATTAAGGTCTCAATCTGCTTCAAAAGGCCCAGGTTGTATCAGGTGTCTTCCATGTCTGAACATAAAAATAGCTGTACACAGATGCACTTGAAGGTAGACTGAAAGCCTTGCCATCATGTTGTCCTCTGCTGCATCCCTCTGCCTACCTGATCTCTCTCCAACAACTCTGTGTGGTGTGGGTGTATTTATTGTCACAAGTCAGTGAATAGGACACTCGGGTCTCAGATGCTGTTAGATTGTCTAAAGAATACTGAGGCTTTTATGCCTCTGTTGGGCTGCACACATGTTGTAGTTCTAAACAAATGACATAGAGACAGATGGACTCCTTTCAACTTTGACCCAAAGTGTGCAGAAGACAAAAGTGAAAACATTCTTCAACTACAATTACTATTATAATACTTAAAAATAATACTCTAATATATATATATATATATACCACGATCTGTAGAAAGGTACATGCTAACATGTGTTTGTCCACACAGCAATGGAATTAAGTCTATGCATGATGTAGAGAGATAGTATGTATACAGTAACACCCACAAAAGAGAGCAAGAGAAGAGGAGGCATCTCCAAACGCTACAGAGATGGACTGGTTAAACAGATAAGGGATGAACAAGTCTAGAGCTGCATCATTGATACCAACAGAGTTTTTCAGACAGCTGATTAAGACATTTTGGTTCACTGTTTCAAAGACTGAGCTGAGGTGGAAACGAAGTACAGTCCTGCATCAATGGCAGGCAGTAAGTCATTGGTGACACAGCAGTTTCAGTGCTGTGCAGAGAGCAATAATTGATTGATTTTTTTTCTCAAATTTGATGTCAGATATGTGGAGACATTTTTTTCTTAAGAGAGAGAGGAAGCAGGATAGAGAAAGAGAGGGAGCAGGATAGAGAAAGTCAGCTTAGAGATGGGTCGAAAAAGGGTCACAGTAAATACTGATCTGGTTCAGGTCTTTTCTCTTTACTGCACTTTGGATGAAGTTGATTGCACAGTACTGTGTATACATAAATATAGTATGTACACAGCATATATTTATGATCTTGCTCAAAGGCAAACAAGTGGTGATAATAAGAGAGGGACAGGACAGCCCTCATAGATGAGCAGCAGCTGTCATTGCCACAGGAATGAACTGTTCCATAATAAACTGCTCACTAATTTTGTTTACTTATTTTGCAAATACTTTTCTATGTCATATGATGCAAAACAATTAAAGGTCAGAGATTTTAAACATCAGTGTGAAATTTATAAATATTGAAATACAAGATTGACGTGGAGCTGAAACCTAGACCAGCAGCTAGTAAATTATAGTAACAGGAGAAAAAACTAACTTGTTACTTCCTCCCCTTTGTGTGTGTGTGTGTGTGTGTGTGCATGTGCGCTCGCGCCATGTGTCCTCTTCAGTCTGATAACAATGATAGCTCTGTGGAGGGCCGTTCCACTACAACCCATGATAGAGAGATACAGAGAGAGACGGAGCAGGATAGAGAGAGCAATGGAAAAAAGAGGTCTGATTTGTGGAGTGTGCCTCGCACCCTCCTGTGGGTGTCCCCTCTCCCCTCTCTCCTCTCTCTCTCTCTCTCTCCTCTCTCATTCCTTTCTTCTCAGCCACTCTGATGTAATCTAAAGGCCTCCGCAGGAGCAGCTGCACAGCGAACCAGCCTTCCCTCCTTCCCTCTCCCTTTCTCTAAATCTCTTTCTCTCTTTTCTTTGCACTTCCAGAGGCATGCAAGGCGAGGCGAGGCGAGGGAGAGGAGGGTGCTCAGACACAATTGGGGTCTTTTTCTGCCCTGAAAAAAAGGGGGCTATCGCCTCACATCTCCTTCTGTCGCCCCTCTACTGTACTATACTGCAGGCGGGTGGGTGAGTGGGTGTGCGGGTGCAATGGCACAGTGTCTTGGTGTCTTGGAGTGCTGAAAGGACAGCATAAAGAGAAAACTGCACATAAATACTTGAGCCAGACAGCAAATTTAGCTACAGACAAACACTGTTGGCTTTAAACAACAGTGTGAGTAGGGATGTTCTAAAACTCACTTTATCCACTTTTTATATTTGTGAGTTTACCTAAAACAACCTTAAGTTGAAATCAGATATTGAAGGCATCAGTCAAAGTCCAGCTCAACAAAATTTCTGTACCAACTAAGAATCGGACAGTAATGCTATTTACAAAGTTAGTAGAATCCATATATTAGTAGAACACTTCCCCAGTGTGCCTTTAAGAAAATGATTGTGTTGTGGTTTATTCCTGCCCTTTACTGTGTTTAAACAAGTCTGAAGCGCTGCTGCTAGCAGCCCCTACAGGTAGGAGTAATCCATACACCATGATGATAACTGGACATACTGACACTTCAGTTACTCCAAGTGTAGGGAAAGACAATGGTGCTACAGGGAAGGTTGTGGTGAATGCTGTATCATGTTAGTCTATCTACCTGGGACCATGATGGTAGTTGGCAATCATCCAACAAGGCATACTATGTGTGCAGAGTTGACAAATTGTCCTTAGAGTGATCACTGAAAAGCTGATGGATAGAGGGCATTTAACCTCTGGGAAGAATGAATGTGCCTAGTAAATTTGATGACTATTTGTCCATTAGGTTTTAATATTTTTTATTATATGAATGATAAATTTTAGCCTGGCAGAAAATGGAGGGTCACCAAAACCACTGCAGGAACCATCCTCTGCAGATATCTGGCTCTGGACCAATGTTTTTGATGGCCAGATACAAGTTGACTAACCAACCTCCCCAGCTTTAGGTCTTACAGGGCCCCTGGCAGGGAAAAACTATCAAGTCAAAATCCACACCACAAAGGCAAACACGAACAGCATCACAACTTACCCAAACAGAATTTAAATAAATATTCTTATTGCGGTTGTGAACCTTTTGATATTTATCATAGCTACATGACAACACTAACTCATTTGAGCAAGCAAATTCTTTCTTGACCCAGGGATTAGTATGTATGACAAAATAATTTCAACTCAAAGTGTACTTACTAACTTTGTAAAAACTTTAAACTGCATGTCACAGACACCTGAGCCAACTCCATTTTCTCATAAGGACAGCAAGATGTGGCTGCAAACTTAGAACTGCTAGAGCAGATGTTCCCACTGGCAGACTAAACTGGTCTTTAACATGATTAACATATGGGTATATCAGTTGATCACCTATCAGTAATATTGGGCAACACTAATCTTTCAAAGGGGCCAGCAGAATCTCAAAAGTTGCCTTCAAAGAGATCTAAATATCTCTTAAGATAAACTAAGATAAATTTGAATGTAGTGTATTGTATTGTTGTGATCATAATTATTCAAGTACTGTAAGAAAAAAAATAACTTAAAGACATACCTCACCTTCAAAAACCAGGTAGAATAAAAGCCCAGAAAATCACACCAGCGGACTGTGCATTAACTCTAGTTTCCAGCACAAATGCATCTGAGAATAAAAGTTGTCTAACATCAAGCTGCCACTTCACACAATGGGGGTGGGAAATTATATCCTTGGTTTGACCTCTCTGATAGTGTGTGTCAACAGTCAGCTGATACCAGACCAGCAGTATCTGACATGGTTCAGCAGGAGGCTGAAGGCTGAACTGCAGTACAGATAACAAAGCAGTTTCACTTCAATTAATGTCCGTTTGGCAGATTTATACTGTACAAACACATTTAAAGTCCAGCTATGCTATCAAAGCATTTACAGTGCATTCACACATAGATAGAAAAAAAAACTGCTGGTGCTGTTGCTCGATACATGGAGGATGAGAGCGCTGAACCAAGCGGGCCGATGAAACCAAACCAAAGAGCTCAACGAAGCGAAACGAAGTGTTCGGTAGAGCTGAGAGGAACTGCAGCGTCTGATGAAAATTCTGTGTGTGTTCATCATCAACATCAACACCTTTCATAATACACACAACCATTCACACATTTTTCAAATAAAGAAATATTAATAAGAGCAGCTTTAAAGTTTACATGTGCTGAATTTGAAAATATTTGATTTTGGCAACACCCTGAGTGGAGGATAGACAACAATGCCTCAATAAGATGAATGGGCTGAAAGCTACACACAGATGGCAACAATCAATCGGTTTTCTACAAACAAAAATGATCTGTCCTTAGAATAAGGTCCTGTTTACACAACAACAGCAGTAAACCAATGTAGCAGTTTGTTCCCACAACAGTGTTTTAGGGGCCTGAAAATGCACATTTTTGAAACCAGGTTCCAGTGTGTAATCTTTTGAAAATGCCATCCTTACCATCACCATATAAACTGGAAATACATAGTTCTTGTAAAACTGTGATAACACTGGCCCACATGCTGTGCACAGATATTACATTTTTAGTCTAATAGCCATGTGCGAATAGAAGAACAACAACAACATTACCAGACTATCGAGCTGTGTTTGTGCTGCAGACTCATCAAGTTACATCGCCATATACTGCCATGGCATGAATACCACTGTGTTTTCAATCGTTTTTGCAGATCAGTGTGCATGAAGATCATTTTCACATTGTTGTCATGTGAAAGCAGAAGTTTAAAAAACAAACAAAAAACATTTCTATTTATAGCAAAACAGTTGTTGTGCTAATGGGGCCAAAGTTAAAATATGTTTAAAGCTGGAGTGCAGTAGTTTTACATAAAAACAAAGGTCCATTACATTCAAGCCCCTACTGCCAAATTTTCACACAATGCTGATGAGCCTATCAGCTCCAGGTAAATCTCTTTGTATTCTCGCAGCATACCAGAGTTTTAATCCTGATGTCTATGGTGTCATCTGGTGTTTGTGGTGATGCTGGAACATCGGTAGTGATGCATTTTACAGCCAGCAATGATTGGTTTACCAGAACTGAAGCGACCATACTGAGGGAGATGGAGTAGGCTGCAGCAGGAGGAGTATGGTAGGAAGGGTCAAAGAAAAGTTTCTGATGCTCCAGATAAAAAAGAAACTCAGTGTTCAGAGTAGTGAGTTGAATCATAAAAAGGAAGGAATCGATGGTGATGGCATATACAGATTGTAATTATCCTCACTGCCAGAAGGGAGAGACAAAAGTTCTGCACTGCAGGTTCAAATCACTTAAATTATTCAGAGTGGCTTCAAAAATCATCTGAAATTTACCTCTTTAAAACCATTCACAGTCCTCCCAACTAAATAATAAATAATCATAAAACCATCAAAGGCAGTCATGTAAGGTGTCACATTAGGCAGCTGTATAACTATACATCCATCCTCCCTTAATCCGACTTGTAACTTTATCAAACAACAAAGAGGACAGATGAGATTCCTGCAGCAGTCCCCTCTCCTATTGCAGTTCACAATCTGAAAAGCAGAGTTTATTCCGACATGCTTGACCCTTCCTCCAAGGGGTCAAGCATGTTGACCCCTTGGAGGGGTGAACCAGCTACTGCTTCTGGGAATGATCCAGTTTGACTGCAGTTACCCACGCCAACTATTTATTTATTTCTCATCATCAAGGTGTCCTTTGAAGCAGCGTGAGGCGCGACCCTAAAAATCCTAACCTGAAGGTTTTTACAGACCTGGGCCCATACTACATCACATTAGGCCCATTAGGCTACACCTACATTAAGTTGGCTAAAATGACATGCATCCACATGAAGCACATTCTGTCCACATTAAAATGCCAAAATGGGTAATTCCCCTCCTACAGTGTATGTGTGGAGAACAGATGAACAAGCCAGCCACAGAAAAAAGCAAAGAATAAATGGTACAGTATACCATTTCTGTTTCTGCTCTGTCCAGACGTGCCAGAGATTTGAGTTATAATTTAACAGAACAAGCAGAGAACAGTGTCTGGAAAAAGACAGTTGGACAAAAGGTAAACTACTTGTAAGAGATATGTGTTTATAAGTTTTATAAGTAATATAGTAATATCCTTGACCTGTACAAGCAGCAGACTACAATCACTAAGTGGAGGAAATAACGAGGGCAATCATCCTAACAAAACTCAGCAGCCACAACAATATTTCCATGTGGCATGAAAGACAGGCTTGATGAAGAATACAGTGACCTACTGACACAATATTTGATCCCTTTATCCATTTCCATGAGTATGCTGGACTCCAGCAAGGGTGGAACAGGCAGTAGTTGATGGCATGCTGAACATGTCCGGACTGGTTGAATCTTGTTGAGAAAGACTGAATGCGTGTTTGTCTAGTTACAGTCAAGAGAGGTCGAAAGGGACAATATTAAAAAAAACAGGATTTTCTGTGACAAGGTAGATGATGTCCACCCTCTGTATTCTTTTTTCCAGAATGAATGCAGACTATTTAGAACATTTAGAAAATATATTTGACACGCTTTATTGTCCCAAAAAGTTTTTTTAAATATTGTCTTTTGCATTTATATGCAAACAATGCCTACTTAAATAGTTACACATATATTCAAAGTGAATTAAAACTATTAATACATAACCAAGGATCAATGAATTTTGTGAGTACATTTCTCTGTTTTCTGGCCTCAGTCTTAGTGCAGTCTGTTTTGAAGTTATTGGGCAGAGCAGGTTGTTGGAAGTCTGTCATATTGAGCTGCGGTAACATTTACAGTCCAAAGCAGGCATGGTCTTCCATATTTATGTCCATTGCTCTACGCAGCACTCCAAATCTTACCCTCAAATGTCCAAAAGATCATTCATTGACCTTGCACAGACACAGGACAAGACAATGATGGAGCCAAAGTACTGTTCCTGTGGGTTCATTCTCCACTATATTCTTTCAACATGTAGGGCATCAGGGGAAAAAAACAGGAATGGCAACCTCACCCTCCACCACAACTTGCCTCTAAGAAGGACCCTCTTGTCTTTCAAGTAGCCATTGATTTCTGAATTTACAAATGTGCAGGCATCATCCACACTGCCTGGCCATTACACAGTGTCCATAAAGCAGTACTTGTTATCACAAGTAGCCTGTGCATTCAGGAAGAATTTGCCCACTCTGTTAAGGTAGTCCATGGAGTTTGTTTTAAGGTCCCAACCAAACCCATCAGGCTTTGTACAGCTGACAACAATGATGACCTTGTCAGTATGCATTTTCTCATATGTATTCTGCCTGTACATGGCAGATAGCTATATTTAACTCTTAATGAGAACAACACTCGCTGCCATTTACCATTGTTGTTGTTATTGTTATTGTGTTTCTCCTTCTTTCTCCTCTGGATTTAGTTCAAGAAAACAATGAAATGCCGCACTACTACCACCATCTGGTCACTTTTAACTGTGTATACCCTACAATGCAAAGCTGGAATTTTCAGATTTACATATCCTAGAGCCCATTTTAGAAAAGCTCTGTTTTCAGGTGACAAAAAC
Source organism: Lates japonicus (assembly GCA_033238685.1). Classification (NCBI taxonomy): domain Eukaryota; kingdom Metazoa; phylum Chordata; class Actinopteri; family Centropomidae; genus Lates; species Lates japonicus. The sequence continues at coordinate 8,408,513 of BRZM01000033.1, read as the reverse complement.
AACATTTTAGAATTCACAAATAGGTATGGGTGTGGCAATTTTTGGTGCTAACACCAAATGTTACATATCTAAAAACAAGTAACTGCATAAGAACTAAAATAAAACAGTCAGACACTGATGGTGGGGTGGTGGGGTTGTGTGGTTAGTGGTTAGCACTCTCGCTACTGTAATATGCTCCAAGTTTGGTTTGCACTACATTTGTATGGAAACATCTGACTAGAAAGCATTCACTGGCCATCAGGTGTTGTTGCTAAAACATGTAAATATGTAACCACACACATGTTTTGATCCATTTCAGAAATGGTATGTACAGTTTGATTCTTCTCACTTCTCTCATTCTTATCACTCCCTGAGTGATTTGAGGAATTATGCAATTCATATGACCTATGACCTTCATAGTCTCAAGGTCTAAACCAAGCTGAACATCTATGTGAAACTTTGGAGCAATATGTCAGTGCTCTCCACCACCATCATCAAAAAACACTAAATGTCAGGGTGTCAGTTCTGAGCCAGGGCTTTTGTTTTGTAGTTCTGTTGTGTTTGTTTTATTTTGTTATCACTGACCTCCTCTGTTTCAGGTGTCTTGTCTCCCTTCCTTCCTGTGCTCCCTCCTCCTGGTGATTACCTACCCTGCCCTAATGTGGTTCAGACCTGTGTCTCATTGTCTCGTCTCTGCCCCTGTGTATTTATGTCTGTGTCTCCTGCACTCCTGCCAGTTCGGGTTTGTGCCTCTGCCAGACTCTACCAGCCTTTACTACGAAGACTTTTCTTAGCCATAGTTTGACCCTTGCCAGTATTTTTGACCTTGCCTCAGCTTTAGCCCTCTTGTACCGCTGCTTTCCTTTCTTGCCTTAAATTCCCGTGTACCGAATTCCCCGCTTGAATAAAGGACCTTTGTTTTTTGTATACTCTGTTTCTGCCTCGGTTCGCGCCTCAGTCCACACTGCTACCCTTCTGACATTACGAACTGGGCCGCTGCGGACACAGCAGACAGCTGCCGGGCAGGCGAAAGCAGCCCTCACCAACCAGGGCAAATCCAATCGCCAGCAAGCTGAGCAGTTGGGTTGTCTGCATGGGGATGGCCGATATCACTAGTCGGACGGAGCGGCAGATGGCCTCGCTCAGTGAGCAGATGAGCCGCTAGCCCAACAGATACACAGTTCTTTCCAGCATGTCCGCTCGCAACTCCGGAACCAGCCAAGGCCCTTTTTCAATCCACACCACTCTCCATCTGACTACTTTCTTGGTTCCACCGGAGGTTCTCTCATGACTGGCGACTGTCATCTGCCCCTGGACTCAGTGCGGTTCGTATTTCAGCCCAGCCAGCCTGCTTCCCCACGGATCAGGGGCTTAAGGTGGCCTTCATCATCTCCCCACTCTCTGGCCGGGTTGAGGTCCAACACGGCGGAGTGGGCGCGCCACCCACCATCTGCGACTGCCTGGTGGGGCCTTCTCCACATGTCCAGATTTTCCAGCAGACCCGGCCGGGAGGGAGGCAGCCCGTCCTGATGCAACTAGACAGCAAGGAAGATCACGGCAGAGTTTAGAACATTGGGCCACAGACAGTGAGGAATCCGCTGCTCTGTTCGACGCTTTTATTCTGCCATGGCCTGGAGCAGCTAAAGGACCAGCTTAATTTTGAGCCACCCCTCACCCTCGAGGAGCTAGCTCTTCAATAAACTGACACAGACTCTTTGACAGAGGCAGGAGCGGCTCAGAGCTACTCCGCAGTCCTCGGCAGAGGGCTAAACCTAGGACCCTTGCTGCTCACTGTCCTCCCCCACAGGCACTTCTCCACCCGGGGCCGAGAGCCATGCAGTTGTGGTCGGAGCCGGGCTCACACCTACTGAGTGAGCGGCGGATGCGGGCCGGGGTGAGTGTCTCTACTGTGGTCAGAGGGGTCACCTGGTAAGGAGTACAGCCCCAAACGCCCCCGCCTCGGCTAATAACTGTGGCAATTTGACGAGCTGAACCAGTGCCCACCTTTTTCTCTGCCCTTGCCTCACTCTTGAGGCAGAAGTTTCAGTTAAGGGGAACTCTTCCTGTGTCAGCCTGCAGACCCAGGGCGAGCAAAATTGATTAGGCTGAGCCAGCCAGGCAGGCAGGCCCAGCTCGAGCTCAGCCTCAGCCCATTTCGGTCACATCCCTTAATGGTCACCCCGCCGCCACTGTTAAGTTTTCTGCCTGAACTCAGCACCTCTAATACCTCAGGAAACCATCACCAGCACCTCTGCCATTTTTCTTCACCCCACAACCCTGTAGTATCGGTCACCCTTGGTTAATCTAGCATAACCTCACATCGGCTGGCCCTCCAGTCGATCACCGCTGGAGGATCACTGTCATGCCGCCTGTCTGCGCCAGCTCAGGTCCCCTCAGGTGACTCTTCTGGCTCAGTGAGACGCCCGCCTCAACCACCTATCCAAAGTTCCTCCGAATATCACGACCTAGCTGCTGTCAGTAAGACCGAGCTCTTTCACAATTTCATCGACCCCATGACTGCGCCCATCGACCTCCTGCCTGGGGCCATTTTTCACCAAGGCCAGGCTGTATAGCCTGTCCAGGTTGAACGGGAGGCGGCGGAGCAGTACATTTCTGACTCTGAGCCCGCATAATTCGCCCTCATCCCCGCCTCAGTTCTGGGTTTTTTTGTTGGTAAGAAGGATTTGCACCTCCATTCCCTGCATTGACTATCGGGTTAAAATGATATTACCATCAAGGACAACATCACACTATGAATTCGCCTTCTTTAGCGCACTGCAGGGGCCCGAATCTTTACCAAACTTGATCTCAGGAATGCTTACTATTTAGTCCGTTGCTCGCTGGGGACGAATGGAACAGCATTCAACACCCTCAGCATTTTGACGCCTGGCCGCGCCCTTTGGTTTCAACAAACGCCTGCAGTGTTTCAGAGGCTGATAAATGATATCCACGTGATTTTTGCAATCGATTTGTGCTTGTCTACCTGACGATATTTTGCGTTTTCCGGATATCGCCGAGCATCGAAGTGCATGTTCGGGTTGGTGCTCCAAACGCTGCTGAGAACAGGCGTTTGTCAAGGCCGAGAAATGTGAATTTCACTCCTCTGTTTCTTTTCTGTTTTGTCGTGGCGGAGGGGAGTTGAGACCTGACCCAGCCAAGGCGGTGAGCTAAGTCACAGATTACCTATCCCAGCTAACCTGAAACAGCTCCAGCGATTCTTAGGCTTTGCCACTCCTGCGCCGGTTCATCCGCACCAGTGTTGTAGTTCCGCTGACAGGTCTCACATCCCTCCGCCTTTTTTGTATATTTCAACAAGAAGACTTCGCCGCCAACTTTGCTATTGTTTACCTCCGCGCCTGTTTTGGTTCAGCCGGACCTCCAACCAGTTTATTGTTGAGGTGGACGCCTCAGATTCAGGAGTTGGGGCCGTCCTTTCTCAGAGGTCCAGTAAGGACAATAAGCCACCTTGTAAGATGCCCCGCCGCTATTGCCGGCAGAACGAAATTATGATGTTGGCAATAAGTGGAACCCTGGCTGCTAGCCTCGAGGAGTGGAGACACTTGCTGAGGCACTTTGTAGTTTGGACAGACCACAAGAATTTGGCCTACATCCAGAAATGCAGCGGTTGAACTCAAGGCAGGCGCGGTGGGCCTTGTTTTTGGTCGCTTTCAGTTCACTATTTCCTACCGCCCCTGGCTCTAAGAACATCAAGCCTGATGCCCTGTCGAGATGTTCGGAGTCCTTGCTTTCAGGTGCTGAGCCCATTGTACCCTCCTGTGTGCTCGTGCACTCACCTGGCAACTTGCGGAGGAGATCCACCAGGCAACAAGAGCCTGATCCAGGTGGGGGTCCCTTAACAAACTGTATGTTCCCAGGCCCACCCGTGACCAAGGTCCCACAATGGGCTCGCCACTCGGCCTACCTACACTCCTGACCCGCCGGACGGAAACCTTTTCTTCATTGGCCGCTTCTGGTGGCCTGGTATGGCCACAACACCCATGAGTTTCAGGCGGCCTGCCCAACCTGCTCCCAGTGTAAGGCTGGCAACAGGGTCACGTCGGAGAGTTACTGCTCGCCCTGTGCCAGCACGGGCCATGAACTTCCACACACGCCCTGGACTTTTGTTACAGAAATGTCTCCCCATGGGTAAGACAGTTATTTTAACTGTTGTAGATCGTTTTTTCCAAAGCTGCGCACTTCATTGCGCTTTTAATAAACTTCCCCTCAGCCTTTGAAACAGCCTAACTGATGATTAAGCATGTTCCGTTGCATGGACTGCTTCCAAGACATTGTCTCAGATCGTGGGACTACAGTTCATCTCCCAGTCTGGCGGGCCTTGCCCGGTATTTGAAACCACAGCTGCCTCCTCAGGGTTCCACCCCAGACTAATGGCCAGGCTGAAAGGACTAACCAGGACTTCTTGGAGACTGGGCCCGCTGTGTCTGCTCGCCAGTCTCCTGGAGTTCACTTACCCTGGGTGGAGTATGCGCACACCCTCACTCTCTGCCTCTGGGTTTGTCTCCATCTGAGTGTTCCCAGGGTACCAACCACCCTTGTCTCTGAAGAGGAGGCTGAGGTAGCTGTCCCGTCAGTCTGTATCACCACTACCGGCTGCAGGCGATCTGGAGGAGGCCCGCCGCCCTGCCCGCCTGCCTGCTTCTAAATAAGAGGCTGGCTGACCGGCATCGCTCTGTGGCTCCCACTCACACTGAAGGTCAGTCCGTATGGCTCTCCACCACCAACATCAAGCTCCGTGACAGAGTCCAAGAAACTGTCTCCCCAGATTCATCGTCCTTTGAAATCACAAAAGTAACTTCGTCAACCCAGTAGCTGTCAAGCCCGCCCCAGATCCACATGAGAACCACCCAGTCTTCCACGCCTCCCAGCTAAAGCCATGTCACCAGCCCTGGGTAGATCATTACCTCAGTGCCACCTCCACCTCCACGGCTCATCGACGTCAGCTGGCTTCATTCGCAGACCAGATGCCAGACGACGGGCAGGGGCTTCAGTATCTGGGTTGATCACAGATATGGCCCTGAGGAGAGGTCGGGTAACGACGCCCCAGATCCTGGATTTATTACCTCATATCCGGACTTCACCGCCTTCACCCGGATAAGTTAGGAAGTGCGCGCCAGGAGGCGACGCGGAGGAGGGGTACCGTCAGGGTGTCAGTTCTGAGCCAGGGCTTTGCTTTGTAGTTCTGTTGTGTTTGTTTTATTTCCTGTTTTATTTTGTTATCACTGACCTCCTCTTTACCCCAGGTGTCTGTCTTCCTCCTTCTCTGTGCCCTCCTCCTGGTGATTACCTACCCTGCCCCAATGTGGTTCACCTGTGTCCGCATTGTCTGCCCTGCCCCTGTGTATTTAGTGTGTCTGTGTTCCCCTGCACCCCTGCCAGTTCGTCTTGTGCCTCTGCCAGACCTACTGTTTTCATCACGAAGACTTTTCTCTCGCAGCCATAGTTTTTTTTGACCCTTGCCAGTATTTTTGACCTTTGCCTCAGCTTAGCCCTCTTGTACCGTTGCTTTCTCTTTCTGCCTACCCAAGTGTACCCCACCCGCTTTTTGAATAAAGGACCTTGTTTTTTGTATACTCTGCTTCTGCCTCGTGTCTGCGCCTGTGTCCACACTGCTACCCTCTGACACTAAATGTGTAAAGATAATATATCCATTTCCCAGTTTTTACCCGTTAACTCTGCAAGACAGGACAAGTTTTTTCTGTTCATTGTCCAGACAGAGGTGGAAAACCAGTGAGATGGGAGGAGAGAAGGGATGAGAAAAAGGAAGAGGAAGTAACTGGACAATCAGCCACATGGAGCGAGCAGTCTGTTGTTTTGGCATGACCTGAAAGCAAGGAATGTGTGTGTGTGTGTGTGAGAGAGAGTATCTGTCTGTGTATGTTTGTGTGTGTGCATGTGTGTGTGTGTGTCTGGGTTACTATTCAAACCCAAAGTTGACAGCCAAGCTACCAACCTCCTCAGCCAGGATCAGTGCAGGGTGGCACACTCCACAGACAACATGGCACCATAGCCTGGGAGAGCATGTGTGTGTGTGCGCGCCCACAGCAGCATGCAGCACCCTGGGTGGCCTGGCCTGTTCAGCTGCCTGTTTGGCACCATGGGCGTCTGGGCAGCAGCATTTCAACTAGACAAATTCAATACCAAGGAGAAGCTTTTGACTTCTATCACTAAAAGCTCGTAGACATCAACCAGTTTAAGCTTATTGTGCAGAAGAACATGCAGCTGAGACCTTTAAACTATGTAGTGTGTGTGTGTGTGTGGGTTAGTGGTTAGCACTAAAAGCTAAAAGCTTGTAGACATCAGCCAGTTTAAGCTTATTGTGCAAAAGAAGATGCAAGGGAGACCGGAGCCCAGTGCTGTCCTGCTGTTTGCTGCCAGCAGTCCACCTCTGATTTGATAGATGTGACAGAGCTAGTTTCATTACATAATTCATCCATATTGTATTCTGGGGTGGTTGAAATTTCACAGGTCTCTCCACTCTGAGAAAAAATAAGTTTAAGGATAACAAACTGAACCACCAAATCACCAAAATTGCAATTGCAGGGATTATCCTCTATTAATTAAACTACAGGCCTGTGGTCTACATTGTATTAAAGAAGATATACTGTACCAGGCACAATTCCTGACGAATCTTGTGATAACATTAATAAATCAGATAAAATGTTTTAAATATGCCAGAACTCTTTTTCTCATTCAGTTACAGGAGAGCCAATATTGAAATAAATCTTCCCAAATTTCTACAGAGAAATTAACCCATTTAAGATACTACATTTGACATTAGTTTCATACCTATCATGACTCAATAATATTAATATAAGTACAATCATGACACTGCTAAGTGGTGTTATACGTACTGATATTAGTACATAGTTGGCCAGTTCTGGTATTAATGACAATCTACTGGTAGATTGTATCTAACATTGCTTCTAGACACTAATGATAGATTCATAGACTGAGTTCTGGAGGTCTGAAGTCATCATTCAGTTCAGACTTGTGTTGAGAAACAGAAATGTTTCAGGTTTTTAAGATTGGCATTGTGACTTTATATAAAAGGCGTGAGAAAGACATGAGACTAGCATGTTAAATTAGTGTCAGTTAACTTAATTGGAGGGCATGTCTGAAAGAGACTTGAGACTTTTTAAAATGTTTGGCATAAAATGGTTAAATGACTATGAATCTCAAAATATAAGAATCAGTAACCTTTCAAATGTTTATGATGATATAAAACACTGTCAGAATTAAGACAAATATTATGCTGTGTTTGCTTTCAGTCTCCAATTCAGTGTTCCCTAAACATTTGGAACTTTGCCTTGTAATCATCCCACAAAATCTTTTCTAATATCCCTGAAAACACGCACACCCTCTCTTCTGTCCTCTCCGACCTCCAGAGAATAAAGAATGGGCAGTGACAGAGGAATGTCAGCATTAGCCAATCAGCTGCAGACACAAGACCTCAGTATGTAGATCTTTCACTCGCTCGTTGAGCTCATGGTAAATTTGTGGCCACAGAACCACACAGGCAACAGTTAGCTGTCAGGTCACAGTGTAGAAGAGCATGGCACTGCAGTCACAAGGAGTACAAGAAATATACTCCATCATACATGTATTTTACTGGAAACCTTTGAAAGTTTTATGATGAAGAGCACCACACAAATGCTTGAAAATTGAACATGGCAAGGGACCTGTGTGTGTGTGTGCACGTGTGTGTGTGCGTGTGAATGCAGGGTTGTGCAGGGCAGATTTCATGGTTAGTTGATTACAGGCATCCCAAGCCCTACCCTCATGACAGCTGCAACTGCCCCCAACACACACACACACACACACACGAACACACACACTTATGCACACACCTACACATACACACACAGAGCTCTGTCTTCCTTCTTTCCTCCTTTTGCTGTCCATCTTCTCCTCCCTCTGCCTACTCTCTCTTTAGCTTTTCTGTCTTGCTCTCACCTCCCTGCCATCTCAGTATTTCTGCCCTTTCTACAGAATGGCTTCATCTCCTTCAAGGCCTTCTTCCAGTCTGTTTCATTCAGTCTGTACAACAGGCTGACCAGTTTATTATCATTCTTCCAGCTCCTGAGAGAAATCTCTGGCTCTTCAGCTGCTAAATGTTCCACAATGTTCACCAGTTAGTCACTAACTGTGTCTTTCTGCTGTTTGCTGCTGAGCAGGTAGTTGACGGTGACATTTTACAGTCTTTTCCTCTGAGAACAGCTGCTGCTCCTGCCAAAAATGATACTATGAGAGCAGTGAGAAGCACAACAGTTAATTTCTAGACTAATACACAATTAGTTGAAACTCATTATAAGGCTCTGTAAAGCTGAGGGGAGCTGCAGCTTAAAATTCTCTGTAGGTTGGTCACCACCAGAGACAGCGTCATTTCATAACTGATAAAAATATGAATTATAGCTGCTTTAAGATTTTCACAAAATTAAACCAAAAAAAACAAACCTATTTATGGTCTGCAGTGTTTCTGGAGCAGTCATTCAATGTATTTACATTCAGTAGAGTAATCCAGAGTAGTGCATTTGCCTACCTAAGGCTAAGGATGTTACAAGAAACAATGACCCACTTAATCCATGTAATTTACTTTTCACTCTCCTCAGATGGATTAATTTACTGCTAAAGCTAACACAACATTTCCTACTGCTGCTTCACATTAAAACACTTCAACTAGTGGAACATGGGGTGGCTTTTATTGTGAAGCAGCCTTAGGAAACACAATGCGTTTATTGCAGAGATTAGTACCATAATCAGTTCCTCAAAGATGTGCCCAAACAACAAGACAAGAGTCATTTCTTCCATCAGCAGATCATCTGTAATGATGTCAGGCAGTCGTGTCAGAGGAGCAGCCACAGTCAGCTGCTAGATGAAGAGCTGCAGGTAACAGACTGCACACCTCCAGATCCTCAGCAACATAACCAACTCCTTTCACTGTGTTCTGCTGTTGTGTAGTAAACTACTGGCTGTGTGTGCAGCATGGAATTAGATGGAGGTTGTGATTGTTGATTGACTTCTTTGTTAAAACAAGCTGAGTTTGTTTGGCTGCACTGGAAACAAACACACCAGCTGCTGGATTTACCAGAAGTGAAATGTTAAGGATTACATTACAACTAACTGAGTGGCAATTTCTTCTTCTGTATGTGCCAGTCATTTTTACTTTGTAGGTTTAGTTTGGTCCAAGCACTATTCGTTCCCAGAGCCTCTATGCTGCCACTCATCCTCATCATTAAACGTTAGAGAGTCTGCCTGGCTGCCCTCCATTTTTTATCTGACACTGAACTATAGATCAAGATCACAGAGGGGTCATTTGCCTGGCCATTGATTGTTCTTCTTGTCCACGTTTATCATGTTAGACACCTTCCATAGACTCTCATCCTCAGCCCTCATACCCACCAGCCCCCACTTGTGACCCAGGGATGCTGACCCTTGACCTCTAAAGGTCAACTGGGGTCCGAGCACCAGCATGGACTGCTTGCTGCAAGGCTAGCTTTGAGATTATGAGATTGCCATAGCTTATCTTAGCTGTGCTGGGCTTTTGAAAACCATGTTTAGAGCCTATGTGCACCAGCCAACAATCTTAAAGGTGCTGACTTTGCCTCAGGGTGCTACAGTAATCCCATGTTTTAGCAGGATGAAGACTAATGTGGTTACAAACACATCATTCCCAGTTAAATCTGCTGCAAGAGTCTGACCTCCCCCCCCCCAAAAAAAAGATAATCTGGTGCCATGCCATCAATACAGTAATAATTTCCAGAATTACCATTTAAGTTGCCACAACAACACAACAAACTGCATCCATAACTACACAAAGACATTGCAAGAATACCAACATAGCTAGCCATCAGTGTAACACATCACTTTGACAGTCAGCCCAGTAACCACTTCAGTGGTTCCCAGAACCAGTTTTTATGAGATGTGATGTATTGCCATGTGACTATGAATGATATGGATGAGTATTGATGTATCTTCTGTTACTGAAGTAAAGTTTTAAAAAATTGTGGGAATCCCGGGAAGAGTAGCCACTATTATAGAACAGTGGCTGATTGGCAATATATAAATAATAACTAGATAAATAAATAATACAGTACACTAGGTGTTTCCGGGATCACTGTAAGAATCTGAAACTCCCTCCCTCCGAATGTTCACTTTAGACAGCAATTAGTGAGGTGTGTGGAGATGAACTTCTCTCCCCAGATCTCTTTTTTCATTCTTCACACAAATAATTCACTTTTCATGTGTGCAGAGCAGATATTTTAGCTAAAAATGATACTATGTTTATCTGGTCATTGGTCAACACTGATGTAAAATGTGATACATGTAATGTGAAATTAAATGAAATAATATAAACTGAAACATATCACTAGTCATGATAATGTAGCAGTGGTAAACACTTTTTTTTCACTCTTCATGAGACATTACAGTGTGACACAGTTAGTTTCCTGTAACTGTAAGCCAATTAGCTTTCACCATACAGTAATTATAATCATACTGTGCTGGACAATTCTAGTTTTTCATTTGTGTTAACAGCAACAGCAACAATTTCAATTTCAATTTCAATTTTATTTATATAGCGCCATATCACAACAAAAGTCATCTCAAGGCACTTTTCATATAGAGCAGGTCTAGAGCATACTCTTTAAACAGGTATTACAGAGAGCATCCTGAACAAATCCCACCATGAGCAGCACTAGGCTAACAGTGGCAAGGGAAAACTTCCTTTAAGAGGCAGAAACCTGAGCAGAAACCAGACTCAGGGTGGGCGGCCATCTGCCTTCACCGTTGGTTAAGAAGAGGGGGAGAATAGCGAGAGAAGAACATAGCATAACACGGGTTCCATATATAAAACGGTGATGCTGCCAGTAATACAGCAGCAGTAGTACGATAGTAGTGATAGTTATTAACTGCTAACATAGCAATAACATCATTGGCAGTATAAATACTTCTAATTATAGCAGCAGGTGCTGAGTGGAGTTGTAGGGAGCAGTGAGCATCTCTGTCACCACAGACTGTGACCCCCACAGCTCCAGAGGCAGAAATGGCCTGCAGAAAGAAGACAGAAGAGGATCTGAAGAGTTATCAATAAATGCAACAAATGCAATGGTCTTCTTTGTTGTTGTCGGTGGTGGTTTATTCTCTTGCACCCTTGTCTCAAAGTGCCAGCTGAAATGGTGTTTTTGTGCTGCACCATCCACTGGTCATCTTTCCACTGCTGGAAAATATCTAAATACACTATGTGCAATTATATGGAACTTGTACCTGAGTATTTCCTCTTCCTTCTATTTTATACTTGTATTCAATGACACATTAGAAGGAAACACTGGAGTCGTTAGTACACTACAATTAAACAGCTATAGTTATTACTTTGCAAAATAACATTTTACATAAAAAAATAAATGAGCCTGTAAAATATGGTGATTACACACAACTGTATATAAAGTAATGAAAATCAGTTCCAGCTATGCTGATGCAGCTGATTTAAGTTTCTGTACAATTCACCTTTCACTTGGCCACTGTGACCAGCTACAAGCAACACAAGCTAGAAACATTAAACACACATTCCTGTCTGACTGAGTGTTTAAATGACCATGACTAACATTGGAGACATTGATTTACATCACACGAGATGAAATAGAAAATAGAAAGAAGAAAGAAAGAAATAGATTAAAGTTTCTCACAAATGTATTTATTATGAATGTTTTATTTCTGAACATTATAATGATTACTAGGCCCTGAAGAGAGAGGTAGAGTGTGAGAGAGACATGAGGCAGGTAGAGGAGTGAAAGACTGAAGACTTGTGGAGGACAGATGCAAGGCTGCATGGATGGATAGATGAATGGCAGGTAGCTTTAGCAGCATTCCAGCAGGCAAGACTGGCCTCATTGTCCTGTGTGTGTGGGAAACTTTGAGCACTTCCTTTAAAAGCGATTAACATGAAACCTAAGACACTGGATTACTGACCCTTCTCATGTTCACCTCAACCTGCTGCAGATCAAGCCATTCAAACCCCTTACTCATCCTCACACACACATACACACAAATGCATGCACAACTGCAGCTTGTCATGTTTAGGCAACAGTTTTGTGGCAGATAAAACAGTGTAGACTGATGACCAGTGATTCTCAGGATGCATCACAGCTAACAATATTTTCAACTGTAGAATGTTTTTCTCACTGCAGTGATGGAAATTTGTTGGCCTGTCCATCTTTCATTCAGCACTGCTGTATAATACTGATCCAAAGCAACATATCTCAACAGCAAATGGTAACACTGCCATTAAATCTGGCATAGATATTAATAGTTCCCATACATGTTTATGACACAAAATTCTCAGCTCTGAATAGTAATTTGTCTATAAGTTTTTCCTAGAAAAAAAGTTAAAATAAACTTGTTGAAAATTAATGAAATTACATTTACTCCTACTCTCTCATTGATTTTTTTTTTTTTTTAATGAATATGCTAATATTTATTTCATTTCAAAAGTTTAACAGCTGAACACAGAATGTCTCCTTCTTTACTGAAAAGTTCATTCTCAGTGAGGAGGCCTCTAGTTTCCACACCTCACTTGTGTGAGTTGAGTATTGGACCATGATTGGCTTCAGGTTGTGATGTCACAACTCATACATGCAAATCATACACTAAGATTTAAGGTGAGCTCAGAAACTGTCCTCCTTCAGCAGATGAATGTACAAACATGCATATATAATCGCCAAAAGAAGATTATATTGGTAATCCCCTGATCTCTTCTCTTGCACTAAAAGCAGACCACATATTTGCACTTGTGCCAAAGAAGCCTAATATTCAGATCAGATTGTCTTGAGCTAAACTGAGCACATTATGCTTTGCAGAAGATGAACTCCATGAGCTTTCTTCCAGCGCCACCCTAAGGACAAAACTCTGTGGCCCGCAACAGTTAAGGCTTTCAGACTAGTAGAATGTGAACTTGTAGGGCACAGTGAACACAGCACACTGCAGGAGGTATTAGCAGAGCTTTAGACTTCTGAGTCCTCTCAAAAGTCCTATCACCCCTATCACCTTCTGTATCAGCTGCTCACTTCATAATGATTTACAAATATGGATAAAATAGGTTTCTGTGAATTTACTCAGTGTAGGGGTAGTGGTCATGATCATGTTACCATTATATGGTTCTTTGCCAGCATGCAGTTGGATTTATATGTGTTGGTCACCATTTCCTGGATGCTGGTGGCCAGCTGGTAGCAGAAAAGCAAATCACAATCAGCCATTGTATATCTATTAGCTTCTGATTCATTCAGCTATACTGAGGCTGTGTTGTTGTGGAGGTCTGTGCTACCATCTAGTGGTGAAAAGGACTTAACATGATGACATCTGAAGAAGTCTTAACAGTTACAATTCATAATCATTGTAAATCATCCGCCTCATTGTAAATTTTAAAAAATCTATTTATTCCCTCATCAATCTACACTCAATACCCTATAATGACAACACAAAAACAGAATTTCAGAAATGTTTACTAATTTATTAAAAAGGAAAAATTGAAATATCACATGGACATGAGTATTCAGACCCTTTGACACTATGACGCTTGAAATGTAGCTCAGGTTCCTCCCATTTCTCTGGATTGTCTTTGAGATGTTTCTACGCCTTGGCTGTGGTCAAATAGTCCTTTTTTGTTTAGGAAGGTTCCTAATCAAACTAATGGTGGGTGTGGCTCAGGAGATAGAGTGGTCGCCCACCAACCAGAAGATCAGTGGTTCGATCCCTGGCTCCCCCAGTCCGCATGCCGAAGTATCCTTGGGCAAGATACTGAACCCCAAATCACCCCAATGCATGTGTGCATCGGTGTGTGAAAGTGTGTGTGAATGGGTGAATGTGACATGTAGTGTGAAGCGCTTTGAGTGGTCGATATGACTAGGAAAGCACTATATAAGTATAGTTCATTTAAATGAGTAAAATGACCTGGAAGTATCTCAGTGGCAGCCATGACAAGAGCTGGTCAAATTCTCTAAATGTTAAGGAAAGGAGCTTCAGTGCTTCCTATCTTATCTCCTTTAGCATAGGATACACTGAACCTTCCTTTACAAAAGGAAAAGAGAGGGTATCATCCCACAATTCCTTGCAGCAGCAGTGTTTAAAGTGAAGCAACATTGTAGTTTCACTAGTTTCAGGCTTCAGGTTTTCTTATCCATTTTGTCTGTTTTTTCCTGTTATAGAAATGTCAGAAAACTGCAAACTCTTCCCCCAAAGGTGGATCCAAGTCTTAAAAAAGCAAAGATTCTTAGTTCATCTGTTAAAGAGAGGAGAGAATGACATTGCAGCCAGTTCTGCTGATCAGCATCTGTCTCTGCAACAGCTTAGGTGCTTCATCTGCACATGCTACTGCCTCCACATTTGTGAATGGAGTATAGCTTATTCCACTGTCTCTATTTTTTCAGATAATGGACCTGCTAGACGCTAGAAACTAATGTCTGGCTTTGTAAAAAAGTCTTCATGCTTGGGACTTTCAGCAACTGTCCACAGAGAAAACACAAATGTTCTTGACCCACTATGCATCTAGGGAGCAGAAGACCCTGGACTTGGTATATCAGATGGAAGATAATTTACAAACTGATATCCAAGATTAAGATGTCTCTGTTCACCTCTGTTTACTGGACATGAAGAACTAGGGTTGAGAAGTACCAGCTCACCTCTCATTTCCCGGCCTGCTCTTCTTTTACTTAGAGGCATATGGCACACCCTGCAGCAGATAAATTTGCATCATAGTGGAGAATTAAGCACCACCGCCTAAGAATGGCTCGAAACAACACAAATGGGATTACAGGGAAAAAGACATCACAGCTTGATAGAACTCTAATCATTCTTAACACCACCTCAGGGTGACAATGACACACCAAACACATTGACAGCTGATGAGTTGAAGATGATGGACGGATTGTTGGAAGTATTTGAGGATTTTACAGCTTGCTGAGGATATACTTCTTCACCATGAATTCAAGCAGTCATGGCATAGGCAAATGCTTTTAATGTTGTGGCTGATCTGTGTACATCTAGCACCTCCAAACTGCTGACATATACCTGACATACTGACATATAGCTGTCAGCTATACGACACAGTTAAGTGATCTGAAAATGCAAGAATGACATCTGCTGGAGCACAAGGGCACTACATTACCTTAATTTTCAGAGACAACTCAAAATCAAGAAATCTTTTGACTGGAAATCTATCAAATTACAAATTTGTGTGATTAGATACAAAGTGAATGACAGCATCAATAAACATGAATGGGATTAAGGCTAAATGTCCCATCCACATCTGTTAGTTTGTTTGCTATATTTATATATTTGTTTTTATCTCTTGATGACACCATGATTCTTTACTTCTGTGTTTGTGCTTTGATTTCTTGAGTGAAACCAGTAACTATGTCAATATTACATTAAATCCTGTAAGAAAGTAAAAATAGGAATATTATACTGCATGTAAGTATTACTGTCAAAATTTAGTGTATTAAAAGTAAAATATACTCACTATGCAGGATCAGTGGTATTAATGTATCCAAAAAATGTGTCATGATTTATAAACTGATTTTATGATCAGAGAATGAGATAGTGGCTAAAGCTGTAGAATAACTGTAGTAGTGTAAAAAGTACAAGTAGCTATGTGACTAAACCTCCCTATGAGATTAAGAGGGATACATGTGCAAAGCTGCAGGTGGAAGCAGTTAACCTGAGGCTAGCTAACATCAACAGCTGGCCTGTAATTCCTCTTGGCTGATAGCTGTAGCTGAGGCCATTCATTTTTTTTTTTTTTTTTTTTTTTTTTTTGAGTCACTAGCATTAGCAATGGCTCTGTTCTATCCCATTGTCCCAGTAAACCATGACAGTGTGACAGTATCACCATGAACAATGTAAGGACCCTCACAATGGAGTAGCTATGTGGAAATCAGTTGTCATTAGTTTCATTATTCACACCTGTGATTTTTGTGCTGTGGCTCAAAAGATGGAAAACCATGTGGACAACATGATGGACATGATGAAACATTTCTGTTTGTGTTTCATGTGTTAATGTGAGGAAGGTTCCAGTCTCCTCATCGCTCCACACAGATATGAAGTTCTATTGTCTTCACTGGAAGTGACGAGAGCTTAATTTATTTCACTAAGTCTGTTTCACTATAGGATTTATCCACACAGCAGTTTTTACAGACACACATTTACTCACATGTACAATGTAACCAGATACCATGGAATCATTTGAGAGAAAAAAAATAGACAGGGACATGTGAAAAGGGGATTTGTTAAATTAATACACCAAACAAGCACATTTACCCTCACAAAATCCTCAAACACAGTGGACAGAGCAGATGGCACTGTGGCCTTTCTTTACCTTCACTATGTACTACAGTGTGTATGGTCTTTTTTTAAGTGAGTGTGCATAATATAGGTGTATGTCCATGTACAACTCTGTATAACATTGATGAAATTACACAGTACAACAGGCAGCCTCCAGCACAGAGAGCCTCAGAGTATACGGTTAAAGACAAGTAAGCCGGATTAGCATATTTCAGGCAAATGGGGAATGGGCTTTGTAGAGTGGGCTTAGTGTCGAGTGGGCTTAGAGCTAAAGCCTCATCGACCAGCACTCACAATGCCACTATACAGAGGCGGCAGGATCGGAAGTGGGAGATTGAAGACAATCTGTAGAGAAGTTGTGTTTTGATTGTCAGTTGACTGCTCCCAGGGATTTAGGAGGGTCTGCTAAACTTTAAGATCAGCAATGCATCCATGTGGAAGTTGTGAGTCAAGTATCAGGGTTGGGGTTATTATTTGGTGATGGTGGTGGTGGAGAACACTGTTTAGCACATTATTCCAATATTTCATAGGAGTTCAGTTGGGTTGAGATCTGGATACTGTGAGGGCCATTAGCAAGGTTGATGAAGCCTTGTTGAAGCACAGATTCAGAAGTGGAGTGACCATCAGTCACCTCCTACACATGGATGACACATCTGCACACCAGGAGTGAACAAGGCATTGAATCACTGATCCACTTCACCAGGATCTATAGTGAGGACATCAGGATGTCAGACTAGTGTGGCCTCTAGGGGTAAGCGGATCGATCCAAATATCGATAGTATCGATACCAATGTTGGTATTGGTATCGGATCGATACTAACATGAAGAGATCGATATTTAAGTTTCAGTTTCTGTCCTCTACATTTAGTACCTTGCTCCCATTTCATGAAAAAGTAGACATGTCTGTGCAAGCACTGCTTTCACATTTTGCAAGTACACTTTGCTCGTCTTCCTCACCTGCTCTCATGTGTTTTGTTGTCGTACCATCACGTGACTCGTAGGCGTTGAATAGACACCTGTAGGCTGCAGTGAGTGAGGGCATGATGGCATGGCAGGGAGAAAGAGAAGTGTTGTGGAGATATTTTACGGCTGTAAAAGAAAACATTGCAAGCTGCAATGTATGTAGGAAGGCTATCTGCTATGGCAACACCACCAATTTATACAAACACATGAAAAACCACAATAAAGAGAACTCTGAGCTACAAAAGAAATGAAGAGAGGAAGAGGAATATCCCTCAGAAAGACCCAGACCCCGGTACACAGACAGAGGTTACTGGCAGTCATCATCAAAGTACATAAGCTGCTTTTATAAGTAAAAAGTATTGTATCGGAATCGGCGATACTGGCCCTGTATTTACTTGGTATTGGAATGATTTGGAATTTTGCATTATCACACATCACTAGTGGCCATATGGTACCAAAGAGAGGGAAGGTGATCAGGACTGAAGGGGTGGAGTTACCAGAAGGCAGGACAGCAGACATATGGGACAGCTATAAGCACCTGGGTATCCCATAGGTCAACTGAAGCCATGATTGTTTCCTGCCAAATACACACCCAAAACCCACAAAACTTTTTATCCAGCTTAAAACCACATTGTTACTTTTCACTTTATTTTCAACTATATATTTTTAACTGAATGAAAGATTTTATAGTCACTAGGCATTTGGATTTCAAGTTCTCAGCTCTACAGATACATAAATGTTTGCGGGGGAATTGCTCCCCAAGCAGCAATTGTTGAAACACTGATTTCCAAGGACAAACTGTTTTAATCACTGCTCTTATCAATCTTAAGTACTTACTGGTTACTGGTACCAAGGAGACCTCTATGACCTCCATAAAATCTGCTTTTGTGAGTTTTTCTGAACTGAACTCAAATAGCTTGTAAGTACTCATAGTTGAAGGGGTATTTTCACCACCTGAAGTCAGAGCTTCAGAAAAAGGATCATGTTAAGATTTCGAAGCTGGACCCACAAGGCAGACTCCAACACAGTAGCAAGGTTTTTAAACAGTTTATTTTACAAATGATGAGTAATGAGCAAGAACTGGCTGAACTGAAGGAACCGAAATCCAGTCGAGAGAGTGGAGGCCTGGCTAGGTGCAGAAGTGGGTTCCGGTGGAGAAAAAAGCAGGGAACAGGCAGACTAGACTGGACTTGGCCGAGCGAGCTGGACAGAGTTGGTTGGAGGTGGCAGATCTGGGGGCAGAGAGGGAGAGAGAACTGGTGAGTAAAAGTCGACAAAAACAGGCAAAGCAAAAAACTAGATTCGCTAGTTAAAGTGAGTTTTCCACTGAACTGAGTGCAACAAACTAGCGAGAGCTAGAGAGTGAGATCAGGCTTAAAAACTGCAGGAGGAGATGGCAGTCAGTGAAGATGACTAACAGGTGTGCAGATGGTTTAGTGTCAGGGATGAAGTGGGTCAGCCACATCCAGCTGGGCACGCATACACACACACAGACAGACTTGCTCTTGAGAGAATGCCCAGAGTGTGCAAAGCTGTCATCAAAACAAAAGGTGGCTACTTTGAAGAATCTAAAATATAAAACATATGAGTGACGTGACAGCAAACGACAGGAACAAATAACAAATAGCTTTGGTGACTTAAATGATTCCAGACCATACGCAGCTACAGCTCTGAAAACCATTCTGATGGAAGCCAAGAAAGTAGCTATAACTTATACTGTACTTGTACTTATATGCATGAACTCAGACCAACACAGCATGTATTTTATAAATAGAATACTCAAAAAAACTCTTGAAACGTTTTACCAACCAAGTGTACGGATGCAGTAAACATACAAACTAGAGCTCTTCACTGAGCAGGGAGCAGAAGTCTATGTGACTCATGTCCACCTTTAACCACAACCGCAACGAGGGCTCCTCCAATGTGGCGGAGCACGAGTAGCTCACAGTATATATGTTTTCTCTTAAAACAAAAGCCTTGGGGGACATAGTTAAATCACCATTTCCTGGATATATAACAGTGTGATCTGTACAAAATGATACATTACATACATTAAATAAAACATGTGACCATATTGTCACGAGGTCAGCTATTTGACCTGTTCTGTCAGTGTCTGTCTGTCTGTGTCTGTCTCTGTGTTGCCTGCCCCTCCCCCTTGCACTCTGTCACTTCTGCTGGGTCTGCCTGCTTGCCACTCCACACCTGCCTTGCTGCTGCAGTCAAGCTCATCTGGTTCCCATCAGCTCATCACCCAGGTTGCACTTAATCCCTACTCCTGCCTTCAGTCCCTGCTGGATCATCACTCCATGCACACAGTTTGTGAAGAGAGAAGTTTCGGCTCTTCTTAGCTCCAGCATCTGCACTAGCAGTTGTGCCAGTCAGATCTTAACCTAACCTGTTTCTTCTATTCAGTTCCTGCCTGCCTGCCAGTCTGCCAGCCGTTCAACCTTCCCATCGGGACCTGCACCTCCAGCAGCACAACTTCCCCCAGGATTCTTTCACTGCACCCCTCTTTGGACCTGCACACCCTGCACACCCCCTTCTACCTCAAGTTCCAAAATAAAACTTTATTTGTTCTGCAGTCTGTGCTCTGCTTTTTGGGGTTCCTTGCACAGGTGTGACACATATTTTGTGTGGTTCACCTCCTGCGTGACAAATAAAATACAGACCACTTAAACTCAGTCCCTTCTCCTTTGCTTTTAAACACTTGCACAAATTGAAATAGGGTTTGCACTATCATCTCACAGCAAGAAGGTTCTTGTTTTGAACTGGTTGTGTGGAGCTTGCATGTTCTCCCTCTCCGCACATACTCCGGCTTCTTCCCCCAGTCCAAAGACATGCAGGCTAATTGGTGACCCTAAATTGCCTGTAGGTGTGAATGTGAGTGTGAATGGTTGTTTGTCTCTCTGTCAGGTCTGTGATAGACTGGCGATCTGTCCAGGGTGTGCCCTGCCTCTCACCTAATGACAGCTGGGACTAGCTCCAGCCCTTAAAGATACGCAATATCAACCCCGTATAATCGATGGATGAGTGGGTAAATATATGTCCAGATACTGGTGCCTGGGATTCAAGCTAATGAGCTAAGGCAGCAATTATACTTTTGTTTTTACATCAGATTTGTTGTTGTTTTGATTTACAGAACTACATTTTTTTGGTCACTCAAAATTTTATTATTCAGTTTTGCTCATAATACACAGAACAAATTACAACAAATATCAGTGTCAGTGACAGGACATATGCATTGTTGAAGTCATTTGTAAATGTCACCATTTACATTCATGTCTCAAGTGGTGTCTCTGTTCTGGGACTTATACGTTGTCCATTTGTCCAATTTCACTTCAAATTCGGCTTGTTGGATTCTCAGAATATGAGTGAGTCTTTCCATATCAAATATTTATTCAACTGTGTCCAACCAGTTCTTCAAAGTCGGTAGTTTTCTTGGTCGCTGCTAGCAGTACTTTGACCAAATATTGGTCTTCACACTGAACAATTTCCTATGTCAGATTACATAGGTATAAAATCTCACATGACTTTGGTATTTCGTAACCCAGTCCCTAACCCTAACCCATACATCATTCCAATATTTTCTTATTTGTACACATTTCCAAAAAACATGGGTGTGATCTGCATTTTGCTCCCCACACTGTCTCCAACATGTTTGTTGTGTAGGTAAAAACCTGCCCTTAATCTTAGGAGTAATGAAGAACCGGATTATATTTTTCCAGCAAAATTATTTCCACATCCTGAAGCTGGTGGTGGTTCACTGTACATCACATATGTTAAACCAATCTTCTTCAGATAGTTGAATTTTACTTTCTTTTATCCATCTGTCTCTGATATACAGTGTGGAAATTCCCCTGTTTTTTCCATTCCTCTATACAGTGCAGATATCACTCTCACTGTGTTGTTTATATATGTATTAGTCAATATTAGAATCCCTTTATTCAGATCCTGTGGAAGATCTGGTTTTATATCTTAGTAATCCCATACTACCTTGTTACTCCATTGTTGAAACCAGTTATCTATTGTTCCTGGTTTAAATTTAGAATCTCAACAAGCTCAAAATTGTGTTTTCTGACCACTAGAGTGAATTTGTGATTGGGTCAAGCGTCTTCTCAAACTTCTTAAACAAATCCCTGTGTGCAATCATACTTCGAACATGACTTCCCTCTGTTTTTAATTCAATATCCTTCCACCTTGCAGTATATTCAGGGTCACACCAATATACCAAGGGCCGGAGCTGTGCAGCGTAGTAGTATTCTAAAAGGATGGGTAGAGCTAGTCCACCTTTCTCTTTGGGAATCTGGAGGGTTGAGTACTTAATCCTTGGCCCCCCATATGAAACGTGAAATTTTCTTGTCCCATTCCTTAAATTGTGATTTGGGAGTTTCTATTGGTAATGACTGAAAGAAATAAAAAATTCTTGGTAACACATTCATCTTGATGATTTCTATTCTGGAGCTGAAGTCTAATCTGAGTACAGTAATTTTGTGAATTGTATTCATGAGTTGTTGCTTCCTTATTCGTCTAGCTAATATTTTTGTTGCTTTGGGGCCCGATTCATAGTATGTTTGTTTGAGGAATCTAATTTTTATTTCTACTTCATTTCTTAGAATCTCATTCACTTTTGTCTTCACATCTTTAATTTGTTGGAGTATGCCTGAGTCATTCGAATTTTTGTGTTTTTAAGTTCACTAATCTTTTTTTGATATAGTTCTAACCTAGCTTTCTTAAGGTATGCTGTTCGTGATATGAGTTTTCCACGCATAACTGCTTTCATGGCATCCCAAAAAATGTTGTAATCTACTTCCCCATTATCATTCTCTTTTTTGTATGAAATTAATTCCTTTTTGATCTCTTCAACAAATCCTGGGTCATTTAGTGTGCCAACATTCATTCTCCATGCTGTATTTCTTTTCCTACCGTTCAAATTTAGTGTTAGGTGGAGAATGTTATGATCTGATAGATCTGCAACCCCTATCTTACACTCTTCCACTCTAAATCTATCTACTACAGTGATGAGGAAATAATCTATTCTCGTATATACCGTGTGAGGAGCTGAATAAAAAGTATAATCCTTCTCAAGTGGGTGTAATTCCCTCCAAATATCCATAATTCCCAATTCTGACAGTACCATATTTATATAACGAATCAGTTGTATTTTACTGCTCTTTTTTGTACTAGTTGTGTCCATAGTCTGATTGAGTGTAATGTTAAAATCTGCTCCACATATTAACATCCCTTCTGTTTCCTGAGCAATAACCTCAAATAAGTTCTTAAAAAAAACCTGTATCACAGTCCAGAGGTACATAGACATTAACAAGTATGACCAGTTGATCTTCAATTTTCCCTTTTACCAAAATGTATCTCCCTTCTTTGTCTTTTATTTCCTTTAGGGTCTCAAATTTTGTTGTCTTCAGATTTAAGATTACTACTTCCCTCTTACGACCCTATTTATATGAACTAGAAAAAACAAACAAACTATAAACTATAACAACTCTTTTACTGCCTCTTGTGGACTGTCATAGAGCCGGGGTCCTTAGGTCCAGTGGATTCTGATCCGTGTTAAAGGTGTCTGGAACCTGATGACTTTTTCCTTCAGAGTTTCATTTTGGTGTAGGCTTTGTGTTTTTGCACCACCTCCGTTGGGTAATCGTGGTCAAAGAACAGGGGTATGTTGTTTAGTTTAATCAGTTTCTGCCAGGCCTGTTTCAGAATCATCTCTTTAGTGTCAAATCGGAGAAAGTTAACAATTTTGGATTGCGGCATCTCCCTGGGTTCCAGTCTCCACGCAACTGCTCGGTCTGCCTGTTGAATCAGTTGACCGGTCCCCTCTGGCAAAGTTAGCTCCCTCTGTAGTAGCTCCTCAACAAAGTGGGGGACCGACTCCCCTTCCCTTTTATTAAGTTCACGTATTTCTTTAGTGATATAGGCTAAATGTTTATGTAGCATTGGTGTCTCTTCCAGGGCTCCTGCCCCTCCGCCATTCCCCTCTTCTTCTGAGTTTGTTTCCATAACAGGTTTAGGCTCTTTCTCCTGTGTTTTCGGGTTCTTTTGGCTACTTTGTCATCTACCCCCTCTCATTCCTCGTTTGAGTCAATATTGAATTCGGTTTGTCGTTGGTTGGGGGTTTTATTTGTCTTTGACTGGTGGGAGCTTCTCTCTATGCTGCCATCTTACTCACCACTCAACCAGAAGTCCCAGAACTACATTTTTAATCAGTGTAGTGTGCATTTGTTTTAGATAAACTGCTGCCTTGCTTTGCCTGGTTTGGTTTTAAACTGCTTTGACCTAGTTTGGCTTTGATTAAAGTTGCCTTGTTTATCCCTGACCCTGTAATTTTGGGTCATTCCATTGGTCATTTTAGTGTATTTTAATTAGTGTGAATGCTGAGTAAGCATTCACACTATTGTTCTTCAAATCTTTATTCTTAAACTTATCATTCTTCTGTACGTTTTTCGGCATCTAACTACTCCCACATACTTTGTGCTATCAAAACCATTCAACCACCAAAATGTTCAGCTCATTCAGGACATTATTGCTTGTATTCAACTTTTTTATACTATTTATACTTTTTAAAATATTCAGCATTTTGTGCAAATTTTTTCCCATTCAAATGAATGGACGGAATGTTCAACTCCTTGAAAACTTCAGCCTCTTTGAACTTTAACTACTTCAGCATACTTTGTCCTAGAAACTTCATTTAAACTTTAAACAAGTCCCAACAAGTTCAGCTATTCAACTTGTATTCAACTTTTTAATATCTTGTACAGTTTTTGAATGACAGCAGTTTATATTTCATACAAATTTTTGGCAGTTTCTGAGTTTATAATGGGTGTGTATTGACATCACCCACTCTAGCCTTCAGCCCTTCAACTTTTTCTCAAATTTTTGTGCTTCAACTCTTCTCCTGCCCACACCTTTCACTTCTCACACACAATTTATACCTCATATTGTAGATAATTTTGTGCTCTTTCACACAGTGTGACTCCCCAAGCCATAGGGTTTACGGTTTTTGAGGTAGCAACCTCTGATCACCAAGAGGACCCCTCAGCTCCTCCATTGATCTCCATTTTAGTTCTCCTCTGACAAAATCCAAACCAGGCCAGTTTTTAAACTGCCATACTGTGGTCATTTTTTACTTTATCTACACAAATAACACGTCTGTGTTCAGTAAAGTCTCCCAGCACTGGTAGTTACCAGATATTATCAATAGGGGTCACGGTTTTTGAATTATTAGGAGGAGTTCAAGAGGTGCGCAGAGCAAAATCTGACTCTGTAGAGGCTGAGACCTTGATATTGCTATGGCAACCTGTGAGTGCAGTTGGACACAAACAGGTGATTGTGATCAGCTGATCTCTGATGTCTGTGCTGTTTATCAAACTCTTGACTTACTTTTCTGTCAAAATCCTGCTACAAACTGTCTCCACAGCACATAGAAGACGTGGATTCACACACACTTTAACAGTTTTCACTTCAAACAGGTTTTAGAGCAGTTTTAATAAGGAGTAACTTGGCAGTTAATTTCAGTTGGTGATAGAAAACACACCCAGACACACTTAATACCTCTTTCTCTCCATTTTAACTGTTTGAGTCAAACCCTCAGCAGCTGATTTTACCTTTCAACTGTTTCTACCACTTTTACATTTTAACTTCCAACTTTTGATTCTGCATTTAGCTGTTTTTCCTTTCTGTATCCACCCCTGTTTGGGTTGACTTACTTTTCTTACTTACTCTTGACTTACTTTTCTGTCAATACAAGATACATGGATTCCTGTTACACAGAGATCACTGATGGGTGAATTATCTTTAAGCAGTGTTTAAGACTTCATACCTCTTTCTCTCCATTTTAACTGTTTGAGTCAAACCCTTGGCAGCTGATTTTACTGTTTCTACCTCTTTTACAATTTAACTTCCAACTATTGATTCTGCATTTAGCTGTTTTTCCTTTCTGCTTCCACCCCTGTTTGGGTTGTAACTACTCCTGCATACTTTCTGCTACAGAAACCATTCAACTATCAAAAGGTTTAAACCTTTTTACATTTGTGCTAATTCAACTTTCTTCAACTCTTTATGCTTTTTAAAATGTTCAACTTTGTCTGCAATTTTGCTATTCAAATGAATGCTTCAGCTATTGGTTTTAACTTTCAGCTTCTGCATCTGACCTTTCTCTCTGCTAATTTCTACCATTTTAAACTTCAGCAATTACTTTTGCCTTTCAAATTTTAACTTTTTCTTCTGCATTTCAACAATTTCAGCCTTTCAACTTTTTCTTTTGCATTTCAACAATAATTTCAGCCATTTTCAGCTTTGCTTCAGCGATCCATTCAGCTCTCAGCATTCACACGCATTTTCCACAGGAAATGCATTTTCTAGTTCAAACTGTTATTTTCATATAAGTTTTATTCAGCTTCAGCTCATTCTAAGCAGTTTAATTGGGGGAATTTTTTTCTTCATAGACTGTTTCTTTTCTCAAAAGTATCAAAGTGGCTAAGGTGCTTGCATACAGCAAGCGATGACGTGTGTTTCACCAGAGTAGGTCATCACTCATTGTGTATTCTGTTGAAGCCATTTTTGGTTAAGCTTTTATTTATTTAATTGTATATTGAATTGTTTTGTTTAATAGTTTCTAGGAGATTATGCATTTTGTATACGTCTTTTTTCTTTTTTTTTTAAACTTTATTCAATTGTTCCTTAAACTTTATAGATACATTTTTAATGATTTTCTTTTAAGCACAGTTGTCTCCTTAATTGAGCAAAATCACACATCTGCATTTCTGTGGACTTCCCTGTGTTGGAGGAAAACCTTGCTCAAAATTTAGATTGACTCAAGCCTTTTACATAAAGAGTATATTCTCTGGGTGAGAGGTAACTTTCAATCTATGCGTGTACACTCTTTTGTGTGTGGTGCCTACATTTTGATGAGCGGTTCATGACAGCCTGCATGATTCTCTGCATTCTGGGTCTTCTGCTCATTACTCAAAAAAACTTTCTTCTGTAGTCTTTGCAGCCCAACTTTGAAAATGTCAGTGCAGACAGCAGGTCAGGAGAGTGCTGTATGTGTCATACTACATTATTTTGTATTACTGCAATGTATTACCACACTGTACTATCTAGACAACATTTTGATGAACTGTCCCTCCCAACATGGTGCAGTACAATACAACAGCACAATGTAAGCCTCAGCAATGAGCATACAGTTGAGTCAGGATCTCTGAACAAACCTGAGCACTATAAGCTTCAGTAGGTATTGGTAGTGTCCATGCTTTGTGTGTCCACCACAATGTTTATCTGTCATGTCTGTTATGTCTGTCATGCATGAGCACGCATACATTCACTCACTGCCATGACTACAGTTAGTGTTGCTAATCTGTCAGCCCTTCAGCCTCCCTTTTTCCTAAACTAATTCAACATGGACAACCCCGCCTTGGCTAATCCAACTCTCTGGCATTTACATTTAGAATGCTTTCAGTTTATCAAATCATCCCAACATTGTGGTAAATTCACTTTCCCTAAATCCCCTTTGGAGAGGATTAAAATGGTGAAGCAAGGCAGGTCAGGGGGAAAATAAAAGCAAATTAAAAGGTGCTCATTTGTCAGCTCGGCTGCTTTCATGGAATCCTTATTGTGTCAAAATGTAATTAGTGCTCTTCAGAAAGCATTTTCCAGCAGCTGTGGGTGTATGTGACTCCATGGGGCAGTGGGACACATGGGCAGCGTCAGAACCTGATACAATAGTTTTTGTACCACTCATCCACTGTCCTGGCAAACCTAATCATCTTAGATATAATTATGGACATCCAATATTGAAAATGGTTATTATAGTCTCTTATAAGAGATGCAGGTGACTTATGATCTACTTTTATGCCATCAATTTCTACACCCTTTCTAACCCACCATCCCCACACACACACACACACACACACACACACTACGCTGCATG